>JANHMN010000002.1:148695689-148741442 GCA_030674055.1 Rhabdomys pumilio
CACACACACACACACACACACACACACACACACACACACACACACACGGTGTATGTCAGATTGTTAGGCAAAATGATGCCTAACAGGCTTTTTTTTTTTGGCTCTTCAGAATTACTTCTCTAATCCCCTAATTAAAAATACAAAATTCTGTTTGAATACACCACATACTGAGATAAATCTGTGAAGCAAGGGACCAATAAATTTGAATACACTCTAATTGTAAGTAGAAAACACAACGTAATTGTTAATAATCAGGTTAAACTAGGGTTTACACAAATAGGGCCAATCCTGTAGCAGACTGAAAACTTGCTTCAATGTATTGCTCTCCTGGAGAACGTGGCATAGCATTGGATAGCAGAGGTGCCAAAACTCCTAAGCACACATGCATATCAAGACAAGATATGGAGAACTAGTATTCTTGTCTAGTAAAAAGATTAGAAAACTTTCATCTTATTTGAGAGAAATCACAAATCCACTATCAATCTTACAGTTTTACTAGACCAAATTTAATATTGGAGATGATTTTTCTGCCTGTGGGTTTCTTCCATTTATCTTTTTCTGACAAGTGTAAGCACCTCAAATATGTCTCCTAAGATTTTAAACACTGAAAGATGTAAAGATTTCTGCATCAAGTTCACAAAGAACTAAGTGAAAAGTTGAAAAATGTCAAATATTCTGTAGCTTGGGTTTTAAAATACAGATAAAAATGCCAATTCTTTGTTCAGAACAATGCCCAAAGTGTAAGAAATGAAATAATTAAATTCTCAGTCTATATTTAGTCATAATTATCACAAAATTGGCATTAGAAAATACAAAAGTGGTAAAAAGAAAAACAAGCTACCACACAATCTTCTATGCTAAAGCTGTTTCTTGATATATATTTATTCATGTTCCAGACATCTTGGCCAGTTCTGAGAGATCAGAGTTTTCTTTAAATCTCTGCTAGTAACAAAACTATACCTGCATCTACAGTGCTGTCTTACACAGACAGATAATTTGGGGAGAATGGGTTAAGTAAATCATTCAAATGCTTAAGAAAAACCAAACAGCTCCATAGGTCATTCCCAATGGCAGACTTATAGGATGCACAGACTCAAGAGGCTTTCCATTGCTTCTAAAGGCAGCAATACTCCAATGCCTGTCATGTTGATGTCTGGTGAAGCACCTACTTTTGACATGTCTACAGACAAGACCATTCAGTGCAACTAATAACCACCCACATTCTCCACTTGTGGTTCTTGGTGAGGAAAGAAAACTATTTATTAGTGTTTAGATCTTGTATGCCAAGTTTACGTAAAATGTCACTGCTGTGAACAGAGCAATGGTCCTCTCCAGAAGAGCCCTGGCACCACCCAAGCTGACATCACCCAGTGCCTTCCCAGTTATCACTGAAGGCCCTCTCTACTTAAAGGACCAACTGTCTGGGAATGTATCTCAGTGGGGAGCGTGTCTGCTTAGCATGCATAAAGCCCTCCTGCGGTTTGGTTCCAGCAGCACACAAACAGGTGTGATAGGACACATTGAATCTCAACACTCAAGAAGTAGAGGCAGGAGGATGAGAAATTAGGGTTCTCCTTGACTGTATAAAGAGTTCAAGACCAGTCTGAGCAAAAGACCTGGTATTTAATCATAGCTATTTGCCAAACATTCTCTGGAAAATGAACAAAACTGGCCAAAGTGTAAAACTGAAAATACTGTGCATAATAAAATACAAGATTTTGAGGAAAATCAGGATTTTCTAAAAGAAATATGTTCCAGCTTTCCATCTTAAGAGATTTTTCTGGAGATATTGGCAAGGATTCTTTCACTTTTAAGAAACACTCTATAATAAGATATATATGTCTTAAAACTGTAACAGAGGTGCCCAGCTTTCCGAATAGTCAAGAGGGATATCATGAAAACCATGCAGGAGTTGTCAGTCCGTTCAAACAGCAGAACGAGAGAAACCAGTAGAAATTGTTCAGATCCCACGTTACAGCTCACCCGTAAGAAGCCAGGACCTGATGTGTTCTGCTGTGGTTTCAGAGTGATGGTTACAGGCAAGTACGAAATGTTTTCCTCTCCTACACCTGAGTTAAGCTCAGTTTTCCTATACATATCAACCAGAACAAATATTCACAGCAGACTGGAGCAGTAAAGTGAGAGGCCAGCTCTTTCCTATTCTACCCGACGATTCCCAGGTCTATGAGATCGTGAAGATAGTGGCGTTGCTATTATAGTGTTTGGGGAAATGTCTTGAATAAGTCTGTTATTTATATTAACATGTACTAGGCTTACTACTATTATTTTTATCTTTCTGTGATGCTGAGTAGCCAACCTAGGGCCTTCTATATACCAGGCAGACACTCCACTAGTGAGCTATAGCCCTGGCCCTTTAATTAATATTTTAAAATATCTGTAATCTATAATATAACAAACATCAGTGGATATAACTTATATAAATAACAACTCTTGGTTGTTTTCAATAATTTAGGTTTGCCCCAAATCAGAGTATAAATATCTTGAATATGACCTTGAGAAGACACAACCTAAGCTTTTAGATACTTTAAGATATTTAAAACCAATTGAATGACTTTATGCAACCTGATCAGGCTTTGTCATTCCTTCAGGAAGGATATTCATGGGCCACTTCTGATGGGACCATTTATTACTTTATTGTGTTCATGTTTGTCTGTTTGTGTTCTTTCCTGTGTCACTCCTAGATCTATCTCTTGATAGAAACATTGATAAATTCAAGGGTGGAGGATTCCACAAATGACACTCACAGAAGATAGGAAACAAATGGGTTCACTCTATTCTCATAATCAAGCCATTTCCTTGACCTTATCAGTTCACATATGTCTATCAAGTCACACACACTGGCAACTGACATCATATCAGATGACTGTCGTTCACATACCCTGTGAGCCTCTGGCAGTATCTTTATGCTTATCCTCATCTTTGTTTTCCATATCCTAGTGCTTCAAAAATAGGTCAGTCTCCCAATAAATGCTGATAGTAAGTACTGTCATAGCAATCAGATGTATCTTAATCACACTATGCACATGTCCACCTCTGAACCTTTGCCCCTTCATTTCCTGGATAATGGAAGGCCTTCTTGATGCTGGATTCTTCAAACATTAACTCTCAAAATCTATTAGGCCATTATTTCCAGGAATATTCTTCACTGCTGAGTCCTTCTGAGTTGTACCACCCGGATACTCACCAGAAGTTACTGGTAGCATTTCACTCATTTTCTGTACTTGTTCTCCACATTAAACAAATGATAAAAAACAACAACAACAAAAAAAACTTACGCCATGATTAGAGGTAAATTAGAATGTAGTAGTTTAAGGCAAACACAAAAGCTTTATTCTTTTGTTTGACATACATTTACTGTGCTCCAGATACTTCTTTTCTATGTTAAAATGCTATTTTTTAAACTTGGACCTTATAGACCACTGTCTAAGAATGGGAGAGAGTTCCTCAAGCTTGTGGTCTTCAATTGCTAGACTGGATCCATGACAACGATAAAAACACATCCTTCTGTTGGGATGTGCATTGGCCCCCACTTTCTCAACAATGAGACTCCATGCTTGATAGAATCGAGTTAGGGGATGTAGGACTTGTTTTGACTTATATTGTGAAGATCACACCACACTGTGACAGGAAAGACATGGGGGTATGTCATACTTTTGCAATAGTCAGCGAGCAGAGAGATTGTCTGGACAGAAGTCAGCTAGGCTGTGCCACAAAGCCTGCCTGTCCACTGCCCTCCAGTGATTCACTTCCTCTGGTTATGCCTCACTTCCTGACGTTACCACAACCTCCCCAAATAGGTTTGACACCTCAGAACCAAGTGTTGAAGCATATGTGCCCGTGAGAACATTTGACATTTCAACTATAATGGATTCTGAGGCAGGTAGTCTGAACATGGACTTGGAGCTTAGCAGGTACTTCACTCCACAGTCTAAGCCAACTCGTGCTCCAACTTTCAGAAAGACCTCATGACTAGTCATATCTTCTTTGCTTTCAACTATGCATTAGTGACAACCAATGTGATATCAGCACTCATTCTGAGGATATCACATAGCCCTTTACTGGACCCAAAGGGCCCTGTGGGTTAAAAACACTAGAAGACTCGCTTAGTTTTAATCTCCCCTTCCATATAGTTTTTCCCTTCAGACTCTCATTTGAGCATAAGAAATAACAAAACAGCTACTAGCTATTCAAGGTTGATTTGACTCCTCCCAGGAAGATTTGCGTTGCTAGGAAGCAGCAGGCCCATTGCCAGGAGATTGAAGTAGCAGTTTTTACCTAGAGGACTGGACTTAGAACCAATGGTTTTCACCTATGCTCCAAAACAGCCAGGAGCAGCATGCCAATATCCTAGTTACAAGTTAAAGGCTAGAAAAGAAGCAAGAGCAGTCTTGCTCCTTGGACCTGCTCCTTGGAGCCCTCCCTAATACTGAAACAAAACCAGGGCCACAGACTACTGTGTGGATCAGGTATTGAAAGACAGGAAGGAGGAAGAGAAATTAAAGGGAGTTTTTCAGAAGTGACATACATTGAATTTCCAAAGTAAACATGAAATTCACATAATTCATGGTCATATAAAATATTCATATTTATGTACCATCTGGTTAGTATTTGCAAGACTAATATATATGGAAACAAAAGCAAAGGAGAGATAATTAAAATATAGCTTATCATGTTATTTTTAATCCAACTTAATATTCAAGGCAAAGTTCATGTTTATTTTTAATATGTTAAGCATTTGCATGGTATGAGCTTTTATTTAATTTCTATCATTAAAAGCATATCAGTGACAAATGTATTTGGGTTTTGATTTGTTTCTGACACTGAAAAATGCCAAGAAAATGCAATATGAATTATTCACTAAGAAAGAAAAATCACCAGAAAATTATCTATAAAATGTAGTCAAATTACTCAATTCTAAATTATCTTCTATTTCAATTGGTTTCAACCTAAGAAAATTTTAAGAAAAATATGATTTAATAAAGTAAATACATATGTTAAATACCTTTAAGATAAACTTCAGGTACTAAGCTAGTTAACTGGTATAATCTAAACTCATATCTAATTGAAACGTTACCCCTATCTAAACATTTGAAACAAAAATCACATTTTAAAAGTTATTCCCACAATGAAATTAGAAGTCATTTTTTTCTTTGAAAAATGCTTAAAGAATTCAAATGATCTGGTATTAAAAGCAAGTTTGTTGTTTTTAACTTAATCCTGCATGCGTGGTATTTACACATTGTGTTTTAATGGCTTGAAAATAGATTTTTCTACAAGTCTTTTATACACAATACTATGATGAAAAAAATAACACTAAAGGTAGGGGCAAGGAAGGATTACTTGATAATTTGAATTTTTTTAAGAAAGCAAATACTCTACATCACGCATTGTACAGTTTCTCTGAGCTACGTAGCAAGCGACAAACATAAAATGGCTTGTGGGTTTCAGAAAGCCATCTTCTCCTCAGTGCTGTAACACTACTGTCAGGGTTTTTTTGTTGTTGTTGTGTGTTTTTTTTTTCCTCAGAAAGATAAATTTGATATCAATACGATCTGACACAACTGCATCAAACCTTAATTTCACTCACAGTGAGAAGTCACAGGATTAAATAACACTGTGCAGTCTTTTAGAAAAGTTTATTGCTTCCAGATGGATTCAAGTTTCCTTTCAGCCCTGATTACATCTAATATGCACAGGGTGCCAACACTGTAAAGGACAGAGTCAAAAATATCATTTGTATAGATAGCAAGGGTGGGGGCTGGGGAGACTCTGCTTTCTAAATAGGTTCTAGGACTTAAGTCTTGATGACTTTAGGGAAATATTAATAAGCATTGTGGTTTCAAAATGCTATATTCCTTTACTGTCTTAGATAATGGCCTTTCTATGAAAAAAAAAAGAAAAAAGAAAAAAGAAAGCCACAAACCTACAGTAAAGTAGCATAAAATGACTCCTAGCTCAAGCTGCATGCTCTCTCCCCCATGTAGGGTTGTGCCATGTGTCACACTGCATGGGGCTTGCTACCAAGATGCCCACCTGTGCCTGTGTGGCTAAAGAGGCTTTTATTGCACTAGCAAGAACACTACTAAATATAAGCCACTGCAATCAGAAAGAAAGGTCTTCAAAATAGTTACCTCACATTAAAGCCTGCAAGCCGACTGGCCATGTAAATTTAGCATTTGGTTTTCTTTTCTTTTGCAATGCAATTATTACTACCATAATATTTCCTTATAGTTTGCTAAAACAAAATGCTACCCCATAATGTGAAATAAGAAATAAATCTGCATACACAAACAAATAGAATTGACTCTACTGTATCTAGTCTTTGAAGAGAAAGGCAAAGAGAAAGATCTTCTGTTTGAAGAGGAATTTTAGCCAGTAGATCAGGAATCGACCTGGAACGTGAAGCAAAACTATAACAGAATTTCCACCCTTATTTTGAAACAACAAACAAACAAAAAACGAACCACTATACAAGTACCAGGGTCAACTGACTATAAATGACCAACAATTTATTATGTATCCTAAAACAAATTAGCAACGCAAATCTAACTGTGGTCCCAAAGCTAGAAAGAAGGGACAAAAATAAATAATTTCTAGAAGTACAGAAAAATGTTCTGGCTGGAGAAAGAAGAGTGATCCTTATTGTAATTGCTACTTGTGCCTAACTCTCTCCTGTGAATTGTCAACCAATTCAAGACAATTATCACTGCAATAATTTATTATCTTCATTTTCTTTAGCAAGAAATAAGTTCCTCAATATAAAGGATACAAATAAAAGTTAAAATGCCAAGTGAGGATTAAATCACCCTCATGACTTACAGATACATGTCAAAGCTATAACAGACCAGTAAGAGAGTCCAACTGGTTACATGACAATGCCCTAGAAGACGTAATACACGAACCATTCACTGACATAAGATGTATTAAGTATTTCTGGTGTTCCTACTATTAATAAGTGCTTGATTAAGTACCATCAAACAAATAGTACTTGTCTTCAATAATGATGAGCTATCTTTAAAGCACTTGCATCATCTTCAACTAAAGACCATATTTAAGTGAAAAGTGATTTGTGTGTGTATTTATACACGTCCATCGGAGGTGCGAATGTCTGAATGTGAACACAGATATATCTTTATACATTTGTGGGTGTATGCACATGTGTGTTTGTGTATATGCATGCTTGTGTATACATGTGCTTGTGTATGCTTACGTGTGTGTGTGTGTGTGTGTGTGTGTGTGTGTGTGTTTGGGGGGGAGCAAAGAACAACCTTGGTGTGGTTTCTCAAGACCTTTCCACCTTGTTTTTATTGTTATTGAGACAGTCTCTTCCTGGAACCTGGGGCTTGCCAATTAGACTATTCTAGCAGGCCAGACTTTATAGACTTTACTCCTGTCTCAACTTCCACATTGCATGAATCACAAACATGACACCAGGCCCACCATTTTTGTATAGATCCTGGGGGTGAGACTCAGGTCCTCACACTTGTACAACTTGCACTTTAGGGACTGAGCCATCTTCCCAAGGCCTAGAGTTTATTTGCATATATTTGCATCTATTGTATTGTTAGTTCCTTAACTTAGAACTGACCTTAATACATGCCTATAATTAAAATGATATAAAAGCAAAAAAGAGGAGGAGGATAGAGGACTTATGGGATAGGGGACTTATGGGGAGATGAGTGTAGACTATATTATGGGTTTGAGATTTTACTCCTACTGAGAAGAATTATTCAATCTGATACACAATGTTGAAAACATACAGTGGCTTTGTAGAGCCCATAAGATTAAGTTCTAGTATCTTGTAGAAGATAAACCCATATTTGCCTTTAATAGTAATACTAATATTAAGATATCCTATGTAAATAAGAAGTGATTTAAATCCCAGGGGAAATTAACTGCGGTCCCTTCTACAGATGAATGGATTAGTTTATTGTAGTCCCAATGTCCAGCTTTACACACAGGATCAATAGTAAAATAACTTCTTCCTTGGTACATAGAGCCTTAACTTCTGCAATGACGGATGCATATGCCTCCCCAGTTTTCTTCTGGAGAAGTAAATATAGTGCAGGCTAATGCATTAGCTTGCTTTATTTCCTTCTGCCATAAAACCAGGGAAGTTACTGTGTGTATGATGAGTAAGTATGACGAGTCGACTGCTGGACATGATAAGAAGAATCTGAAATGATATTTAAGGGTTTGTGAATTAACTGTAAGAGATCAATCAAAACATCTAGTTCCACCTGTTGAACTGAAGAAGAGGAAATACCAGTCTATTAGGATTAATAAATATCTGGACAACTAATTTCACTCCCCCTCGACCATACCATTAGATGAGCCATCAATAAAGTAAGTATCTGCCTATGGAACAGAAGAGCTTTGGAAATTTTTATGATCACAGATTCAGTTCTTATAAGAAAATCCCATACTTTACTAGCTGGATAATGATTTCCTGTCCTTTCATAGAGTTCTGTAGCACTTTTAAAAACTATTGCTGTAATTTAAAAAAATGACCAAAGCAACCAGGGGAAGAGAGAATTTATTTTAGGTTACATTTCTACATCACAGTCAGAGCAGGAACCTGGACGCAGAATCTGAAGCAGAGGCCATGGAGGGATGCTGCTTACTGGCTTACTTTTGTTTGACTTGCTCAGCCTGCTTTCATATACAATTCAGGACTACAAGCCCAGGGTACCACCCACAATGAGCTGAGCACTCCTCTGTCAGTACACTAATCAGGAAAATTCTCCTCAAATTGGTCCATTGGGAGACATTTTCTCATTTAAGGTTCCCTCTTCTCAAATGACTTTAGTTTGTGTTCAAGTTAACCAAAAACACTAACCAAGACAGTCATTCAAATTCAATTATTTAGAAAGGTTTCTGTAACTTACCTCCACTGGAAAGTTCAACATCTATTTTAAACCAAGATCAAATGGTTAAATTTTAGGCAAACCCCGATGACGTGCAGCTGAAATTTGCTACCTAGCTTCATGGTCTTGAGAACTTCCTGAAGATCCTGTATTTCGTGGAAACACAAACTGTGCTGAGGAAGAAAGCATTTTCACTCAGTGAGGCTAGACCCCAGAATACAGCACTGCATCGAAAACTGAAAAACACTGAATGAGGCAGCATGTGAACCCCGAAATATGCCACTCTCCTTATCCACCGTCTTTGCTTCTCAGACATGTGAAAACTGCCATAGCAACAGAGCAGGTTTGGTTGCTAAGCTTTTTAAAACAGGTGATGGCCCATCTGTAAGATGATTATCAACAAAAACATACAGTCTGATCATCTAAACACACACAAAATAAGACACATGACACAAGACATGATTATATCAGAATAGCCTCATGGTATAAATAATCTGTACTGAAGGCCTTGTTTATTTTAAAAAATAGCTGTGGGAAAATATAAACAAGTCCACAGTTAGATGATTTTGATGCTAAGTAGATAAATAGATGGTGACCACGAGCAAACCTAGTTACTTAAGCCTCTGACTAGTAACACAATGAACTTTGAAAACATTGGCCAAGGTCTTTTCAACTTTGCAGCTTCCTACACTAGAAAAGTTTCACACAGTCACTCTCAAAATGTTGTCTAGACAATTCCCCTGTGACACTGACTAAGTGGGTGTGTTCTATAAAACAGAAGAGGGCAAAGAGGGTGCTTTGATTTGGAATTAGAGGGAAAGGATCAAATGCTAGGGACACCAATGCTGATCAATCATCACAGAACTGCAGAGCCCAGGGTGCCCAACTCAATTCAAAGTTATTGAGTTGCTGGAAGATCCAAGCTTGGTTCAGTTGTTTAATGGGTTTCTTCTACAGCGGGTATCCTAAAACAGAGCACAGCACAAAGGCAGCATCTCCAGTCAGCTGTGCCCCCAACCTCAGCCCCAACCTGCCGGAACTTGGTAATCTGGAAACATCTTTTAAAGGCTATAGAAAGACCTCTCCTAACACAAAACTCAGCGGTGAGGACCTCTCCCCAGTCCTTTAGGGAATGAGTGGGTTGCTGTTTACTCAGTTTAGTGGATTTTAGAACTCCACTGTTTCTCTGAAACATGCAGCGTGCAGTTACTGCTTACACAGGATTATTATGATCTAGCCTGAGTAGTGACTGCTGACACCAGCAAGGTAGTGCCCTTTGTTTGCCAAATTTTTGTTTTCCCAAGAACCAATCCTACTTCATAAAGATATGTTTCCAGGATACGTGTAATTATGCTGCGTATAACATCTGTTGCTTTGTGTTTCCAGAGCCTCGCAGAGCCAAGATAAGGATGAGGTTCTAAGTCTGTGCTAACGAGCGTATGACTGAAGGAGTAAGCGATTTAATACTCAGAGCACGTATGTAAGAGCAGGTTTGAGCAAAAGCCACAGTTATGTTTCTGATACGATTAAGTCACCTGAATCTCTCTTTAGATTATTTTGACATGGCTCTCATTGTTTTTCACTATCCTGACTTGTTCTGAATCACCTTTCTGATGATTTCACATAGGAATCTTAGAAAGCTTTGTACTTTTCATGTGTCCCAAAGCCAGCCACCTGACCTAAGAAATCACTTCTGGTCAAACATAGCTGGGAAAAAAAATACTGGCAGCCTCTTTTCTAGTATTTCACCCTCAGTAGCCCAATGGATTCAGGTAACAGCACAGCACTGCCTTTGCAAATGTAGGTCAGAGTTCTGACTGAGCTCAAATGTGGCTTACCCAGAGCTGAATGAAGTAAAATGTCCATGTAGGTCACTTCTTCTGTGGCTATTAAGTGGTTTAAGTGTGGGACCAAGAATCTGGTAGCCCAGTGCAAGTCCCAACATTTGGAGTAATTGTTTACTGGTAAGACATGCATTTAAGATTTAGAATTAAAGGAATATTGGCCTTTTCCTTGTGTGACTGGTTAGTTGTTTTTTTTTTGGGGGGGGGGGGTTACCTAAATGTGAAGTAAGCATGTAGTAAATGTCAAGGGACCAGAGCATAATCTGTCTGATATCAACAATCATGTCAGTAACCATATTAGTTAACTTTGCTAAACATTGGCAAGAGCAAGCAAAGTCCTGACAGTGTTTGTAACCAGCACTTAGGGTTTTTTTTTTCCTTGTTTCTCCAGTCTCTAAACCTAAACATTTATATTCACCCTGTATTAAATCTCTTTTTCCAAATTATTTCAGTATGCCTCACTTCACTTGGGTGCCCTAACAATTCTTGTTTCTTGGTAGTTGTTTTTTTTTAAATATACTTTTAAAGAAAGTTAACAATAGTCATTGCTTTAAAATCAAAAGATAAGCCTTACCTTACAGTTAGGAGTAAAAGCTCACTTGAAGATTTGAAAAAGATTTAATTACAATTTTGTAGTAAATTCATCCATTATGGGCTGTATGGCCCAGGATTCATACATCAATGCCCAAACAGCACCCAGTGGGACTGTGTTTGAAGAGTGAACAATGAGGTCATTAGCTAACCTGTAAGAACATCTCAAGGGAGAACGGGTCTCCTATATAAGAAAACAAGATTCTCCCTCTCATTCTTACTAGCTCTTACTCTTTTTCTCTCCTGTTCCCTCTCTGCTTGCACTCGGTCTCTCTGTCTCTGCCTTTGTCTCTGTCTCTTTGTCTCTCTCTGTGTCTGTCTCTGTCTCTGTCTGTCTCTGTCTCTCCTTCCCTCTCTCCCTCCCTCCTTTATTCTCTCTCTCTCCCTCACTTTCTTTCTCCTGCTTTCACCCACTCAATTGCTGGCTCGCTCTTGCTCTCTGCAGACACAGGGTAAGGCCAGGTGAACACTCAGCAAGAAGGCAGCTGCCCTGGAGCCAGAAAGAGGCACTTCAGGAACCAACCCTGGTGGAACCTTGGACTTTCAGTCCTAGAAGTATGAGAAGAAGTCACTTAGGCTGCTTAAAGCCACACTGTCTGTGCTCTCAAGGCAGCTCCAGCCAAGTACTGCCCCTCTTTCCTTACCTTGTCCCCACATTAACTTCTTATTCCATAACAGTTCCAAATTATCTTCTGTGAGTGATCCATTGTTTTTGTCATTGTATGGAAATTGATGGCCACAGAACTCTTATCTTATTTCTTCTTTCAATCTGGGGTCCAGTACCTCCCAGTGTGAGTGCTGAAGACCAGTTAATGCCAAAGAGGAAATACCTTCAACACAGGCCTTCTTTATTATTATTGATTTGAACATTTGAGTTATATTGAGAGATCACTGAATTATTTTAGGTAACAATCATCAAGATAGCAAGGGCTGAAAAACAGTCTGGTGACATGGATTAAGGTGACTAAGAACCTGTTTAAGAAGTGACAGTATCATTTACAATAGGACCCATGCTGCTTGCCAAATGGGTCAGGTTGAAATCTCTTGCTATTCCACCTCCAGATTTCCATCTGTTTGTTTTTGTTTTTTTTGTTTGTTTGTTTAAGTCTTCAACTAGAGCAAGAGGCAGGGCTTCTCTGAGCTTCCAAAGAGCTCCAAGACTGAAATTCATGAGATGGATCTGTAAAGGTGTTCCCTATCCCCAAGTAACCTCCTAGAAAGTGGGACCCTCAGCCCTGTCAGCTCATTCTTCTTTGTTCACAAATGCTATCCTTTACGTGATTCAAGAGCTGAAGGAAATGCTTGAGGAAGGTCCTGGATGGAGAGACTCAACCTCATACAAATTATGCCCCCAGTTTTAGGCATCTACCCTTAGAGGCTTCCATGTTAATAATTTTAGAATTTCATGAAAAAGACTCAATGGTGTAAAGAGATAAAAGAAAGAAGACTGCAGTTGATTCTGCAAATTTTCCCTAAAAGCAACATGGTCAGACATTTACATTATGTGTTTCCCTATAGCTTTCTCACGCTGACCAGTTTGAAAATTTAATCATCTCTGACAGAGAATACTCCTGCAAGACATATGACATACAAAATATGAAGTATCAAATGGGAAAGAAAATAAATAAATAAGTGTTGTGATGAAAGGATTCAACAAAATTGTGTGGATAATTTGTAATAATTTATTACAGAGAACAACACACTGCCATATAAAAAGTGCTTGTACAGCTCCACTGCTCGACCAAGTTTTGTATCTTTGGCTTTTGAATTTAAATTTAAAATGGCTTCTGACCTTAATTTACTCCTATATCATCACTCATAAACTTAAAAAAAATTATTAAAATTCCATGCTTAAAACAACACTTTAATTGAGAAATATTTATTATCCTATGGCACAACTAGATTTTCCTCTCATATATAGGGATCAAAGAGACAAAAGGAAGAAATCCAATTATTTAAAGCAGTAATCCCTTAACACTAGGATTTTGTTTTAATTATGAAGAGTGTGTTTTATTAAAAACAAAACAAAGCCTTGTCCTTTAAGGGAAGAAACCTGATGTTTCTCTAGTGAACATGTACACAAGACTTTCTACGTAATGCTTAAACAAATTAATTTTGCTATTTTTTCTATCTCCCATGGCATTATTGACTTCTTAAAAGAGCATCAGATAAATAATTACAGGCCCACCTGCTCATGGTCGTTACAAGACATGACACAATCTTAATGGAAAAATGTTTCTTTCTATTACTTCCATCCTTGTGACAGTATGAACAAAATTTACCATCCTAAAAGCTAACCAAGGCATAGGGAATTCTCACTGAAAACAGCTAAATAATCTTTTAATATAGCAAATATCAGTCCATGTATACACAACACCTGAAAACTCCCTTTAAGAATGTGTTCCCAAGTCTTCTTGCTACTCAAATACCTTATGTAGGAGTGTAGGGGAGATTGTGTCGGGAGATGTGACAAAGTGAGCCATCTACTACTCCTCGAGAAGAAGGGAATCACTGGGAACGCCCCCTTATTCAGTTTTGCTTCAGTTGTACAGGGAGACAAACTAAACCGCAATCTGTGGAAACGATATTCCCTTTGGACTCAGCCCACCAGCTCACTTAAGCAGTTGAGTGTTGGGCACAGAAGGCTGAAGCAGATCCCTATTTCTCAAGGGACACTCCAGTCCCAGGCTCTCCTATTTCAGGCCTAGATGAAAAGCTACTCCAACACTCAGCTTAACTTGGGTCTTATCCTCAAAACTAACTATTGCAGGGGTCCTAGTCTACCACTTCCCTGCCCAGTAGAACTGAGTTTTGGATGAGAAGCCACACAGATGACACAGCAGCCAAAACAGCAATGAGAGACAGGCACAGAATGTGATGTCAGCCAAGTGGTGGCAAGCAGAGGAACAGAAGGTGATTCTAATGATGTAAGCCACCCAAGGGACAGAGAGGGACTGAGGGAAGCCAGAGCTACTGTATGAACATGGAGATGTTGGACTTGCTGACACCCTGAGCATAAAGGAGGCCAATGACTGAGACAGAAAAGCATAGTCACGTCAACACCACACATCTTGTGAACAGGACCATGCCTGCTATATATGTGTGCTGTATCAGCTTAGGTTTAGTGGCAAGCATGGAAGTGACATATTTAATTGATAATACCCTCTAATAAAATCGAATTAATTTTCCAGCAGAAAACAAGGGCACAGACTACAAAATTCAAAGGATGTTTTGGGTTTTTAGTTCACTGGTATTCTGGATTCACATAAATGCCACAAAAAAAGGTGTCATACTACTTTCTTTGAATAAATATGTTTTATTAGTAGAGAAGACAGGATAATAACAAAAATAAAAAGAAATGTCAGTGTGAGTTCTTAATTTCTGCTCTTTTCCAACAAGGTGGTGCCAAGAGAATCAAGAAAGGGCCCCTTGGGTGTCTTAGTCAGTGACCTCTGTTTTCTATGAGCTTCTCCAGTGCCTGTGAAGACAGATTTCAACAGTTTCTAGACTTTTCACTTCCAATTCTTTTGCCTGACCTAGGATGACTATCAAAGACACCAAGAGAGACTGGTATTCAACAAAATATGAGCTAACCGGAGCCACGTGTCACTATTTTACAAATGTGTCAACTATATAGAACCATATTACATAAAATAGAAGGCAATATATGCTTGAAATTTAGAGACCTAAAGGATCCATTAAAAGGGTATCTTTTATTTTCAAATGTTAATTAACGAGAGAGGTGAGAAATCACAGTCACAAATAGGGGCTTTTTAAAATACCATGTATAGGTAGGTGTTTGCTTCTGTCCCCATTATGAGATAATAGTGCCAGTTCATTTTCCTAACATTCATATATAAAGCATAAAAGGGTCTACCATAGTGGAGTATTATAGATTTGCATTTAAAATGTGACTGAAAAACTCAAAACCTAAAACGGAAACAGTAGATACCACTACAAAGCTAGCAGATGTTACTTAGGGTCATCTGTACAAAAACATAAGCATATGCCAAAGAAATCTGACACTATCATAGAATCAGTTGGTGACTAAAATAATAGCAGCTCCTTATGGCAATATGGTAATATCCGTATCAAATGCACAACACATTATGTTGCAACAGTGTGTGCAGACAAAAGAGCATTGCTAGCAGCAGGAATGACCAGGGCTCTGACTAAGTTGGAAAACAGAATGCAAGGTTACTTCCAGGGTGTGAAATTAGTAGTAAGTTGAAAGTGATGCATGGTTTGAATTTTCAGAGTTGGTAGCACATCAAATTTACTTGGACTTCTATAAGTGAAGAAGAGACCACAAATGTGGATTTATTTATTCAAGAATTATGTCAGAGATAGGTGATATTTTTAAGAATTATTTATGTATGTGTGTGAGTGCTCTATTTGCTTGTGTGCTTGTATAACAGAAGAGAGCATCAAATACCATTAGAAATGGTTGTGATTCCTTATGGTTGCTGGGAATTAAACTCAGGACCTCTGAAAGAGAAGCCAGTGCTCTTAACTACCTAGCCATCTCCCCAGCACTGATACACCTATTCTTAAAGCCAATGATAATACTAAGTCTAGGATATAAACAAGAATCCTTTAGTCGATGGTTTTAGTTTGGTTCTCCATAGCTATTGGCTAAGCAATATGTAACTATTGACTCAATATTGTAACGTAACCTACTAAACAGTCAAAGAAGTGTGGCATCTACTTCAGAAGGCTGAGATCTTCTGTAATATTGCTTTGGTCATAGTTATGTCCATAAACTAAGCAATAGGTAATGTACATAACTGATACTAATTATCTGTTGTTGACTAAAAGACTTTAACACTCAAATCCAAAAGGTGCCCCATAGCTTTCCTTGTTGGGATTCATGTCACGGTTTCCCAGAGCACAGCATTTCCCACACACAACAGGACACAGAAGTCCCATGAGTACCTAAGATTCTGATGTGCCAAGATGACCCCAGGAATGCAAATGTTGACCGGCAATAATTTGTTTTCCAAAATATTTCCAGCTCTGGAAAACATTTGGTCCTGATGCAAAGAATTTATACAACCTGAGAAATGATAGCTATCTTTAGCTTACATGTGAAAGATATATTTTTTGAAATATGACAAATGTTAAACTTATCAAAAGTAAACAACTTTTATGGAAAATTAATCTCTACATTTTATGAGAGTTTACTACTCTCATACCATAATAAGTATTTAAATGAAATATTTAAATATGTGGGATAATAATGGGGCTATTAAAGTATATCTAACAAGATTTTAAACAGTAATAACTCTATCTGCATAATGAAACACCATCAGAACATACTGTGGCCACTTTATACTTTCAAAGCAAAAAAACCCATAAAATATGAGAACCCTGCACTGACAACACCTGCCCACTCCCATTCATGTTATTCTTCCTGTACAGATGGACACAGTACTTTGAGTAATATGTTTGTCACATCCATAAACTTACAACTGAGCTAACACTAATATTTATGTTAAACCAAAATAATATGGAGATTTTAAGAAATGAATGGACCTTTTTTTTCTAATATTAAAGAGCTATAAACTTATTTTCTATTTTGAAAATGGTACATTTATAAACTGCTATTTCACACTTTTATCTTTTGTAATAACTGCTGGGAATGTTCAAAGATCATAACCTTATCAACATCTAATGACATCCTCTGAATATAAAAAGCTCTAAGCTATCATTATTTCTGAGCAGCATCCTTCATTCTAATAAGAAACAAGATACATTCAGGAGAGACCCCGAGGCTTCTGAAAAAAAAAATAAAAACACAAAACTTAGGCTTGATGGGGTTCGACTTACAGTCTTCGGGAGTAATTTCTCCCATTAATGCCTGGTTCAAGCAATTTCCCTTCTGCTGGGTATTTTACTAATCCCTGACACATTTGACACAGAGTCTTAGGGAGGATCTGTAACAGACACAATGCTTCGTACTTAGCTCATTTGAGAATGGATATTAGCAATACCTACAATCCATCAATTACCTACTTTTAAAATGGTCCCAGGGAGCTCTGAGAGACTAAGCCACCAACCAGGAGCATACACTAGCTGGTCTGAGCCCCCTGGCACATATATAGCAGAGGTCTGCCTGGTCAGGCCTTAGTGGGAGAAGATGTGCTTAATCCTGGAGAGACTTGAGGCCCCAGGGAAGGGGGAGGCCTGTTGGGGAAGGAGAGCACCCTCTTGGAGGCAAGGCGGAGGAGGAATGGTGGGAGGAACTATTGGAGGGGGAACTGAGGAGAGGGACTACAGTGGGAATGTAAACAAATAAAATAATAAAAATTAAAAAATAAATGGCATCATCATTGCAACACATTTTCCTTGAACCCCACAGTCTCCAAGTTCTATATGTGATGATCTCCCACATGCTCACTCTCTCTGTCTGCTCACACGACCTCCTGGTGTTCTGGTATACTGGCCATCCTCCTCCTGTAACCCACTGATCTAGCCTGCCTGCATCCTTGGTTGCCTTTCTCGATCCAAACTTGATTTCCAAAGTAAATAAATAAAATAATAAAATAAAAACAAAACAGAAACAAAACCCTTAACTTCTAAGAGCATCCAGCCTTCGAGACTCCGGTTTAACACTCAGGTTGATAGAATGTGCTAGACCCGTATTCAAGTCATATATATTCCTAGTGTGATCACCTATCTTCATAAGCATATGTGATCCTACATGGACCTTGTGCTTATTCTGCAAATAAGCTCAAACTTTCCAGCACATTCTCAAAATAGTCTCAGGATTGTTTTTTCTTTTCTGTGTTGCTGACTCCCAATCAGACTCCGAGCTCACCCTAAATTCCCTCTCACTCTATTTTTCCCAGTACTTCTGCCCATGGAACAAAATGATTTTTTTCTTTAGCTATTTGTCCATGATCATTCACAATACCCTGTAACATCTCATCTGCCCCAAATGTAAGTCAGCAGGTCATTATCTTGCTACTACATCTTCCAAGAGATTATGTATACCTTGACATAGAATGTCAAACTGATTAGTGTCAGAAACCTCAGCACACACTGAGAGCTTCCTAAATAAAATAAAAACAAATGATTTAAGATAAGCACTAATTAAAAGTATGCAAAAATACCATTTCTCATCCCTAACACTGCTGTTGGGGAATACTCATTTGAAGAACATTTCCAGCATTTATCTTGGGTAGTCTACAAATGACTACCTCTCCAGCTCTGGGGGGGATCCCATACCCCTCGCCTCCACTGATCCCTTCTCTCACAAGTACAAATATATACTGAGACATTCATGTGTACACATAATTAAAATAACTAAAACTAAACCATTCGTTAAAACTCGTATTTTCTTCATTTACTCAGAAATTCCAAATGAATAGAGAAGTGCTGCAAACTCTCCTGTTAACTTTCTTATATAGCAGAAGAAGCCATATGATTTTGTCTGAGAATATTTAGGGCTAGAGGTAGGACCCTGAGTCTTCACTATTATTGTGTGGGATGTGGGACCAACAACTCTGAAGGGTGCTGGAGGAATCTAGATTCCCTGAAGTGTCAGCATTATAAGAATTGCAGGCAACTGAGTCAAACTGCCAAACTTTGAATCCAATCAACTGCATTGACTAGTGAGGCATGGGGCAAGATATTTAATGCTGATAAAATTTCCCTCCAGAATACAAAGTCTTGTTGCAAAGGTAAAATAATAAAAAAAAAATACTTAACACAGAGCCTGGTGGTATAAACACCAATTGATGTGTGTTCACTATTTGCAGCCAAGCACAGGGCAATGTTGTGTAGCAGCAGTAGACATTTGCACAATACTGTTTCTGATACAAAATCTTGGAGCATTCACAGGAATCCCCTGATGCCAGCTGGTATGTTAGTTTAGACTTATCCTTGTGCTTACTGTAAGTGCATAGCATTATACCAATCGTGCAAATAAAATAAAATAAAAGCTGTAAAAATATTTAATCTGTGTGTGTATATGTCTGCCTGTTGTCTGTCTGTCTACTTGCCTGCCTAGCTCTAGATTTTGTCATTTCCTATGCTGAGAACCCCTTAAATCTTGTTTTCATGTCAAACATTAGCATGAGGTTCAATTTTCAGCAACGGCCTCTCCTTCCCTTCTTCCCCTAACTTCTGCTAGCACACCCTGACTTTGGGAATTCCAAGATCATAGGAAGAATCATAGCTAATAAAGAGTTCCTTTTCTTTGGTACCACTCAATTCATTTACGTACATGGAGGGAGAATTCATCTCTCGGCATGAAACACTCTATTATCAGCCTCATACTTCTAAAACTGTGCCAGGGATTCCGTTACAAAGGCTTTTGAGGGGCTGTGCTTACAACCAGATGGTGCTCTGCTGAATTATCTCTATAACATGAAGTGTCATCATCTAGTCACAAGACACACTAGAAGCCATAATGAACATGGGATTGTGATCGACAGTCGAAAGGTGAGACCTCACAACTTCAGGGTATCTCTGGACCTTTAAAACACACTGTCAAACTGCAGTGGGTTCAAACATACCCCAGCAGAGGCAACCATAGCTGCTTGTACCCAACAGTACTCTGCTGTCTGTACCTATCACCTTGGCTCTTTCAATCTTTATCTCTGTCTTATGTACATTTCTTCAGTCCTCTGTTGGGCCCCAAGCTCTGGACAGTGCCATCTGCTTCAAAACTCTAATCTATTGACCTTTGCCACCCCTGTCCTCCAGGTGCCTCTTACTGTATGTCCCTGAGGGGCCAATGGAAGATTTGTCTCCTCTCCCAGGGAGCACTTGTGTACCAGTTTCATTCACAAAGAGCCCACAGGAGGGGAGAGAAAGAAGAGGAAAAAGAAAATTAAGATAGGTTACATTTGAACATGTTTGCCTTCAAATGAACTCTTCATCTTTTGGAATAAATACTAGTCTACAGAATTTCACAAGGTCCAAGGGGCCAGATAGGATAATGACCATTCCAAACTAGTAGCACATTGATAATTGTCAAATTTGTTTGAACAATAAACATAGTGACTGTGGTGAATTAGTACAGTGGTTTTTGCACGCTTAATCACTAGCCAATTAACTCACAAATAACAAAAGCCGTCTTGGATACACAAAACACTTTCGAGTAACTGCCATTTCCAGATCAGCATTGATATGTTTTTGTTTGTTTGTTTGTTTTCCTTTGGATTTGAATCTGAACTTGAGATCCCTTGCCTTGGCCTCCAGAGTGCCACCAAATGCAGTCTAGGACTCAGTCACTTTTCTTGTGAACAGGCCACTCAACTTGTATGACTCGCTCCATTCTACACTGGTATAAACCTTTTGAAAAGTATACTTTCCTGTGTAGAAAAATGCACTAAACACAAATCCTGAAAAATAAAGAAAACTTAACCCTTTCTTTTCTTTTTCTTTCTTTTCTCTCTTCTTCTTAGAAGTACTAGGTTGAGGGATTAAACCAGACCTCATAAGCATCCCCTCCCTAGCCTACATCCCTTGCTCAAAAATGAACATTCTCACCCTGTGTTATTAAAGCATTGTCTAATGAAGTTGCCACCAGTCTTTTGCATATATTAGACTCATATAAATTAAAATTCAGTAAAGTTTTGTTCTTCTATCATACTAGCTATATCTCTGTTGTTTAAATAGCTATAATAGGCAGAGCATGCGACCTGTCATGGCCAGTTTCAAATGCACCATCTTTCAAGGTCCAACTGGCAGTCCTACGAGAGAGATGTCACTCTATATTTATTTTATGTTGTGATTTTCTTTGTTTTGTTATGATGAAGACCAATTTATCTTAATAAAGAATAAATGTTTGGGGAAAATTCCACATGATAAATAGGCATTTTTAAAAGTTTATTACCAGGTAGAATACAGTTACTACATAAAGGCGAATCTTTATATATGTCTCTTAAGAATCCCTTCAAGTTTGGTAGCTTTGGAATATACTACACTAAGACGCTTTCTTATTAGTGTGCAGAGTGACAACTTAAAGCACCATGTCTTACTAATTACTGCCTCCCTAACTCACATGAGGAATAGGTCATTTGAGGGGTTAGCCCCGCCTTCCATTATTCCTGACCACACGGCCCTCTGACAGATGTCTCAGTTTGGATGTAAGGCAGAGCTCAGGGTATCTGTTTCGCTTACATCTGTTCCCAAACAGCTTAGGCAGATTAATACTTAGAAAAAGACCTGCCCAGCTAAATCTCCAACTCCCATTTTAAAAAAAAAAATCACTCCTTTTTCTCATTTTCACATTGTTCTACATTACATTTCTTTTTGCTAAACTTCCAGTAAGTAGATGTGTTTGTATCAACTTAAGAACAGAGAAAACCATTTTGCCCTGTAACAAGAGACACTTTCAAAACTCTCCCTGAAGCCTGGCTTTCTTAGATTTTTCTGGTCACTGATCTAATTCTCTGAGCTCAGAGCTACGGTGAGAAAGTAAATTTTTTTTAAGAAAATAACTTTAAAATGTGTTAGAGGCAATAAACATGTGAAAATAGAGTTGGAAACCATAATTAAAAACGAAATCCTCACTTTACATAAAAGTGTTTGAAATATAATATTTTAATAAGATTACAGTCTGCTCGGAAGTTTGGTAAAAAAAAAAATCACATAAACATAAGATAAAACAAAGTTAAGATGGGATGTTACGTCTGTCCATCATGAAAAATCTGTGCTAACAAGTAGCCCAGGCCTGTGAAGAAGGCCAATCCATTTCCCATCATGCTCTAGTGCTGGAGAATTGAAGGGTACCTCTGTTTCCCACATGGTCCTTCTAATGATAAATTCATTGCGTTTCAAAGTTCCTGCCAAGAAACAAAACCACTTCTCCACATACACCAAAATGCTGAATCCTCTGAACCCATTCAACACTTAGTCAGACTTTTTTCGTTGGACAAAAAGATGTTCTGGTTTCTATTCTTTAAGTTACAGGTTTACAGGTGATCAGAACGGATGCTCTTTGGAGACTCTGCTGTAATACAAATTCTCCATTTTGCAGCTGAATAAACCGTTGCTCCTCCGGGTTTGTTGAGTGGTCTAAATTACTTACACGCTAAGTCCTAAGAGCCTTCCACTGTCCATGCCTGAAATATGCTCTATACCATATATTCAAACAGGGGCCAGAAATGTAGGGGCTCCAATAACAGGGGCTCACACTCCAAGATACTGATTTTTTTAGTAAATTATAAAGTTAGCTTGGTGAATCATAATCATCATTTGTAGTGAAAACCAGAGTGACCTTCACAGACCAATGGTGAGATTTGAAAATTTCATTTTAGAAGATCATATATCGGCTCAGGTAAGTCATGCTTTTCTGTTCTTCCAGAGTCCTCACTTCAGAGCAATGAGAAAGAACAGAGGAGACATGTTCCCAGCATGAGAAGCTCTGGGGCTTTTGATGCAAGCCACAAAGATCCCTGAGCACAACGTTTATAAGTGAAGTACAACTCAGCTTGATACTTAACTAGCCCAATACCCCTTATCCCCTGCTTTCTCTACCTTGTTTGTTTTATGGAAAACCAATAACATCTGATCAACAAGACAGTGAAATATCTTAGGATGTACGTACAAAGTCTTGCATCGTCTACTTTAATATAAAACTCCAAATTAAAGATCACCATTTGACCAACACATGTTCCTAGAAGTATGCCATTGGTTGAGACAGAAAACAATGCAATAGGCAACCATTACTGTTGAAAATATTAAACTCTGGAGACATCTGAGCAGGCAAAAGCACAGGTTAACAGTCATAGTACACAACAGGTGGATTTCAACTGTTCTGGCTGTATGGACCAGATCTACACAACACTGGGCCTATCAACATAATCAAGGAGACCATGTTGATCAAGGAGAAGCCCATGGGGCTCTATCCCTCCACAATGATCTATTAGCTACTGATAGTTTCTGAGGGAGGAAAAGTCATCTTTTTCAATTGTGTACCCACTGAGAAACTCACTGGGATCCAGTAGATAGATTAAATTCATAATCACACAAATGAACCTGGCAAAATTCCATGAGACTCAAAAATTTATTGTGTTAGTAATGTAGAGAAGGGGATGTTGATAGAAATGAAAGAGTTTAGATGAGATTACAATAATTAGAATGTACTTAAATACATATATGAAATTGTCAAATAAATTCAATAAAAGTTAAAAGAAACAGGCAAATGTCAGTTGTATCTGCTCAAGACTATGAGCTTCCCTGCGAATCTTGGTAACTTATATCCAACCCATTTGCACTCAGAAATCTCACCTGATTTCATTCTAATATCTTTAGGATATTATTACCTTCTAGGTCACAGACAACTACCTTGACAACTACCTTATATCAGCATAAATAAACTCACTTAAGATCCACAAGTAATGCGGCCACAATTTTTAGTCCTAATCAGAAGATCATCAAGGACTATTGCAGCAATAAAAAAAATATTCTCTGAACTGGATAATACCTTATGGTTCATACAGTTTATATGACAGCTCCAGACTCCTGGTCTTTATGACCCTGAAGCTGACAAAACAGGAACTCCCTGCTAAACCCCAACAGCAAAGATATGAGGCAACGCTAACTCTTATATTAGAAATCTGGGAACAATATAAAGTTAAAGACATACAAGGAGCTTGTCCTCTAATGAGAATGGAAAGCTGATTCCTGTCTCTGTATATGAGCCCCAAATGCCTAAAGAGAATGAGGGAAACAAATCTAAAATGAATCTTCATTAGTTTTAATGAGTGCAAACATGGAAGCATTGCAAAAAGAGAAGAGGAAGCCAATTCCAGGTGGCAGGAGTCACATGGAAATCACAGTCCATGGGATTCTATTTCTGCCATCCTGTCTATCACAAGGCGGTGAAATTTGAGGAATGCACTGGGAAATAAAGATGAAGAGGCAGACAGATGTAGATCATTGAGACTTCACGCTGTTAGCTGACATGTCTCTCAGCTCATTCCCTACTACTCAGAGGGTTTTCAAAGAAACAAATGTGGTCCCATTAGGCCAAGGAGACAGACTCACTCTGACCAAGAAACAGTCACTTTAATGTAGGTTATATTAGAGACCCCCTTAAGAACATTTTTATAAAAACTTCCGGTTCTTAAAGTGGAGAAAGGAGGTGATGAACCTTCTATAGGGGGTGAGTTGATACTTAGCAGTGCTCATCATGGTACAAGGCACCAGGTAGAACCGAAGCTCATGAGGCAGCAAGGCATCATAGACATGCTCACTCAGTAAATGTTCTCCTTGTGGCTGGTACGTGCCGGAGCTGAGAGTAAACCAAACAGATATCCTGGCTGTCTACCCTCCTCCATCCAGATCTGAACTCCATCATTCTTTACTTGCACTGTGCGCTGAAGCCACTACCTGTGCATTATAGCAATGCTCTCCTAACCCTGCCTACAAACTGTTGGTCTCCAATACAAGAGAGGGAGCTGAGGGAAGTGAATTCTAACCTCCTTCCCTGAAGGGTAGGTGGGAGAAGTAAGTCAGGCAAAGGCCAAAAATCCTGCCTAATGTCTTCATCTCTAAACTCAGGCCTGCCCCGTGGAGCCTAAGCATACTATCTCCCGCTGCTTTATCACTCGTGCCAACAGTTCTTTCTGGACTCACATCTTACGTGATCTTTGGAAATGCAGAAACCCCTCTTATCCATCAGCATGTGTCTGAAACTATGCTTAGTTCTGACACCAATATACAAGCACTGTAAATCAATAGCAGTTGATTGACTGAATATCAATCATGCTATAAAGTGACTTTCGGGCAAGGAGTAATGCAGTGTAGATATACTTGGCAGTTGGCTACCCTGTCTGAAAAGCATATGTAGTCATAACAGAGGAGATTCCTTGGGAACGCCAAAATTTACAAACATGTAGAATAAAGTCCCATGAGAGACTGGAAATCTAGGTGCTATTGGCATCAAGCCAATGGAATTGAGTCATGTTACAGGAAGAAGAACTTCCTAAAGGGAAAGACTGGCATTTTCCATTTAATTGAATAATCAGAATACTGCTTTAAACCTTTTCCTGGGCACCTTCAGCAGAGAAGAAGATAGCAGGCCTCCCAAAATTGAGGAAAAATTCAGAGGTGACTCATGGGAGGAAATTTAAGACATGATTTATCCGAAAGCTCATCAGAAAAATTGAGGACAAGAGGCATGGAAACAAGAGAGAGAGAATGGTTGGAGATCTAGACCATGGTTTGTCAGGAAGGGCAAGCCCTGAGCAGTGCACCATGCTTGAGTAAAGGAACTTGAGAGAAAGAAGACTATTGTCTACAGAGGAGGAGGCAGCATCCTTCGTGAGCCTGGAGAAAGACTTGAGAGGTGGTTGCAGCCATAGGTAGGCACAACTGGAGCAGAATAAAATCCAAAGCCATTAACACAGTGGAGGTATGAAAGGTAAGCATTTTCATTAAGAATTCCATAGGACATCATTAGTGAGAGGGCTTGGAATGGGGACGCTGTGGAACAATTTAAAATTAAAAAAGAAAAACACGGCAGAACGTTATATTTTCTACTGAATTAACCCTGAGTTTCTTGTCATCAGGCCTCTGCTACTTCTGGAATATTCTAGCACAATCCTGACTGATGTTCATCAGTTACAACCCCTAGGCAACTGCCTTTCATTTTCTATTCTTCACTTAAGCCTTCAACCCAAACTGTCTTCCCAACTCCCACCACAAATTTAGTGAAATGATCTGTCTCCTCCAAATTCTATCGGAACCTTAACAAGAACCATACTGGGAAATTGTCTGCCACTGTAATTCATCAGGGAGATTACCCTAGAAGTACCTTGACCTTGGTGGCCACTGATCTTATAAGAAGGGGAGGGAACACATGGAGACAATGTGAGTCCATGTGAAGATATAGAGTTATATAACCACAAGCCAAGAAATACAAAGAGATACTCAGGCTAAAGAAACAAAGGAGGATTGGGCCTTCAGAGGGGTATGGAAACTGAACTCAGTACTTCACACAACTCAGGAAAGCAGCCATACACCCAGGCCCTCAGCTAATGTCTTGGTTTCTAACATAACTGCAAGCCCTTATGAAATATCATTATGCTCAATTTTCTTTTTTCCTCTCCCTAAATTTTGGGGACTTAAACAACTAGTCCATCCTTTATGATGTCACCTCTATCATGAACAGATCATTGTCTTTTGAGCACACCGAACTTCTTCAAGACAAGTCCCTCACAACGTGCTAGTTACTTCACGTCTGATGACTGCCTGCCTGGTCAGTGTCAGTCTTTGGAGTCCTGTTTTTAGGTGTGAGGCAAGGATGCTAGTCCTTGTAGTCCTCGTGTTGCCTCTGCAAAACATTCACTAACACACCTGAGCGCTAAGTGTCAGAGCTTACAAGGAATAGCTCTGTTGACAGGGTTAATATCTTCCGTAAAAAGAGCTAATACATTAAACTGAAAATATTCCTTCATTTAAAAAAAAAAGCCAATTCTTACTGCTGGTGTGTTTAAGCTTCCCACCTCATGTATATACAGGATTACACAACACTCACTCTAGTCAACCCTGAACCCAACAAGGAAACTGCAGTCACTATGATCCTTACCCTGCCAAAAAGACCACCAATTAATCCCAGTTCCAGTATTGATGAATTCTAACCTCCTTCCCTGAAGGGTAGGTGGGAGAAGTAAGTCAGGCAAAGACCAAAAATCCTGCCTAATGTCTTCATCTCTAAACTCAGGCCTGCTCCGTCAATATGCCCCGTGGAGCCTAAGCATACTATCTCCCGCTGCTTTATCACTCGTGCCAACAGTTCTTTCTGGACTCACATCTTACGTGATCTTTGGAAATGCAGAAACCCCTCTTATCCATTAGCATGTGTCTGAAACTATGCATAGTTCTGACACCAATATACAAGCACTGTAAAGCCTCCATAAAATACATTAGTGTCTTCCCTCATCATCCTCATGATGGACAAATTAGGGAAGGTCATAGAGTATCTCATTTCTCAATAAAACTGCTAAGATACTTGGAGTTTAAAAATGTAATGTTCTGATTGCAGCTCATATACACTATGCAATAATGTCCAGAGACTTCATGACTCCATCCCCACCCTGAGATGCTAGGCACCTGCCAAACACCAACAGCCATGGCTTCGTCTACTACACAGCCCAAAACCATGTTCTCCTAAGTGTGGTGGTTTGGATATGTCTCTCCTCTGCTCTGGAACCCCCATTACTTAGTCCTCATCACTCATAGCTATGATGATAATGCAACATCAGAGTGCTTTGCTCAAACTGTCACCTTCATGCCTGCCCTTTACCCACTGGCTTTAGTAATATGCCTCTTGGGCTGGTCTAGACATAGAAGCACCAGGTTTCTGAGGCTCCTGGTTTAAATACTAGGTGTTAATTGCAAAGAAAACTAGTGTGCTCTGTATGAAGGGAAAGAAAACCAAAGGGTCTTAGGGCAAAATTAAACACTTGCAAACTTCAGAGTAATAAAACTGTCATGAGAGCTTTTCAAATTCTATTACCAGGAGTGCTAATTAAACCTATTTTTCCTCAATCACCACTCACTATAAAACAGGATTTCTTTCCTCTTGTCACTATTTGTCTTTGTGCGGTAGCATTGACCTCCAAGTGTGGGGAGTGGGGAGAGTCCTTGCACTGCAGTCTCTAAACGCTGTCAGATTGTAGCTTAAATTGGTTCCTTGGGCTAATCCAGATTCTAGTTGCAAACATTTATATTCCCCAAATCAGGCTGATTTATAGTCTAACAAAGATTCCACATCCTGGCACCTCACTTGTAATATTAAAGAATCGGGAAAATACTTCTCCTTGGGTTTTCAGAAGATGTAAAATCATTCTACTTAAAGCCCAAAGTATCTTTGCTGAAGTGAACAGCTCTGCACATGTGACTCGGGTGGAATTCACACTCCTTGCTAATGCTGGTCCCTGACTGGATGATTTCATTTAGTTAGACGTTTCTTTCAAACGTTCAAACAATGACTTTTCCATTCTATGACAAACCATGGCACAAGGAGATTTTTTTCCTATGGAGGCAGGAGGAATCAGCTCTTTTTAATTTCATAAACTTGTAGCTAATTAAAAACAGACTGTGAACCACATTCCACTGTTCTCCAAGACACGTCTAACTGAAGAGGACTTGAAATATTTCTACTGCAAATTGCATCGCATTTTCTTATAAAAAAAAAAACTTTAAGTCAATAGATGGTAAGTTTAAGTAAAGCACAAATCTGTGACGCGATATTCTAAAGAAATGCATTAAAAATCCGGTTTCAAAGCTTGTTCCAGATGGAAGGTGGACTGCAACTTCCTGGTTTCCTGGTTTGCAATCACAACACCTACAGGAGGCTGGGGGTGGGGGGCGGAGGGTCAGAGGGGTGTCGGTGGCAGGAGGGCGTGGCGGCTGCAGGGTGTGAGGGGCTTGGAAAGGTGGGGGGCCGCCACTCACCAGCCGGGAGCTCAGGCTGGATGCTTCGCCACCTCAGGGCCCGCTCGCCCAGCGCCACATCGCAGCTTTCCCTCCCGATCTGGAAGATGCCACGAAGCAGAACCCGCTCGGATTCAGCAGCCGCCTTTGGGAGCTCCAGGGACTCGACGGGCGCCCCCTCCTCCAGGGCGCCCACCCGGCTCCCGAGTCTCCCCCGGAACATGGTGACGCGGCGCTGGGCCGAACTGGGGACCAGAAAACTTTGGAGGAAGGAAGAGTGGCTACAGCCACCGCCTGGGCCTTGTCCCACGCTGCCACGGCAACGAAAGCAACGACACGCCTGAAGGAAGGCCGGCGAGAGGGTGGAGCCGCGAGAGGAGAGCTTTCTCTTTTCCCTAGGGCCAGTGTCCTCTCTGGACTATGCTGCTAGTATGAGGTCCCTGGCTGAACTCCGGGAGTCTGCCAAGCACCCTCCAAACTGGATTGCTTAGGCATTACCTAGTTTCTTGTTAAATAAAGTGCAGTTTCTTGTCAGATAGGACTAAGAAGTACTCGAAATTCTGAGTGATGGCAGAAGCCTTTAGTTCCAGCACTCAGGAGGCAGAGGCAGGTGAGCTTGAGTTCCAGGCCAGCCAGAGCTAAATAGTGAGTTCTACCCCAGTCAGGACTATGTTTAAGACCCTGTCCAAAATTAAAAAATTAAATTAAATTTTAAAAAATCAATAATAAGCATCTACTTACTGGGTGACTGCAGAAGTTGTTAACCATGAGACACAGCGGAGTTTCAGTGTGCAAGGCTCTTTCTACCTTCTCAGTGGTCTCCTCTGAGATTCCCCAAGAAGCTACATTATCTCTATGACTACATCTGCATGATTGCCCAGGAGTATGTGCAAACCCCTAGTTCGCATAGACAAATGTGCACCTTACAAAGTTGGTATTACTATCAAGCACAATTAAAGTGTAGTACATCTATAAAGAGACCTGCGTTTCCCTGGATATCTCCTCTTCAGCCTTAGCTCTGCCTGGATCTGATGATGCTGTAGACAAACTGCAAAGAGCAGATCTTATCCACCCAAACACAACCATCATTCAACAGGAGGCCTCCAGAGTTCATCTTTAACTTCCTCCTGGCAGGAGGGGCAGTTCTCCGCTGTAATTACACCATAGGGCTACCTGGGAATGTTACTGCTGTTTAATACAGTTGTCTGGCCACAATTCAAAAATGATTAATTTGCAATCTCCAGGGGTAGAGTCTGGATTCCAGAAACATTTCCATTTGAAAGTCCATTTGTACTCTCCATCCTGGTCACACTCCTACATCAGGAGGGCTAGCTACAGGAGGGTTTCTCTGGGCTCAACACTCACACTGTAGTAGACAAATCATTTCAAACATAAATCTCCAGTAGGCTAGGGGAATCGAGGACTTCTATTCAAGGCACTGAAAGCAAATACTCAGTCTTACCCAGCAATCAAGAAAAAGCTTCCGGTTGATCTGATTGCAGCCAGGGAGCTGTGTTTCTAGGAGCAGAAGCCCAGCCACCACTAAGCCTCTTACAGGCAATCACTGGTAGGTAAGAGCTGTGCTGGTTCCAGGAAGAGTTCACTGTCTGTGTTAACATCTTGAGTTCACAGCTGTCTGGCAGTCTCAAGCTCCCTGGCATTTTAAAAACTCCCGGAGAGCCAAGGCAAACAGGGTAAGGCAATGGCTACTTCTGAGGACCTTTACAAAGGGGCAGCTTGCCATTTGTCAAGCTTCAGTAAGGCCAGGAGTTGCAAACATTGGCTTTGTCTTGCCATGAAGATGAAAACAATAAGGCCCGTGTTCCCACTCTTTCTCTCTGATGAGTTATCTTCCTCAAGGGTTCTCAAGTGTTCTGTGTCACCAGACCCAGATCCTTAGGATCTCACACACACATACATACACGGACACGCACAACACAAGCACATGTGCGTGTGCTGACACACAGAGATACACACATACACAGAGACACGCACACAAGCACACATGCACACTTACCCTTAGTGGATGGGATTCCAGAGGTGATGTCATCAACTCCAGAACTGTACTGAACTTCCAATATTATATTCCAGTTGGCTACATCTCACCTCCATCAATCTGACCAGTAACCTCAGATGACCAGTAACCTCAGATATATATTAACTCAGGATTTTCCCCACAAATATATTCTTCTGGAAGGTTGGTAATAGATTTCATCAGAAGCTCACATGCCATCTTTTTATCCTTGGTCTCATGCCTCCCGTTCAGCTCACTACAAATCCTGTGTGTTCCATAACTCAGTCCTGTCAGTCTGCCCTCATCTGTGTACCGGCATACACAAAGACAAGAAGCACACAAAGCGGATGTGATGGGACAAACCTGTAATGCCAGCACTCAGGTAGAGAAGCGAAAAAGGCAGGGTTTTCCTTGGCCACATAATAAGTTCAAGACCAGCTTGGGCTACAGAAGACTCTGTCTAAATTAAAATGGAAAATGAAGGTGTCCGTACAGCTCCCATTTTTCTTGGGGGAAAACTCGTTCTTTGACTCTTCCTGCTTCTAGAGCTATTCTGTTTCCGGGCTCTGCCTTTCCTTTCATCTTCTAAGTTCGTGGGTTCATATGCTTTCTGCTTTCATTCATGTGTGCCGCACCGATCACCCCTACCAGTGAGAAGAAAGACTAGCACACCAGTTCCTTCCAGAGACAGTTTACTCAGGTGCTTTTTGTTACATCAAGAAACAAGGGTGTGACCCCTACTACCCCGAGAGCGCTGCTTAAATGCTCTTCATGGGACTGCCCATATGCCCATACCACGCTTCACACTATCATAGGCTAAGAGGTCGTGATGACAGATCAGGCTACCAGCAAGCACAGTCTCCATACCAAATAAGGACTTGTTTACTCCAAGGCACAAGCCTGGCAGGTGCCATCTTAAGGTTGCAGCAGCAGCGCTCCACATTCATGGATCGCCTTCCTTTGTCTTACTTTGACTCTTCTCTCTCCCTCTTACAAAGAAATGTGTGATTTCATGAGGATGGCCACAATAATCCTTCGTTCAATTCCACTTACAAAGGCAATTGTGCTATATGAAATAATCCATTCACAGGTTCTGGGGATTGAGACATGCCTAGCTTGTGGGCTGTTGTTAATCTACCATACTCTCCTTTATCTTTCTTTGAAGAAGTTGCTGCTATATACTCTTTTACATATACTGTTTTATAGTCTTGTATACTTAATTCTTCATGTATTGTCTTGGTTCCTTGCTCAATGCACTTAGTGTCAGGAGCACAGTGTAAGAAGTCCTCAGTATACATCACCTTGTTGTTATAGAAAAATGAGCTCTTTGATGACAAAACAATGAACATGTTAACCATTGAGGCCCCTGAAGAAAGTGGTCAATAAATAACCAAAATGGTTAACGAACTCCAACATTTGTAACAGTGAATCTAAAGTATCACAGATTTGCCTCTTAGTTCCTCAAGATCAATTGTGTCCTCATAAGTGATCCATATAAGCACCCAAAGACGTGATACCCAAAGTCACATTTCTGAATTCTATAATTCAAGTGTTGAAACCCTTAATGATAAAAGTAATAAAATCTGTAATCCCCCAAATCATAATCCTGAAAGATTAGAATCCCAGACCGTATAATCCTAAAAGTCTAATTCTGAAAACCCACGATTTCAATGGAAAGGGTGGTGCTTAAAAGGAATAGAAGGCCAAATTTTAAGGGTTTGGCCATGAAATATAGCAATGACAAAACCTTCACACTTAAGATATGTTAGTGGCCTTCACTTGCATTCCTGAAGAAGCCAGCGATGTCACTAGCTAGTCCAAGACTATCCAGATTAGTCCAGAGTAGACTATCCAAGACTAGTCCAGAGTAGAATGGGAAGGTTCGTGCAACAATTTACTTAAAAATAGCTCTGTGCAGAGCAAACAGCACAGAAGAGCCCTTGGAAGTCAAGGTGCTTGGCCTGGTTGAGGGGCAACAAGGACAGAGGCACGAGAAAGTGACTGATGTGCTGATTTCCTTTCTATTACTGTACTAAACAACGTGGCTGTATCAGTTACTTTTCTATTACTGTGATAAAACAATGAGGCCAGGGCAGGTTCTAGAAAGGTTTATTTGGGGCTGACAGGTTCAGCAAGTTGGAGTCTGTCATGGCAGATCAGAGTTAGAAGACTGCAGGCATCTGGAAAAGCAGCTGAGAACTCACATCTGAAAGTAGCAGAGAGACCTACTTTGAAATGAGTCAGTGTTTTAAAATCTTATAGCCTGGCCATAGTGACATCATTCTGTAAGGCCACACCTCCTAATCCTTAGCAGATAGTCACTAACCAGGGGCAACATGTTCAAATGGCCAAGATTTACCAGGAATATCTCACTCAAGCCACTGCAATGTCCAAACCAACTTGAGGAGAAAAGAGTTTATTTCCACTCACAGTTTAGAGTCCATCATGAAGGGAAATTGGGGCAGAAAATCTAGGCAGGAAACTGAAACCAAGAATTGAAGTCATGGAGCGATGCTGCTCACTGGCTTGCTCTCCAGGTTCACATTCAGCTACTTTCCTTGTACACACCAGGACCACCTTCCCAGGGGTGACACTACTCATTTTGTGCTGGAACTTTTCACATCAATCAAGAAAATGCCCAGACTTGTCCACCGGCCAAAAGGATGGAAGCAATTCTTCAACTGAGGTTCCCAATTTCCAGATGATTTCAATTTGTGTCCATTTGAAACACACACACATACACACACACACATACACACACACACACACACACAGAAGCACACATATCCACACAGACATATCCACATGCATGCATGTGAGTGCACACACATACACACAGACACATACACACACACTCACACATACACAGAGGCACACATATCCACACAGACAGACACATCCACACACATGCATATGCACACACACACACACACACACAAATACATATATACACACACACACACACACACACAAATACATACACACACACACACACACACACACACACACACACGTACCATCACAGACAGTGAAGCTTGAGTAGATGGGCTGAAATGATATTACACAGAGTTAAGTAAGTCCTACTTTAATGAACATTCTTTAAAATCATTATCCAATGAATTATGCCAATATTGATTTTAATAGAAAAAGTACTCTCTGCTTTGTCAGTAAAATTTCAAACTCTGAAACAAATGGATTTTGGGAGAAAGGGAATGGCATAGACTTGAATTTTCATCAGCTAGAGTTCAGAACCATTGCGGTTGGACCCCACCAGAAGAGCTCCTTGTCACCTTCCCCATTGTAGTGTCTCTCTTGGCAATGGAGTCATCTGTCTCCATCTGACACTTTGGGAAGTGGTCCAGACCTATGCAGGCTGTTCCGGTGGCCGGTGGCCCTGAAGTTACCTCACCTCTCCTATAAGCTTGGGCGATTTGTTTCAGAACACATTTAGGAGCTTCCTGAAAACAACTATTCTTAAGGTTTATTTCTTATTTTTATTTTGTGTGTGTATAAGTGTATGAGTGCAGGTGTAATTGGAGTCCAGAAGAAGGTGTTAGGTTCTTGAGAGCAGGAACTACTGGTGATTGTGAGCCATGGGGTATGATTGCTGGGAACTAAACTCAAATTCTCTTCAAGAGCAGTGCATGTCCTTACCCTCTAAGCCATTGCTTCAGCCCCTGAAAACATTTTGCTAACATTAGAGAGACATCTGTGGTGTTCTAGTCAGATTTCGAGGACTTCCACAGCCAAATCCTTTTGGATATAAACAACCTTGTGACTGTTGGATTAGCACTCTTTCTGTTGAGTGTTCTGGAAATGAATACCCAATGTACAACCACAGCAAGAAAGTCATGTACAGAGTGCTTCGAGGCTTTTGAAATGAGATTTTTAATGCATTAGTACATTAAATATCTGAATCCATCTTGGATTGTAATCCCAAAAGAGAAAACACCAAATGTTAGCATCGTAGTGAGCTTATAAAGTCTAAAAGAAAATAACAAAATCCCAGAAGTGCAATTCCCAAAGAATTTTATAAGTGTTTGTTATATGAAACGTAATATATAAAACATATAAACATATAAAATTGTGTGTTAACGAGAGTTTTATTCTGTAAACAAAAACATGACCGAATTTCATAGGCTACTTACATAATAGAATAACAATGACACCTACGTGTATTGCAAGCATAGATGCTCTGTTATACTAAACACAGTTGAATGGGCATAATTATTATGATCTTGTACATTGTATTTATGAGGGAAAAGGTCAAAAAGTAAAACGGAAAAATGTGTATCACTATAGTAGATGCTACTGTTCTGTTCCAAAGTGGTTGCTGACTGAAAGTATGACTGAGAGGAAAAGGGAACTTCAGATGGAGCCTGGTTAAAGCAAACAGGTCAATGGGTCAATGGTGATCTGCACGGCCCCTAGCCCCTTCTTCATCCCATAACAACAACAACAACAACAACAACAACAGCACTGTAAGTCAATAACACATGCACAGCCACTCTAATGACTGAAACCTCAAGCTTTTCACATGTGTAGATTGCAAAACAGAGAACTCTGCATGTATTGACAAGGTTTTAATGTTTGTAGGTTAGAAGCAAAGTAGTTACATACCAACTTGAAGTTTTGATATTGTATGTTTGTATAGTAAAATTTGCAGAAAAATATGTGTGTAAAAGGGACAAGAACACTCTAAGAATCCTCATGTGATGTACACCTACAGCACTGGAAATGATGCAAAGAATAAATGTAGAGCATAGAAAATTGTAGAAACAATACTGACAATTGAAAATAGTATGAGAAAAAAATCTTTTTAAAGGGGGAAACCTTAAAATAGGAATTCAATATCTGTAATAGTCGTCATTGCAATGACGAACAATGGACATCAGCACATAGGTATCTTTTAGAGTTGCCTGACTCTCAGTATTGATTTGCTATAATGTAAAACTATGCACCTGGATGGCTGCTTTTCCTTCTTCCTCTCTTTTTATCCTTCTTCTCCTCTTTCTCCCCTCTTCTCCTCTTCTTCATCCTTCTCCTTTTTTTCTCCTTCTGGCATAGATGTCCTTCGATAACACATTCATATTCTTCTTCTATGTGATGTTGCTTGTTTTAAAATTCTTCTGTGGCTCAGCAGACAAGGAGTCTATGCACCAAACAATACATGGCTTGGTACAGCTTTGCCTGGAATGGGAGTTGATTTCATGTCATTTTTTTTTCTGAAGGATAGCTCTGTCTGGTTGATTAAATGTTAATGCCCTACTCAATGGAGGTGTCTCCATTTTGCTTTCTGCTTTGCAAATTTGAAATAGATGTTTTGAAAATAAGTTTTCTAAGGGGTTATAGATGTATGAGCAATGCATCTGTAGTACTCTCTCCCCTTACAGTCCCCCGTGTCCTCCTTTCCCTTCAGATTTATAAACTCTTTTGTAATTCTTATTGTTATATGTGTACTTCAATCATGTGTGCATGCTTATCACTTGGGATTGAACAACCTATGTGAGAGTTCATCCCCGGAGGAAACTAAGTCTCCACCTCTCACCTGCCCTGGCCACCTGTGACACTTCATTAAGGGATGGGACCATGTAAACTTTCCCTATCCAACTTGGCCTTTCAACTGGTGTTGTCATATGGGTGTTTAGATGACCATATTGTTGAGATTTCATGGATACAGCTTCTCATAATTCAGGAGACACTATCTAGCAGCAGTTGTCTTGTTCTTCTGGCTCTTTTAATATTTCTACCCCCTTTTATTTTCCTAAGCACAAGTTATAGGGGTTGAATTACAGATGTAAGAGTTGGGCACCCATCCCAACCAGCCTATTTTCTGCCTTTTGCCTAGTTGTGTATCAGCTAATAGTTTCTATTGGTTGCAAAAGAAAGCTTCTTGGATGAGGAGGGAGTGCTACACTTATCTGTGAGTATAAGGATAATTTATTTAGAAAACAGAAATTGTACTGGTCTGGGAATCTGGCAGTAGCAGATTCTCTTCTAGACTCAGTGGCCTCTCTAGACACATGTAATTAGCTGAGTTTACAGCAACAGGCATGAATTTCCTCCCCTGAAGCAGACTAAAATACAATTAGACATCTGTTGGCTAATCCCCAAGATAAAAGTACCACTATTGTGCCATTAGAGATGCCTTGCTGGTCCAGGCATTGTTGTGGTTCATGGACTTTACAGTCAGGTAGGACTACCAGTTGCTCCTCTCTCCTGGCAGCTTGCAGAGTCCTTCTGACCTATTAGAGCCAGTACTCAAATAAGAGGCTTCCAGGTCAATTTCAGCTTGATTTTTTCAAATCTTGTGTCTCAAGTGTGTAGTGTCTTCAGCAATCCATTCTGGCTGGCACCTAAGGGGATTGTCCATAAACCAAATTTTAAAATTTCAATTTTTCTTTTTTCCATATTCTTTTATTAGATTTCTACCTTAGCTCTCAATGACCTAGTTTTCTTATTTATAAATCTATCTCTTGTGCTTAAAATAATGCTTTGGGGGTGAAGGAAATGGCTTTGTGGGTATAAGCATTTGCTGCGTACAAGACCCTGATGACTTGAATTCAGATCTCCCAGAACAAATGTGAGAGCAGGTACAGTAACGTGAGTCTGTAATCCTAGCATTCTTGGGATGAGATGTGAGGCTGAAGCAGGAGAATTGTCCTGAAGCTTGTGGGCCACCTAGGCTTGAATATGCAGCGCAACAGCAGAATAAAGTGTGGAATGCCTCAGCAGGGTGAAAATGTGAACTGACCCTAAAGTTGTCCTTTGTTACACACGCGCGCATGCACACACACACACACACACACACACACACACACACACACACACTACACACATTATGGTAATACTCTGTTACAGTAACAAATGTTCAATAATTGGGTTGACTGTATTGATGAGTAAATTAAGTTTAAAACTGAAATTCTACTTTAGTTTCTGATCTTACTCAACATGCCTCATGGATAGGAGTCACAGAAATATTTATGGCAGAAGTCAGCAGTTATTTCTGCACATCAACATGCATTTGGAGTGAGGTCAGTTTGGGTCATGTCCACCTCTCCCTTATTCCTGATGCTCTATGGGCCCATTGTCAAGGCATCACAGGGAATGCTTCCTTCCCATGCTGAGTGGAGATGTTGTCAGAATGTCCCTGCTACTGTGGCTCCTGCTGCCTACAAGGTAGAGGGCCATCTGTCCCTACAACAATCACAGAGAAAAAGAAAAAAAGAAAAATCCTAGAATCCTATCAAGTCAGAATATAACATTCTCTAAATATGCCAAGTTCCCACTCCTCTATCAGACTGGAACTTCTGAAAATGAATTGCTCATCTATATTCTAGGCCACATCTCACACAACATGATATCCAGCATCTCAGTGGGCAGTAACACAGAGCAACAAAGAGAGGGAGGATGAATCCCCTTTTTCTTCCCTCAACTGTTTTAAAAATCCCTCTGTCCCCTCTGTTGTTGGTTCTGAAATGTATAGACTACAAGTAAAATCTCCAAACATGTTTCCCCGGAGCAGAGAGTTTGAAGCATCTGCCAGCAATGGGTAGCAATGTGGCACTATAGAATCTTAAATTAGGTACAACAGGCATGCTAATAAAGCAGGCAGGGATTTCACTATCCCACCTATCATAAACCTCCCCTCATTTGCTTCACTAAATGATCAGAGAAAAAAATCAGTGTCCCTTCTCACTATTGAAAATAGCTACTTGTTTCCCAGGTACTACCTACAGGCAGCAGAGTTTGCACTGTGCTGAGTGATTTTCACTCTTACTTCATTATGTCTTACCAACAACTTGTACAACTGATAGTACATACGTTAGAAGATGAGATTGTATTTCTCACATAAAAGATAATATTTCTCAAGTGGTCCTGAGTCAGATTGTTGCTGCATTACCTCATCCTATGTGATATTATTGAGAAAGAGATGCCTTTGCTAGCCCTACAAAGCAGCTGGGACTCTGCAGGTGGCTTTAAGATAGTTTCTGATATGCTGGAGTCAAATGTTCTTCACAATACTGTCCAAGAAGAGGAATGAAGAGAGAAAGGTGGGTTTTCCTTCTTTATCTCCTATTCTAAGAAGAGCATATCTTTTAAAATCCCACCCATCTCATTTCCTCTCAAGTACCTCAAATCAGCATCAGGCAGAAGAACTGTACTCTGTGAGAAGGGGAAACATGTCTTCAGCTTTTCAGCTTTCAGAGATCTGCCAATATACAGAATGAAGTTGGGGTTATCTTAGGTTGTTTTCTCCTAAAGACCATGACCAAAGGCAGCTTGAGAAGGAAAGAATGTATTTGTTTTGTTTTTCCTCGTCACTGTTGGTTATTGAGGAAAGCCAAGACAGGAACTCAGAGCAAAAACCTGGAAGCAGGAACCAAAGCAGAGGACACTTACCAACTGGATCAGCTCGCCTTTCTCATACCTCCCAGGACCAACTGCCAAGAAGTGGGATGACTTACATCAATCAACAATTAAAACAAATGCCCCACAGACATGTCCATAGGCCAAACTAATGGAAGTAACTTCTCAATAGAGGGTCCATCTTCACAGATACATCCAGGTTTGTCACGCTGATTTAAAAAAAAAAAAAAAAAGCAACAGCACAGAGATAGGTGACAACTGGTGAGGCAACCCACATCTGGGTGGTTTGTTCTTCCAGGTTATATAGATTGTCTACCAGTGTATAACAATCTCCAAGCATTCTGACTTAAAGCAATGACAATGTATTCTTTCTCTTGATTCTGGGAGTTGGCTGAAGCCAGCTGTGTGGCTCTGCTCCATGGATTGTTAATTGAATACACTAGTATTTGGCTGGCTGCAAAACATCCATGATGAACTCACAGGCCTGGCATTTCCAGTGGGGTTGTTGAATTTTGTGAAGACAGATCTCTGTCTCTCACCATGTGGCTTTGCATCATTCAAGAGTTCATCCTGAACTTGTAAAAACGAGTCACAAAGCAGAGTGGAAAGCTAATTGTTTTTCTAATTCTACAGCTGCTGTGGAACTTATGCTTTTTGAGTGGAAATAAATGCATAAAAATGGCAGAATGTCCCACCCCTAGACAATGAGCTGGAGGCAACCTCTAAGAAAGGGAGAATTAGCTTTTCCTCAGGATAAACCACCTGGTTGGTCATAATCTAATGCAAAATGGTCAGACCTGAATCATATACACACAAACAACAATATGGGCTTTGCTAATTATATTTATATGTGTTGCATAATATGTATAGATATGTAACATTAATAATCACTAGCTCATTGATAAAGCACATGTCTGGCAGGCCTGAAGCTCTAGTTCAACTGTTGGCATTGGTTTTCCTCTTTACCAGAAATCCCAGGGAAGTCTTCTTGTATTACAGCTTGCCCCCCACAAATTTAACAACTTTAGCCATCAACAGGGGAAAGAGTGAGAGTTGGAATGTGATTTGATTTAAATTTTTTTTCAGTGGCTTAAAACAATATTCACCTCAATTGTATAAAAGAGCAGGGAACTAGACAAAATCAAGCCCTGACACTATTAATGAGACTCTGTTATGTTTTCCAGACAGGGTTCTAGCATAACTGTCCTCTGAGAGGCTTCAACCAGCAGCTGACTGAAACAGATACAGAATCCCACAGTCAAACATTAAATAGAGCTAAAGGAATCTTGTGGAAGAGTTGGAGGAAGAAGGATTGGGGCACCTGTAATGAATAGAAACTCCACAACAAAGTCAACTTACCTGGACACTAGGGGGCTTCCATAGACTGAACCAGCAACCAAAGAGCGTACATGAACTGGACTAGGCTCTCCACATATATGTAACAGATATGCAGCTTGGTTTTCATGTGAGTCCCCCAACAACTAGAGCAAGGGGCTTACCCTGACTCTGTTGCCTGTCTGTTGATCCTGTTTCTCTAACAAGACTGCTTTGTCTGATCTCAGTGGGAAGGGATGTGCCTAGTCCTGCAGTGGCCTGAGGTGCCAGAATGGTTGGTACCCACAGAGGAACTCCTTCCCAGAGGAGAAGAGGAAGGGCTGAAAGAACCGGAGATATTGGGAGGAGGTGGGTAGCTGGGATTGAAATATAAAGTGAATAAATAAGTGATAAATAAATAAATAAATGAAAAAACAAAAACAAAAAAAAACCTCTGTGCCTCCTACACATTGCAAATTCTAGGACAACCAATACCACACAATGAAACTGTGTCTCTAAAATCAAAACAAACAAAAAAAGAAAACCAAAAAATCCAGAAATTACAGACATATAGAGCAGCCAGACATTTCTAAGTGCATATCAAGAAAAAGAAGAGGAGGAGGAGGGAGAGGAGGAGGGGGAGGAGGAGTAAAAGGAGGAAGCGGAGGAGAAAGCAGAGGCAGCAGTAGAGATGGCAGCAGCTCACTAACTTGTGTTTAGAGCAATGCTATGTAACCTAATGAAGAGCCCTCCATAATTGAATCAGTGTCTCAGCACCTACATTTCAAGCTTAGAAGATGAAAACAGAGACCCCAAATAACCTAGAAACAGAGACAGAACTTTGAAAAGTGATAGCATTTAAATTCATTAGACTGCAATCATTACAAAAAGTTACAAAATTGTGTGTTAGATGAGTGTTTGTGAAGCTATGTAAATGTGACATTTCTGCGAAGGCTTTATTTAGGAGAATCCATGCTGTCCCACAAATAAAAATTTTCACATGAAGTTTGGATAATTGCTGATATTAGATACTTTATGTAAAATCTGGGATATTTTAAAATCTGAATTTTTAAAGTCACCCTCCATTATATATAACTGTATTTTAAAGTTCAGTCATATGAATAAAACTCCCCATAACTTTTATATTATCCAGGTAATTACTAGGTAGCTACTATTTGGCAGTCTGTTCAATAATCAAACTTGGTACTAACTAGAATATCCTGGTAGTGACACACACATGACTACGTGTAACATATTCAATATAGTTTGAACTAACTTTTCTATAGTTAACACATATTTAACATCAATCCTAAGCAGGCTTTACTGTATATTTTAGCTTTATGAGGATATTACAGTAAAGTATCGCAAACCAAGGGTCTTACATAATTGCAACATAGCATATCATTGTTCTGATGACAGTTCTGAAATAAGGTGCTAGTAGGATTGGTTCCTTCCTAGGGATTCTGAACTAACATCTTCCAGCTGCTAGCAGTGGTCCAAGGTCCCCATAGTCCCCTAAACCATGAATGCATTGCTCAAACCCCTCTCTTTATCATCACCTGCTGTTATCTCTATGTGCCGTGTGTTTGTATATCTTGTCTTTTCACAAGAACATTAGTAATTGCAGCGGGGGCCCACCTCAGTCAAAGTGACTCCATCTCAAGTTTCATCTTACATCCTAATTATCTGTGAGAAGATGGTATTTCCCCATACTAATATAGACCGATAAGTAGGTAGATGGATAGAAATATATAGGTAGATGGACAAATAAAATATAAAGATATATATGTTGAGATTTGGTCTTTTGCTATGTATTATAATGCTAAATACTGGCTCCCAAGGCCTGGCTACCCCCAAGGAGAAAATCTGCACTAGACCCAAGTAACATTGTGTGACCTTGCTCCCTAAGTTATCCCTGATTGGTGGATAAAGATGTGTATATATTTGAGCAGAATTGAGATAGGTGGGTCTTGGGATTTCCAGGATTGGGCCTGAAGAGAACCATGAGGAGGAGAGAGAAGGTGGAGAGAAGAAAGACAGCATGGCTTAGGTAAGACATGAAAACATGGCTGGCCAATTGAAGTTTAGAGCAGCCCAGACGACAAGTGGCAAATTGTAACTTGTGGTCATAGATCTAATAGCATAGAGTGTGGCTGTCTGCCCAGTTCTGGTGCTGATTAAGGCTTACTATAAATATAAATGCTGTATGTCTTTTATTCTAGAACTGAATGATCAAAGGTGGAACAGAAGCCCACATTTGAGATTAAATATTTTCTACAACATAAATGTACTATTATTCAATTAGAAAGTAAAGATTTCTTTGTATAATACTTTAGAGTTTAAGCACATTGAAATAGATGTCCTCTAAGCAAATATTCTCATGCTAGCATTAAAAATGTGCATAGAAGCAACCTTACTAAGAAATTATTTTAGTAAAGAAATATTATAAATGTCACTATTAAGAATTTATTATAAATTATATGCATTTATTTTATTTATCAACATACATTTAGTCACATGGGATACAGACTATTTTGTTATTGTTAACAGGCAATACTGTCCCCATTCATTTTTTACCTCTCTGTTATCTTCTTTGTTTATCTGTTGGGTGTGAACATTCTTAGTCATGTACTCAAAGCCTGCAGCAGATTATAGTCCTATAATTCCCTTCCATGAGCAGACAAGCCCCACAATCATTAAGGACGCCAGAGAAAAGGAATTAACAGTTCCCTTAAGCACTAGGAAACTGGTCCACTGACGTCATTGTAACCTTAACTGACATCACTGAGAGCGAACAAACACTACAGAAACAGCAGTCATGTGCCATATTTATAAACCGAACATTTTAAAGTAGAAACTATAGCCTAGTATAATTTTGCACAGCCTTAAATACAGAATAAAAGAGATGCCCTGAAGACTGATTAAATAGGAGAGAAAAAAGGTAGCATGCATTCAAGAGAATTACTATGTGAAAGTAAAAGGCTTGTTTGAAGACAGCATATGGTACTTTAATGTTGGGTAATGTTTACCCAAGTCCCTAGTTATATTCAACCAAATGATGTAAAAATAAATGAATCAATCAGTCAGTAAATAAGAAAGAGAAGAAAAGAGGACTGCTTACTCAGGACTTCTGATTCTCAACAGGGAGAGGAAATTTGGTTTCAGACAGAATCAGAAGAGTTAAGTTGCAATTATTGTCTTTTATATATATATAATTGCTGAACAAGAGGATGAGACTCATTTACGGTATACGCCATTCTCAACAGATTGATTTACAGCACTGTGGTTCAGGCAACAGGTCTCTGCATCTGATGTATAGTCTGGTCTCTTGGACAATTAATATTTGCTAAGGCTGTCCTAGGTCTCTAAGCACCAGAATAACACCTTCAAATGAAAAAATTCCAAGGTCCCTGTCCTTGAGAAGGTCACAGTCTGTACAAGAAGATAGATAATTTAGAGTAACCACAACAAACAAAGAGATAATACTAAATGGAGAAAAACTATGGCAAAAAAGAGGTATAAAAATTAAGTGATGTGGGTACTGTTGAAGGTGTTGGCTACACTGGATAAATGTCAAAAAAGGTTTGCTGGAGGAAGTACAAATCTAAAAGAAAGTTTCAAACACTAATACTAGACATGGGAGTTTTCTGCCATGTCCCATATAATTTAATATTATTTTATATTTAATATATAAAATATATCCCATATAATATAAGACACAAGACAGCTTTGATGAAGCCAGGTAGAAATGAACAAAAAATGTTGAGCACTGGCCTGGTGTGAGAGGCCACTTTCCTGATGAGCTGTCCTTACTCATATAGTCTACAGCAAGGTTAGCTGTAGCAATGGCACCGATTTCTCCTGTATACCAGATGAACATACTAATTTTCTTTTCTCAATGTCACTTTAATTCAATATATCCCTTAGGATTGTTCCAAACCTGGGAATCTATAGAAATGGTTTCCATTCCTACCTTTTTAAATTGAAGGAGAGGGGAGATTCCCTAAGTGTATAAGTGGCCAAATCCACACTTAATGAATCTAAAGATTTAGTCACCATTAACACAATATTCTGCATTTCAAGGTATTTTTAAATTAGCAGTTTATTCAGACTTTCCCAGAGACTATGGCCTTGTCAATGCCACTAGCTTGGGTACATTGTTAATTTTATCAGAGCCATTGAACCAAGCGTTAGTGTGTGTGGAGAGAGTGCATGAGTCAATTGCCAGCACAGAATTTTCCTGACATAAGAAGGCATATGATCTCAACTTCTGAGTGCATACAGTGCAAATTTCTAGCTGAATGGTTCCTGATAATGGTGTCCACTGAAACACAATGCCTGGCCAGGAGCCAATGATTATGCCACCAAACAAATCACTGCTCATCCAACTCCAGAGTGTCTCTTACAATGATAACATGAGTCCTCAGTCTTAGGGTTCCACAAGATGTCACATTGGCTCTTTTAGTTTTTCATGGCTACTTGAACTGAAATTTTTATTTAGGTTTTTTTTTTCTTAGAAAATAAGAGGCTATGGATCCTTTTTAAGAAAAATTTTTAGTGTAATTTCATAAAGAGCTTTGTTATTTTCCATTTTCCATTAGGACAAAACTGCTCTGCTTTTGAAACCAAGTTTTATTAATTGTTTAATAGATATTTTCACTTCAAATTTCTCAGATAATTATAGAACTAAACCAGCTTGGTTCATACTGTTAGCTAATGATCCATATATCATTCTAGTAATTGCAGAATTTAGGCATCTTGCAAAAGATGCCTCAGTTTTGTAAGAATTTACATAGATGTTCAAATGATGAAAACATACTGATATTTTTAAAAAGTAAATTATACTACTTAAAATTAGACTTCAGTATCATTTTACTATAACATATTGCAAACCTAAAAATCTGTAGGCTACTCAAAATGTGTGGTGTTCCATTAATAGATGCATGACATTGTCTTTTCAATAGTTAAAAATAGATTAGATATTATATAGCATTGAAATTGGTATAAATAAAATTTTAGTTTTGTGGAGTAGTCCTAGTCTATAGGAATTATTTATTAGTTAAAATATTTGACCAAACTTCATTTCCAACTATTAAATAATCTGCCAGCTCCTTCTAGAAATAAGTTTTCCAGGTATTTTAACATTACAAAACTGTAAGTATTTTCTATGGTAGGAAGATCAGTTGCTCACGAAGAAAAAGAATACAGAACTCAAATACTTTAACAAGTACCACACAGCCAAACAATATGAAATATTTTTCTTGGTAAGGCCAAAACTATCAGCTTCTCTCTCTCTCTCTCTCTCTCTCTCTCTCTCTCTCTCTCTCTCTCT
>JANHMN010000002.1:148741452-148751462 GCA_030674055.1 Rhabdomys pumilio
TCTCTCTCTCTCTCTCTCTCTCTCTCTCTCTCTCTCTCTCTCTCTCTTTTTCAATTCTTCACCCAAAATGGTTTTTTATTAGCTTCACATATTCACATTAGAATTAAGCAAATATAAAGGCTGTAAACGTATCTTTAAAATATGCTTAACAATTCATAAGAGAAATGAAGGAGATAATTTAAAAGATTTCTTACGGTTTGAAAATGCCTTCCAAATACTCATTAAACATTTAAGTGAGTAAATGTGTAGAATATGTCTCTGACATTGGCGCTGGTTTGGTGGTATTTCTCTGATCAGATGGAAGTGTTATGCGTTATACAGAGTGCATGCAGTTCATTCATGCATAAACAATATCATTTTCATAAATTAAAACCTCCCCTGCAGAAGGAACATCTGTGCCTGCCTTTGAATAAAAGATGGTGGCACGTGAGTTACTCCCTGACTGACTGAAAGAATCCCTATGCTTTAGAGTGAAATTTTAAACACACACAAAATGAAAAATGAAAAGAGTGAAGTGGAGCCTTTATCCTTCATGTCTACCTTTAATTAAACCCACAGTCTAGATTCCTTTGCTTTCTGTTTTAAAAGTTGTAATTCTAGAAACACCGTTCTTCTGTTCACTATAGCAACAGTTTTTAGTTTGCGCGGAGATGTCTAATTTTAATTACAGGTGAAACTGAACTGCTGATCAGGTCAGATCAGATCAGAATGTTCACTTTCTGGTTTCCTATGCTGGGAGGCTGGAAGTATTCTGCTATTAGTATTATGTCTCCTAAAGTCAATGGTGAGAAAAACCCAGGATAGGAAGCAACAGCTTGATTCCAATATAACTGCCCTGACTCATTTGGAAAGAGATTGCTGCATTTGGGGTAAAGTTGAGAACAGTTTTAATGTATTTCTGTGTGTGATAACAGCTGATAGAAGACGTGATTTTAAATGACACTCATTCTTTTGAACGTTGAAATATCCTTTACTGCTACTGTCACAGCTTGATGTGGCCTTGTTGGCAATGTTATTACTATGGCTAATTGTTCCTGTCTATTAGATTACTCACGTTTTTCTGGAGCAGCTTACTAAATGAGGTCAGCTTTCTGGAACCCTTAAGCCACCAACAAGAAGAAGATTAAAGGAACATGCTAGCAAGGGAGGTGGGCATCCAATGTGGCATCCGAATAAGAGAAGGAACAATGCAGTTACTAATGACAGTAATCAGAGAACCACAGTAGAGCCAGAATACCACTGCCAAAATGCTATTCCATAAAAATCAAGACTGTCAGTCATTTCTCCTGGGAAGGGAAATGCCAAACTATTTTTTAAGTGGACATACCAATGAACAGAAGTTAAGTTGGTGTGTGTGTGTGTGTGTGTGTGTGTGTGTGTGTGTGTGTGTGTGTGTCTTTAGGTGCATGTGTATTGTGTTTATGAAATCAAAATATCAGGACTGTACAGGAAACTGGGGAACAATATACCTTCCTAGAATAGTATACAAATAGTATATACTTATGTACCAAAAACTCACTAGCACTTTTGTGGAACAATTAGTGAAGACATCCCAAGCACTTACTATAACAATTATAAAATGCCACATCATCTGGGAGTCTTTAAATTAATTAAATAATTTTTCTACAATATCAGATATATAATTTGGAGGACAGCACGGTTTTGAAAGAAAGCTATTTAGTTCAAGAAATGCACAGGTGACAGAACAGTGAGAAAATATTCAATTTTTGTTTATGCCTTAAATATGTATAAACAAATTAAACTAAGGCATTTTTTATGTCTTGCTAGTTAGTACTTAAGTAAACCCACCTTAAAAATAAAAGAAACTTCTAACCATCATTTCAACAGATAGAGACAATCATACAAGCAAAAAGAAAAACCCAAAACTAAAGGTGAAGAAGTTTCACCTTTAGAAAACCAGAGTTGTTTGTCCAGCTTACTCTGTGCCCAATATTCCAGATAATAAAACAGTAGCGAGGACTGTTTGTTATCTGTGAAGCCAGTGACTCCCTAAGCAAGATGACAGACTAAGCATAGGACAAGCTTAACTCTATATTTTACTCCTAATACTTAACCTTAACTCAGCGAATGCAGAAGTTAATCCCTCTATAGTACCATTTACTCTTTTGGAAGAAATGAAACAATTGTTTGGATTTTTGATACTATTTTTATTGCAACTGCATGGGAGTTTTCTAAATTGTGCATTACACCATAACACACAGGATTACAAACAAGATTACAGTACATGTCAATTTCAGAAGTACCAGCATCACATCTCAAACAGCACTTATTCTGGGCTGCATTTTACATGCAATAGCTATTGTTCTAATTATGAATTCGATGGTTTGAACTTTACTTAAACTACTGTACTAACTGACTACACAGGTATAAATCCCAACATCAACAACCTGAATCAATTTAGGCTCAGATTTATTACATGAATAGATGACAAACCCACCATTTGTTTGACTATGTATAAAATCATGCATTTATATTTTCTGGAAACATCAATAGCTTCAGACACTCCGTAAAATTATGGAATTCAAAGAAGTAAAAGACTAAAAAAAGAAAGAGTGCAAATTGTATGTGATAGTCAAGCAGCTTTTGATTTAAAGGAGTGTGTGTTGGCATTTATTTATAATATGTATTTACAAGCTTGTGCAAGTAATGAATTGATATGTTTTGATAAGGAATGCATTTCTTTTTTCATCCTCTTGAGTGTTATGGGTCTGGTTTCTATTTCAGGGAGAGAGAAAGACTTTAAAGTGAGATGGATTGCTCAAATTGTGCAATTTGTTGTTTTTTCTTTTCTTTTCTTTTTTTACAATTAGAGAAGAAAGAAGTGCTAAGGCAACGCAATAACTTTCTAAGCACTTTTCTGCTGGTTTAAATTAGTTAAATTATTTTTGTATAAATTAGATATAATTCTACTTTTCTGATATGTATAAAAATTGATGAAGCTGCATGGTTTTAAAATAGGAAATCCACGTTATAAAAAGTCATTAAAAATTCTGTACAAAATCACAACAAAATAATTCAGCATGGGAAAGGTCACAGGTAGTAAAATGCTGGTTGAAAAATATATATATTTATATATATTTTAATTGGCCCATTACTAGTTTAAAAATTGCATAGATCCTAATTATTGCTTGTGATTTTTTTATCCCGATCAGATAATTAATATGATCTGAATACAGCTACACGAAATTCGTGGTACACATTTTCTTTTTTACTTTACTGTACTATTATTTTTAAAATAGAAGAGCTATAGAAAACAATACATAAGGTGAACAGGAACTTTGATCCCCTGTTTCTTTCAAAGGCAGTAATGACAATAAATACATATATCACTTGAAGCTTCGAGTATTTGCACTTTGCAGCAATCTTAGCAAAAGGGCTGCCTTCTGTAAACAGGACAGTCACTGTAAGCACAGTGGATTCGTTTCCCGGGAATGGTGAAACTGACGTGCCTCTAATCGTGAAAGATGGCATTAAGCTGGGCACTCATAACTCGCTCATGATGCGAATGGCTATCGAAAGACATAATATTGTCTATGGGGATCTCGCAGCGAGGGGCAGCGGCACCAGAGGAGAAGATTGATCCGTGGCTTTGGGGTCCTGCCAGGGTCGCTGCAGGGTAGTGCATGGTAAAGGCATAATTTTTTTCAAACTCGGTGGATGGTTCGTGTTTGAAAGAGAAGTTGCCATTGATGCTGAGCGGCGGGCTAAGGGGTCCGTCAAAGGAAGGGCTGGTGCAGTCAGTTAGGGGGCTTTCAAAGAAGGGCTCCAGGGCTGCACTGTAGGCGTGTGGCGGCGGCTTGACATGGAAGACATGGGAGCTGTCCATGGTGCCGTAGGGCGGGCTAGGCAGTCCAGGGGACTGGTAGGAGTAAGGATGTACCGGGAAGGAAGCGCTGGCGGTTGGCAGGTGCGGGGGCATGTCCGGGTTCTGTTCAGGCAAGAAAGTCCGGGGGTTGAGCTGCAGGCAGCCGGCGACCAAATTGGTAGTGGGCTGGGACAAACCTTTGCAGAGCGTCTGTACGAAGGAGACAAGGTCAGGGCTTTTGCCTGAGCGCAGGATCTCTGACAGAGCCCAGATGTAGTTCTTGGCCAAGCGCAGTGTCTCTATTTTAGACAGCTTCTGGGTCTTGGAGTAGCAGGGTACCACCTTGCGCAGGTTGTCCAGAGCCGCGTTCAGCCCGTGCATGCGGTTCCGCTCGCGGGCGTTGGCCTTCATTCGCCTTAATTTAAAACGCTCTAGGCGCGCCTTGGTCATCTTTTTCTTTTTGGGGCCCCGTCTCTTAGGCTTTTGATCATCCTCTTCTTCTTCCTCCTCCTCCTCCTCTTCTAGATCCTCATCTTCATCCTCCTCCTCTCCCCCGTTTCTCAAAGAGTCCTCCTCTGCATTCATGGCTTCAAGCTCGTCCTCCTTCTTGTCTGCCTCGTGTTCCTCGTCCTGAGAACTGAGACACTCGTCTGTCCAGCTTGGGGGACCTTGGGGCTGAGGCTCGCCCATCAGCCCGCTCTCGCTGTATGATTTGGTCATGTTTCCACTTCCTGTATTCAACAGGGAGAGAGGCAAGCAGAAAGAAGAAAAGAGAAAAAATCCACCCGCTATATTTAAAAGCTGGATAAGCCTTCAGCTCCCTCTCCCTAATCCTACAGAAATGCACACAAATAGAAATACACAGGAGCCCATTGCAAAATGGACGCCTCTAGGAAAAGTTAAAGGCAGCGCTTCATGCTGGCGAGTCTGTGCCTCGCTGTTGCATAGTAGATATCACTGGGCTATGGGTACCTTTCCTAGTGATCAGCTTAACTGTGTGCAGGGCAATTGATTGTCTGGCCAGGTTCCCTGTGTGAAAATACGTACAGAGTGCATGTTTTTCTGAACATGTCCCAAGTCACTCCCAACTCACGAAAATGATGAGTTTGGAAATGGAACATTCTGAACTAGTCTCTGTTCTGGCTTCCCACTACTTAGAGGTTTAAATAAATTGAAAAGCCATTACGTAATTTACTAACACTGACCCCGATTTTTTAAGAAGATTATATGGAAGGGAGAGCGAATGCACAGAGGAGGAAAAGTAGTTTCCACCAAATTATTTTCCTATCAACAACACATTTGGCCACAGAAGTGGGCACAAGTCTTCCATCCCTCCCTTGCCTTTCTTTCCTTGCCTCACACCCCCTCCCCGCCCCCGCTAAATTCCCACCTTGTACAAAAGCTCTGGCTCCCAGGCGAGGCTCTCCCACGCGCTGGGGATCAGGTGCAAAAGGCTCCTCTCTAATAAACAGCCCATTGAAAGGGCCGCCCGCTCTTTATTGGGGCTTTTCAAAGTTCGCCTCAAACCTCCCTTTAAAAGATGGAGTAATTACAATGGTCAGCGACTGGCAATGGTGAAGGTGCCGCTTTTAATAAGGACTGCAAAAAGCCTTTAGTAAAACAACTGACTGTCTGGCCCCAGCAGAGGCTGCTGGAAACTTGGCCGCCTCTGGGACAGTAACAGGTAGCAGGAAAATCTCTTTCTTTTTCTCCCCCTCTCCCTACATTTCAGCTAAGCTGCCTCAGAGTCCAATCAATTTTCCAGGACGTGTGTACTCCATCCTCCGGAAATAGATAGTTTCATCCGCATGGTGCGCCTAAATATCTGTACATCAAATAAAACTCTGGGAAGCTGGTGCTCTTCTTTTCTTTTTTCCTCGCCGGAATAATTGAGAACTTTAAGTGGTAGTTTGCTTTGGGGACTTTCAAATAACCGCTTACAAATAATTACAGTTACTTCCCTCCCAAAACATTCTAAAAGCTTCTATACTATTAAAAATTAAATGTAATTAGAAAGCCTGCAGGGGGTACTTGAGTGCTGGGACTCATTATATGCGAGCACTTGTGGGCAATTACGAGGAGGGACACTGATCTCAAATATAGGGGCAACCGACTCCACGAATGTGCGCATGCAAAGTACCAAGATACAGCTCTTCAATTATTGCTTTTATTCTCAGGAGAGTAAAAAAATAGGAATCGTAATTACCTGTTGTTAAAAGGTTCTGAACAGTGACGATCTCATAACCCTGGAGCCTCGGGACACCTTGCCTTCTGCGTGGGCGAATTCCTCGTGTCCCGGTGGCGCGGGCGCTAGGGTTATATAGCCGAGTTGCTGATGCTGAGCGCGGGCGGGGCCGTGAGCTGAGCAACGAGCAGGTCCCTGAGCCCCGCAATCGCGCACGCGTCCAGGCTGAGCGACTCCCGCCCCCACTCACCCCTCCCCAGAACTCCTCTCCCGCCCCCTTCCACCACCACTCCCCTCACCCCCACAGTACCTCCGCCCCTGCTCCTTCCTCCCCGGCATGCGCCATATGGTCTTCCCGGTCCAGCCAAGAGCCGGGAACCACGTGACCTGCCTATTTGTATGCCGCGGAGCGCTCCATACCGGCCCCTTTGTGGCCAGAAGAAAGTGGCCCATCTGTCGCCAGTTAGAGACTCCGCGGACCTGTTTTTACCCGCAGGAGAGATTAACCCTTTGTGGCAGCAGAAGACAGAGGACATAGGGGAGGGGTTTGCGGGAGGTGAGCGGGAAAGGTAAAGAAAGATCACCGAGTCTATGTCCTAGCCTGAAGCCAGCTTAGGCGCAAGTAGGGAGAGAGAGATGAACCAGTCACAATCCTGGCTACTGAGGTGCGCTGAAGGGTCCTTCCGTTGACAATGGTCTCCGGTGCAGCTTGACTCTCTGTCCTCTGTGAGAGGCCCATCTCTTGGCTTCTACCCCTTGGCAGAGGCTTTGCTCATTGCCACCAAGGGGTGGCTGGCTTCTAATCTCCATCACCTCTCCAGGCTATCATATATTTCATATAAAAACGACCTCATCTGGAAACGCAGCCTTAATTAGTTCTCAACTTTCGGAACTAGGGCATCCTCTCTCTTCCTTTGCAAGTCTGAAATTTTATACCCTACACTTGCATACTCCAAATGTAAACCTAACCTTCACCTGCTCCTACCCCAGAGACTTCATAAGAGTCTTCAAATCTAAACCCTAGAATTTTGTGTCTGAAGCTAGTTTTTGACAGCAGACCTTGACTCCACTGGTCTTCAGATGCTCCTGTAGAAATGAATGACCTCACCTAGTCTGCCTAGAGAATGCTAAGATTAAACACCCCTGTGCCAGAGGTTGGAATTTCATCTCTGACACAGACCATAATCTCAATCACAGTCTTCCTTTAGCCCCTGGTGCACAATCTCTGGCCTTGGAATCCCAGGTCAGAAGAGGGTCAAAGAGAAGGTGCAATAAGATTTGATTCAATGTGTCATTTTCCTTTCTGGGGACTCTCGGTTTTGAGTCAAGCAAAGTGTATTGTGGAAGAGTCTTAGCTATTCTTAAATAAGGAGTCTTTACTTTCTCCATCTGAACAAGACATGTTTCAGAAGCATGCTCCTCTGTCCCTCTAGCCCTAGAAAAGTGCCAGAGGAAGAGGAATGCCTGGCTGCCTTTCTCTTTCCAGTTCCTCTTCTAATTCTCCACTAAGTTCTTACCCTCTTCAACCCCTTTGCAATGAATGCATCCTACTTGAATTGTTTATGTAAAGGCAATTGCCCTTGAGTTTGCAAACAGTGTCAGGGTTGAGTGGCTGGAGTGGGTTACATCTGGGAAAGGGGAGGGGAAGAGGGTTCTAAGGAGATCCTGAGCATGTGTAAGCTATTGAAAGTAACCTTCCAGATTCAGAACGAATCTAAAAAAGAAAAGCAAGGCATTATGGGAGTTCTTTGGTAGCCTCAAATATGGCACCAATTGTTCTGGGAACAAGAAATGAACTGTCTGGAGTTTTGCTTTTTCTTTGTTCTGTCAACTAGCAAAGAGCAGAGCAAGGAAGGAGAGGCGTCCTTGCATTTATTCTGGGTGCTGAGTTTAAATCCCTGGAGCCTCAGAAAAACCTTGAAGTTTAAGCACAGCGGAGGTAGATTTTATTGGGACCGCCCTTTTAGGAAGAGCTGGCATATCCTGGTTCAGTGAAAAGTGTAACTCAATGTAACTGGCCCTCACCTCTCCATTTTAGGGGACACTACAGGAGAGTTATTGGGGCATGGTGTAAGTTATGGCTCCTGAGATCTGATGGACCAGGAAGCTGTGAAAGGAAAATCTACACCTGGATATTCCTGGGACTTGAAGTAAGATCGATCCTTCCTCGAGCTTCTGTGCTTGCTGCGTTCTAATGTGGCTCTGATTCCAAGTCTGGGTCACAAATACCAAGACTCCCAGCGAGTGCCCTCTGTGCTCCCTGGAAGCAGTCGTTGCTTAATAAGGATGGGGATTACGTATTTTTGGTTTGTGAAAGTATGTGTGTGTTGGAGGAAGGCACAAGACTGTGAGGCCACCTTGAACTGCACCCAGCTGGAACGCAGAACCCTCTGTGGAGTCCGGCTCTGGGGCCCATGACCCTGGTGGGCTGCCTTGTTCTTATGCGCTGGTGGATCTGCTGGGATGGTGGCTATTTCCCAGTTCTCTCAGCTTGCCTGGCGGGTGACTGCACTCCCCCAACTTTGGCCCCACCGGGCTCCCTAGGCAGCCGGGCGGCACGCGAGCTGCACGCGCAGGCAACAAAAGCCGCTTTTCATGACTCAGTGCCCTCGAGCAATGCCCTAAATCTGCCACCCCGCGGGGCTCTAGTCCCCAGCGCGGCACTGGACCCGCGTCGGGGCCGTTACAGCAGCAGCCCTGGAGCCAGAGAAGCAGAGGCCTAGGGAGGGATGGGGGAGGAGAGAGGACAGAGGAGTGTGGCCAGGCCGTGGGGCAGGGGTGCATTCACAGAGCTAAGATAAAGAGCTGGGTCGTGGCCTGCAGCGTCCCGGGTGGTGACCTGTTTTTCTCAGAAACAGATGCTTACTTTCCATGAAAGGACCCAGTGTGTCTGTGGCTGCCCTACCGACTCGGATGTCTCCCAAGCCTCTTCCTACTGAGCCTGGAGTCAGGAGGCCTGGCCTGGAAATGTTCAGCCCCCCAGGAGCCCATTGGTACCCAGCATAGCGAGTTCTTGGAGACCTTGGGATGCAGTGGGTCTCTAGAGCCAGCAGCTGAGAACTAAAGTCCCCTCTAAGGCGCTGGTAACTGCAAGGCCCTTAGAAGGCAAGAGGATACTGGTCCAGATAAGATTACTGGGGTGGCTCTGGCTTTGCAATTGCCTCCTCTTGGGAGGCAGTTGAACTCCCAGGTCCTGGCCAGAAGCTGGAATTGCCCCGACTAGACAGGCAGGCGACAGGAGAGAGCCAGGAGCAAAAGAGACGCTATTAAAATGCTTCGCTATCGCCCGGAGCGCAAAACCCGTTCTCCCCAAATCTCCTGGGCTTGCGGCATAATCTTAATTAAGATAATTGATTCATATTGCACCTGCGAGAACGGAAAAAAATTGATTCCAACCCCCAACTCCACAAATTGCTTAAAGCTATTGGATGGAGGACGATGAGGCTGTGATTTGGGGAGTGATTTAGTGCAGGGCTTCCCCAGCTTGGCCTTCCCGGGCCCTTTTATTTATTATTTACGTTCTTTAGATCCCGCTGGGGTCTTAGTGGCTCCCCTACTGGCGCCCACAGACCTCGAGAGAATACACCTCCGCCTCCCTGTCAGAATTAAGGGGCTTCCTTTAAATCCGTTCAACATTCAGAATCAACAACATAAAATAAATGCTGCCAGAGCACCTTGGCAGACAATGCTCTCAGGCACGTTTGTTGTCAGAAAGCCTGCGTGTGTAAATGTGTTAAAATGAGATTGTGGTTGAGTGTTCAAGCGTGTGAATCTGAGTGTGAGCATACGATCACGTGCGGGACTGTATGATCGTGGATCTATGATTATGTGCGTGGTTGTTGATGCGTATTCGACATCTGAGAGTATAAATGTGTATATTGGTACTGTGTATGTTGGGGGTAGGGGCTATATGCCCAAGGGTTTCACTTCTCTTAAAGTGAGAGACAGCTTGTGGTTTAAACGGGTCACAAGGCAAGCATTCCCTGTTTGCCACACTTT
>JANHMN010000002.1:148751472-148804726 GCA_030674055.1 Rhabdomys pumilio
AGAGAGAGAGAGAGGGAAATCCATTGTAGCTAGGTGTAGCTTCGGGAGTGAAGGCCAGCCAGGCACACAGGAAACCCTTAACAATGGCTGACACCTTGCCATGGGGAAATAGCCAACCAAGATTCTAAAGGCAGAATAGAAGAACACTAGCCAGCCAGGCTTAGAGCCCAGGCAGGAGTAGGGAAATAACTTCCTGAGAGAATCAGCACCGTGGACAACGCCTACCCAGTGGCTCCTGAAACTGCTTTCAGATTTAGAACTACTGACCCACCTAGCTTTTTTTGTTGTTGTTGTTGTTGTTTTGTTTTGTTTTTTTTTTTCCCAAATCGCTAGTCACCTTTAGTCTGAGAGCCTAGCACTGCTGTTTCTGGTTAACGACCTTAACAGAGTAAGTTTCCTGGAAACTTAGATATCCTGATGTGAACCTGGGAAAGATTAAACAAATTTCAACCAATATGTCTGAAACAAAGACGGAATACTTTTCAAACAAACAAACACCACTATTCTAGCATTTTCACCTACTTACCATTGGACTTCTGTGGTGATTATAAAATGCCTCTAGAAGTGTTTTAAATTCTATTTTACCAAGGATTTAAATACTTGTCTGTCACAATTATCCAATCGATTCTCCGGCTGTTTTATATCATATATGACTTCTATTATGGTGAAATAAGCCTACAGAAGCAAAACTGTATTATTTTTTCAGATTTTTATGCACCACAAGATTTAAATACTGCATTGGTACACATTATTATTCTACAATGTGCTGGAAAACAGTCTGTTAGAGTTTCGATTCTGGGAAGAGCAAGCACCTTCAACCAAAATATGAGTGGTTTAGAAATGTGCAACATAGTTAGATTGGGAATGATCAAAGAAACATGGAAATAAAAGAAGAGAAGCCCAGTCTCTTCAGAAGCAGATTGCATTCTAGTCAGAACATACATTTACTGGTTTTATTTCCAAATATGATTAGCAAACAAACTCTTCATCAGGTGTTACTCAGACATCATTGTCATTGAAAGGCATAATTATTTGTGATTCAAGAATTCACCCCTAGAGTCTCACCTTCTTTAAATAAAGTCTCTTCTTTCTTTCTTTCTTTAAAAGATGCATTTCCACTTAAATTAAATATTGATAATTTGACCTTTTGTATCTTTAACTCATCAAAGTGGGAAAATTCCCAATGTAGATCTTGGAGTTAGGCCCTGGTGGGTCTTTCCACTTGAATAGACACTGAGATTAAAGGAGTCCAACTTCCTCTTTCACTGCTCTCTCCTTGCGCTAATTGCTTATGCAAAAATGCAGATTTGTATTAATTAGTAACTCCACTGATTAGTTCTGTGGTATTTTCACATAATAAATCATGCTGCAGACATGAATTTTGGCACATCACCCAATTGTGGCTCCGGCTGTAATACAGTTTTCCTATTAAAATTAAATCTCTGACTGAATCTACCTTTCTGGTGCAGGTACCATGAGCAGCCACCTGCTGGGAGCACCTGCCATGGGAAGTTATTTTTACCCAGTGACAAGCCACTTTGAGGCCCCAACAGAACAATCTGATTACAAGGTAAGGCTCTAATAATAAACAAATAGTTATAGGCAGGCAGACATAACACAAATATGACTTCACATTAGTCATTTGGCCCACAACAGTGTCATAACAGAGAATCTAATTGTATTAGATGGCTTTTTAAAAAAAAAATAATAATGTTCCAAGTTATTGATAAACACCTCTGTTTTGATCCTGTGAGCACACTGGTCCTTTCTGAGATGGCCTGAGGTTATCCAGTGTCACAACTTGTAGCTCCTGGTTTATCCTCTTCTTGAACAGGCAAGTTAGTAGTGAAAAACTAAAACATTACTGCACTAGGAAGAATATGAATGCCAAAATCCCAGAGGGATTTGGCCACAATTATGATAGTAATCTTAGCATGGAGTGGGGAGTTGTGAGGGCAGGCACCCGCAGTTGCCTCCTCTTCCTTGGTTGCTCTGAGCTTCTACATGCTTCCTTTCCTCCCCCTTGAGAGCTGTTTTATTTGAAGAGGCAGCTCATACAGTGTTGCCAAGACAGTGAATGAGACCCGTGTGTCTCCTGTGCTCCCCATCCTTCACATGTCCTTGCTTTCTTGACACTGGCAGCACTTTCCTCAAGATCTTTCAGGTGCTTTCTCTCCTCTCCCTGTGCCTAGTACTCCCTGACTATCTATCTACACGCACTGTCTGTCAAAAAGAAGTCACAAATCCATGTGTCTTAAGTGGTTGAGAAAGAGGAGTAATGTTTAAGCTGATGCTCCTATCTTGAATCATGAAGTATAAAAATGAATAAATGTTTAATTTTGACCTTCAGAGATTAATAAGGACATTTAGGGAACTACTCTCTGAATGGAGGTGGAGACTCAGTTCTCCGTTCCAGTAGCACCGTGCAGCTACAGCATCTCTGTCTGTTTTTAAGACATGGCCTTGGGCTGTTGGCAGTGTGGTCGGGGTGAAAGTGAGTAGCCTGTCAGTAGGTTCCCTCTTAGCTATCTTTTATTAACTCTTTTGGATGCTGTGGTGGGTAAATGAGAAAATTCACGTATCTGTTGTCTATAAGTTATTTACCTTTGAGTTAGAGACTCTTAAAAGGGATTGTTATCAAAAGTTGATAGATAAGAAAATAGTTTTAAGTCAGGTAATTCCAATATATTTTTTATCTCTTTTTAAATTCACTCTTGAATTCATATGGCTTTCCATGAACAAAACTAATAATTTCTAGTGGGAAAAGTCATCCTAGATTTTCATGTTCTCTCTTAATGTTGGAGGATATTAGCTACATAGAGACCTGGGGCTGGTGGCTTTAGTTAGAGCATTTGGTTTTTGATTTTCAGTTTGCTTTGTATTTTCTCCGTCACCTCTCTGGAACTGCTTCTTCTCTAGTTGTCTTAGTCACTGTCCTATTGCTACCAGAAGACATAATGACCAAGGCGACTTATAAAATGAAGTGTTTACTTGGTATCTTGCTTGTAGTCCCAGAAGAATTTATAGCATCATTTCAGGAAGCACAGCACAAGACAGGCATGCCACTGTAGCAGTAGTCAAGAGTTTACATCTGGATCCATACCCATGAGTCAGGAGCAGGGGTACCAGAGTTGAGAGAAGGAGATTGAGCTTGGTGTGGGCTTTTGAGGCCTCAAAGCCTACTTCTAGAGACATACCTTCTCCAACAGGGCCACGCCTCTTAATCCTTCCTAAATAGTCCACCAGCTGGATACCAAGCATTCAAAAATATGAACCTATGGTGGGGCTATTCTCATTCAAATCAGCACACTAGGTGACAAGCACTCTTTGCAAATCTATATGAGTGCCAGGCACTGTGTTGTGAGGTGTGTGTGTGTGTGTGTGTGTGTGTGTGTGTGTGTGTGTGTGTATAGAGGGTGTGTGTGTGGCAGAAGATTGTAGAAGCAGACAACAGACTTTTTTAAAGCTTTGTATGCAGTTCACTGAATTGGGTTCATTCACAAGTTATTCTTTGCTGACCAGCTAGAAGTGTGTACAGGAAAGAAAAGCAAACTGCACCAGGGTGTTACGAGTAGAAGATAAAGACACCTGGCCTAAATTAGTGCAGGAAGGCCACCCAGGAAGGGGAGCTTCATGAAAGTGAGATGGACGTGCCTGGGGACTGTTCTTGGGTGTGAGAATGGGGTCTTCTAGTTAGTCAGAAGAAAATATGAAAGGCCTCAAATAAAAATATTCTCCTTAGTGCCAAGAGGAAGTTGAATAACAGTGGAAAGAAGTGAGGTACACACTGAGCAGACAAAGTTCAGAGCCTGCTTCACCAAAAGGTTTTTGATTGGGGAATAGGGTATGATGGAGACGTGGGGCAGTTCCTGTCTGTGGAAAGACTTCAAACTGAAGTGCTCTGTGCTGATTACAGCACTGGTTGATTGGTGACTGCCGTTTTCTTTTGTGGAGTTTGGCCCACACTGCTGCTCAGGAGGTCAACCAAGGCAGAGGACATCGTTCAGAACATTCAAGAAGATTACCCTAAAACTATACAGCCAGTTTTGTACAAAGTATCCAAGTTGGTTTAAAATGAATAAAATAACACTATTATTTTAATCTTGAATTCATGTTATTTGTCTCCTCAGAAATTACGTGTTAAATCAATAACTCATTCATGAGTTATCATTACTTTGCAAGGTAGGAAACAACAACAGCCACCGGAGTCAGTTCAGTATTTAAAATAGATGAGAGTTCTGGCGATTTGTATTTAACAGTTGAACAAAAACCCATCTGAGGCCAGTTCAGTAACATGCCCTGAGCCTCCTAAATCCTTAGTGAAGGTGTGATACCCAAGCCTAGATGAGCTAGACCCCAAAGCAGGTGTCCTTTAGTTGCTGCATTATAAAGGAACAGGATCTAATTATGTTTATAAAACATTTTTCAGGCTTGTTTCTAGAAGCTAATTTTAAGCTTGATGGTTTTGGTCATCCTGAAAATAACGAAAACCTGGGATATCAGTTGCTGTGTCTTTCTGTAGGTAAGTCTGAGGAATTGGTAACCAACACTTTAGGCCATTATGTCTTCCCAGGTTTTGTCATCAATTAATTTATGATTAGATTAATCAGTTTGAAGAGATAATGCAGATTAATTATTCTATACCTCTGCAATAATCTTTCTCATAAAAAGTTCACTGTTTAGGAATTTACAAAAATTTGTTCTCCTATACAAATTCAAGTTGTTTTGGCCCAAATTGTATCTGGCTTAGAACATTTTTCAGTAAGATAGATGGCCAACATAAAGCTAACACAAAAATTTTTGGAGATGTTTTGTCTCATAATGCCTTGTTTGAACATTTGCTAAGCCTTACTTGTCTTTTACTATATATTATCATTTCTGAGTTTGTATATTTATGCGTTGTGTGTATATGTGGGTGTTTGTATATGTATGTTTTTCAAGCTTTTTCTTTTTCTTTTCCTGAGAGAGAGAGAGAGAGAGAGAGAGAGAGAGAGAGAGAGAGAGAATGTGTGGAGTTGGGTAGATGGGGAGAATCTGGGAAGAGACAAGGGAGGTGAAACTGTGATCAATACTATATAAAATTATATTCAATAAAATGGCAAAAATTAAAAATAGAAGACATTAGTTTTTTTCTTTGTTTTGTTTAGAAAAATAGATCTTGCTTAATTATAATCCAGACCTTGTTTCTAGGCATGTTCATCCCCTAAATACTGACAAATCAAGGTGTTTCAACTGAAATCAGGAGACAATGGAGGGAAATGAAGTGTTTGGCCCTCCTTTATCAGTATCATTAATTTACTGCTAATCTTAGATTCTAAAATGCAAAGTTTCCAGTCATCAAGAAGACATGTATTTCAGTTGGAGTACCTAATAAACCACACATATCAGACTCATGATGTAAATGTAAAACAGGAGAAACCTTGTTTCCTTCCCTGGAGATATTCATGTTCGGTTTTGTGAAAACTATCATGCAAAAGCTGGGTATCAGGCTGAGTGATGACTTGATAGGTAAAGTGCCCACCACCGAAACATAAGGATCTGAGCCCCATTCTTTTCCATGTGTGTATCTTTGGACAAGTTATTTCCTCATCTGTGTAGTGAAAATAATAGCTTAGATACACAAAATCCATATAAAAAGTTAAATGTAGTAGCATGCACCTGTAATCCCAGTGCTGGTGAGGTAGAGACAAGGAACTCACTGGCCAGCCTAGCTAGCCTAGTCAATGAGTCCCAGCCCAAGAAAGTCACTGTCTCAAAACAAAGCCACTACCACCACCACCAACAATATAACATAAGGTATACCCTCCTTGGGGAACAATAGTCATGGTTGTTCTCTTGCCTCCAAGTACACTTATAAATACATGGACACTTGTGCACATACAACAACGTTATCTGTCTCAGAAAGTTCATTGAATGTAGCCTTTTGCTCACAATGTTGATTGTCAGTATTTCTTGCTGCAGACATATCCTTATCTTAGTGTACACATTATCACAGTCCTTGCATTAGATATTAGCGTTACTATTATCCTGATATAGATGAGGAAATAACCTATCCAAAGCACATCTAGAGAAGAGTAGAGCTTTTTTTTTTCTTAAAAAAGTGGTGTGTGTGTGTGTGTGAGTGTGTGTGTGAGTGTGTATGTGTGTGTTGCATTAGTGTGTATATGAGCACATACAGACCATACACTCATGTAGAGATCAAAGGGCAATCTCAGATGTGCTGGTCCTCACCTTCCTTTTTATATGAGACAGAATGTCTTTTGTTGTTCCTCTCTGCTTCCACTAGGCTTAGCTAGTCTGTAAGCTTCTGAGTATCCTTTTGTCCTGCCTCTGTCACAACAGGAGTGCTGGAATTACAGATTACGTACTTCAACATCTGGCTTTACCTATGCTTTGATGATCCAAACTCAGGTCCTTATACTTGTGTGGCAATTTTTATACCCAGTGAGCCATTAATCCCACCCCAAGAGTAAAGCTATTTAAAAACCTTTCCTTTTATTCAGTTGAATACCAATCTAACAAAAAGGGGCAATAAGCCAGGCATGCCAGTGCATATGTTATACTGAAGCACCTTGGGTAGGGGCAGGAAGATCACAAGACCAACCTGAGATACAAAATAAAATGCTGTCCAAAAATAATAATTGGAAATAACACATATTTTGTGGAACTTTGTGACCTACCATTTTTAGGATCTATACTTCTGGTAGTATCACTCAGTCTTATACTGTCAGCCTGTAGTACACAATCATACAAAGTATAAGCTGGACTTTCCGCCTGTCATTAGTGCCTCAGATTAATTACTCACGTCGCACTCTAATGCTGTCCTTGCTTGCTTTTCTATAATAAAGACTGGAAAGTTAAACAAAGCAATAAATGTAAAGTGTTGCCTGGACTCTGTAGAGGTGGCAAACATTTTACAGTCACAAACACTACACTTTAACATATAACCAAGTTGCACAGAGAGTCAGATGACAGATTTATTTGGCTGGCACAAAGCTGAGCATAAAGTCCTTAAGACAGCCAATGAAATGCCATTTTGTTAGCTGCCTAACTCTAGCAAAGGCAGATACTCTCTTAACAGCCTAGTTTTATGATATGGTTTTGAACATCGTACTTAGAACTTAGAGCTAGACTCTGCTTTTACTTTTATGGACATTTCTGTGAAGTATCTATGCCTACCATGAAATCTATTTGTACTGATTCCACATGGCACTAATTATAGTATCTGCAAATCATAATACCCTCCTGCCTTTAAAATGGAGCAGAAGTGTGACAACAACAGAATGGTCAGAACACAAGACTATGTGATCAACTGACTGATAAAATGGGATGCAGTTTGGAGGTATTAAAGGGGGAGATGACAAAAACCTGTGACATCCAACAGTGGATTAGTTGATCAACTTACTCCTATGGTCATCTGAAATGTAGTACCACATTGATTGTAGTGCACAGAAATGTTTTAATAGACTATTATAGAAATGCAGGGATCATAAAGGGGAAAGAGTATTGGGTCTGTTTCTTTACCTGCTTCGAGTAACTTCAAGTGGAAATATGACTAGTTCAAAGCACTGGGTTGGTGAGGCACATGGGAAAGACTTCTCTAAGGGAAGCACGAACCTTCTTCAGAGCTAATACAGTTTGCTCACAGACACAGATTGTTGAGTTGCAATGTGTTTTGCTGGTGCTCAAACCAGTTCCCAGATCAGCAGGATCAGTCACAATTGGGAGCTTATTGAAAACAAAATTCTTGACTTTCATCCAGAGTTCTGGAGATAGAGACACCGGGGTGTGACTCTGTAACTCATCTTTTCAGAAGCCCTCCATGTGGCTGCGCTGCTCTCTGTTAGTTTCTTTTCTGTTGCTGTGATAAAACACCAGGACATAAGACAACCTAAGAACAAGAGAGGTGGTTTTGGCTTTAGGTTCCAGAGAGATAATTGTCCATTATGATGGGGAGGAATAGCAGGGAGAGGCAGGCATGCAGGTTCAAAGCAGGAAGCTAAGACCTTACAACTTCAATGAGGAACATGAAGCAGAGACAGCAAACTGGATATAAAGACTGGCAGTGGTGATGTGAAAGAAAATGGCCTCCGTTAGGCTCATAGGGAGTGGCACTATTAGGAAGTATGGCCTTGTTGGTGTAGGTATAGCCTTGCTGGAGGAAGCAGTCAAGGGGAAAAGCTTTGCAGTCAAAATAGATATTTAACCCAGGCCGTGTGGCATTCACTTCTGCTCTCTGTAGATCAAGATGTAGAACTCTCAGCTCCTTCTCCAGCACAGTGTCTGCCTGTATGCTGCCATACTTCCCATCATGATGATACTGAACTAAAAATCCAAAACTGTAAGCCAGCCCCAATTAAATATTTTCCTTTGTAAGAGTTGTTGTGGTCATGATGTCTTTTCACAGCACTAGAATCCCTAAGTTAAGACAGAGCCTAAATCTGACAGTCCAACTGTAGTAGCATAATTCCTCCAGGGAGGGCACATCCCTTAATGCCAGTGTCAATAACTAGGGATCAAGGGTTGAAACACAAAGACTATGGGAACCATTTCTCATTCAAGACACTACATTCGGTAAAGTTTGAGGGAAAATGTGTGGTGTTCAGCATCTCGCTGTACTTACCTGCTGATGTATGATATAAGGGAACACAACCTGAGAAGTACAATGAAAACATTTAAGGGTGCTTAGATGGCTCTCACTTGTGGAAGCACTAAAATGCTACTGCAAAACCTCCTTTCCCAACATAAGCACTTCCTTCTGCTATATCTCGCAAGTCTTAATCTGTGTATGTGTAAAAGTTTCTTCCTCTGACGCATATAATTTGAAAGAGAATGTAAACTCTCTTCACACCTGCTGGTCATCTTCTCATTGCCTCCGACCTATGACAATCATCAGTTCCCAGAAGAAATAAGCTGGAAAAAAATTGCAGATACAAGAAAAAGCTAGCCCATAAGTTCCAGGGTCCATTTGTCTTTATTAACCTCAATATGAGAGTAATTGTGGGGGAATAGCTTTTAAAGAGGCTATCCTAGGGGGGAATAAACTGAACTTATTAAAACAGTTATAATTATTAGTAATTTTAGATTCAACGTGTTTCTGAAACCTCTGGGTACATTTGTTTACTCAGAGAGTTGGATTAAGCATACAGTTAATTATGATCATAGTACCCAAGCTTTCTAGATATGATGTAGAAAAAGAGCAATACAAAGTTTTACGCAGAAAAAATTAAAGATAACTAGCTATAAGACAATTTCTTACATGTTCTTCCCCATCCTCTGCTGAACATACATGCATTACCTTGGCATTTTTAGTGTTGATACAGCAAGAAGAGAAATCTTGTGAGAATCTGAAGCAAGGTGAGATATTTTTTTTTTAACTATATCACACAGGAGAAATATAATGGTTATTGGAGCCACCTTAATACAAGGAATCCCATAACAGTGTGTTAATCTCTGCTTAGATTTCTGTAGTTTAGACATAAATAATATGAATTATGGAACCTGTCACAAACTGTCATGGTCTCCCGATGGTTGCTCTGCAACTTGTGCCCCTGCATGATTCCAAGGCGTGATGTCAATGTGTAGAAAGCTGCATCAGAGGGTCACAAGTACAGCCCACAAATCTTTCCTTTTTCTACCTTCAAAAGTACCTTTGATCATTCTCAAGGCCACCATGTAGTCAGAAGAGGGAAATAATTAATCTCTGGAAGCATCACTCATCAACTGTGAACTAATTAACAGAACAGAGGGTGGGGATACATAAAAACTTTTAGGTTGGGAGTGCCAATTCTATAAGTCTACAAATCCATACTGCAATTGGGTTCCATTATTTCCTGTATGTAGAGACAACTAATATAACTAATATATATGTCTTCTTTCTGACTCTTAGTGAGGGCTATGAATGTTGTATTAAACCAGGGACTAAATATCAAGCCTTTGTCCTTATCAAAAAGTAAAACTACACTCTGGAGGAATGCAGCGATTAGTTAGACTCAAAGTATGAAATATGTGAGGAGATACTGCCATGGTTGTTGGTCATTTCTCGATAGCTCTGCTCTGCTCCCTGATCACAGAAATTCAATATCCAAATTATAGCTATAAAAACAACCATTCAAAACACAGATTGCATCATCTTGCCACATCGCAGCTGTGCCTGGCCATATAACAAAGTTTTGAGCCACTGATATATAGAGGAGATCAATGAAAGCAATTTGTGGATCTTGTCAATAAAATGAATTGATGTGGCCATTCTATTGCCTTTTCCATTTGTAGTATAGAAAAGACACCAATTATTATGTGGACACCTTGGCAACAAGAAAAAAAGCCATTAGCCCACTGAAGGCAGGACCAAGCACCATTTTTGTGTGCTTATATAAGGCTTTTTAGTTAATGAGAGACACATTTCACTTATAATCTTGTTTATGCTCTTTCTTTTTGGACTGTTCTTAAGCAGCTGGATCTATCTTCTAACAGACATGGGTAGCAATCCTTTTAAAATCACATAAGAAACCCATGTTTCTTTTTCTTCTTTGAATATAAATGAAATTTGGCTATGGGAGAATGTCAGTAGATTGCTGTAAGCTCAAGCAAGAGGCGGATTTTTAAATGGAACTGCTAGTTCACATGATCTCTTTAGTTGAGTAAATCAGGAACACATCCCTGAACTCAGTTTCCAGTGACTGTTCTAACATTTTTTTTCTTTATCTCAATAAAGAACATCAGATCAGCTTTCTGTGAACTGCTCTGTTCCAGACGCACCAACTTTTCCACTGTATAGGGGAGTTTAGCTTTGAAACTTGAGTCACACCACCACTCCATAGAACAGCGAGATTGTATGCTGTATCAATGACCTTGTATTAATAGACACATGTGCCCTTTCCCCAGGCCTAAGCAGGCCTGCAAGTCATTGACCACAGCAAGACTAAACAACAATAGGACCTAGAAGGAGGCATTGCCTTGCCAGTCTTGGCGCCCTGAGGTCTGCTACAGAGCTAAGAATAATGGACTGCCTGCTGAGCTAGCCTTGACACCTTCCAGACTACTATCTCCTCACCTAGCCCCTGGGCGTTACGGAGAAGAGACTCTGGGGGGTGGGGCTTCCCCTTTATATGTGAAAACAAATTATTAAACTTCGGGCCTTGATCAGAATACTTTGTCTTGGCCTCACGTTTCTCTCGCCCTCCTTCCCGTTAATCCCTAGGCTTCATCTCAGGAGAACCTGGTGATCGATCGTGGCTACAGGCAGCTACAGACACAGAGTTCAAGTAGCAACAGCCTAGGCGTATCAAAAATTCCCATGATTGCCAGTGGGTGAGAAGCAAATCCAAGTATAATTTAGATCCCTGACATCTCAGTGAACTATTCATCTGGTAAGTTTGGCAAACAGGTGTTCCTTCCAAAACAAAAGGCAATTTGTTTCACTTTTTACTTCCTGAAGATCAGAGTTACTGAGCAGTCTTCACTCCAAACCTGCTGCACTGTGTTCTTTTAATGTAAGGCAAGGACATGGTAGTTAAACTAATTGTTCTTATGAATATTTGCCTAACCTAGCCTTGGAATTTTGTTCCTATTTGTTTGTTTATTTAGTTGGGATTTGATTTGTTTGATTTTATGGTGGTAACAGTTTGGAAAGTGACCTGAAATATTAAAGACCTGACATTCATTGTAATTTTAATGAATAAGTTCTCTACATGTGGGGTAAGGGGGCTGTAAATAGTAACGAAGACATTGTTTTCATAGTAGGAGTATGGGTTTGACAACCATGGAATAAGAAATATAAAGACATATTAGAATAAGAAATGACAGAAGTAGAAGAAAATGAGGAACAGTCAAACACAAGTTTTTGAAGAAAGGATGTAAGCGAATCTTTATATACTGCTGGTGGGAGTATAAACCAGTCTGGAAGTTTTTGAAAATGTTAGAATTGCCATGTGACACAAGTCAACTATAGTTGTACCTCTAATAACATTCAAAAATATATGTCCCCACAAACTTTTTTATGCAACCATCCACATCATCATTATTTATCACTGCCCCAAAAGTAGAAAGAAAAGGCCAACTGTCTATCATACAACAAATGTACATATATATACTACATTATAAAAGCAATATCATTTAGGAATGAAGTCTGGAGTCATAAATAAATAAATAAATAAATAAATAAATAAATAGTATTCTGATACATGCTCCCACATGAATGGACCGTAAAGTCATGTAGAGTAAAATAAATCTGGCATAGTTAAAATCTCAAAGACTGGATTTCCCAAAGCTGGGATATGAAGATGAGGATGAAGAAGAAGAAGAAGAACAAGAAGAAGAAGAACAAGAAGAAGAAGAACAAGAAGAAGAACAAGAAGAAGAAGAACAAGAAGAAGAAGGAGGAGGAAGAGGAGGAGGAGGAGGAGGAGGAGGAAGAGGAGGAGGAAGAAGAAGAAGAAGAGGAGGAGGAGGAGGAGGAGGAGGAGGAGGAGGAGGAGGAGGAGGAGGAGAGGCACCTTCACTCAATCTAGCACTTTTATCATTGAGGTGGATGTTGGAATAGGTCAACTCAAAGCCTTGGATCTGGGCCTGAGTGGTAGCTGAGCTGATCAACCCACCAGCTCTTTTGACCCTCAGGGTCAGCTCTATTGTGCTGCCCAAGTGAGGTTTAAGTCCTGTTCTCCTGAGTGATGCAGCAGGTGAGAGGCTGGGCCAGCTCTCCCATTCTCAAATCCTCAAAGCCTGCTCACTGGCAAAACCTGGACCCAGGGCCAGCTATACATTGCTGATCCACTGTGGTGCAGGGCCACTTTCCCAAGTATTAGAATGGGTGAGGGGCAGGGCTAGCTATCTGTCGTTTATGACTTGGGTGTCAGCTCTCTCACCTTCCATAGGTGGTGAAGAACAGAGTGGATCTTTTCCTCACCCATGACATCAAATGGCAGATAAGTGGCAGGGCCAGTTCTTTCATACTCATTGCCTCAGGGCTGGCTCACTCACACATTCTGAAACCAGGGCCAACTCTACTGTACTGCTTTATAGGATCTTAGTATTGCTCAATTTAAAAAACAAACCTTTTGCTTGTAGGCATGTTCCTGATAGCTATTGCTCTTTTGACTTTTTTTTTTTTTGAACTGCTCTGCAGGATTCTCTTATGCTTATCCCTCAGAAATGGCTTCTTCTCATGGCACTGAACTATGTCTCCTCCTTCAAGTTTCTTCTTACACAACCTCTGCAAAAAGGTAGCCATTGCTTTGAACAAATTAGTTTACTACTGTTTAGGTGACAAACACCAGCTCCTGACAACATAATTCAAAGTTATGCATGTGGTATATAAACTGCAAATAGTAACCTCAATGTTAACTTGTCAGTCCACAGATCATCACAAATTAACTGCCACACACACAAAACATGCATTATTTACATTGCTCATTTCCAGGACATAATACCCGGGAAAACAATTTGGGGAAGAAGTTTACCTTGGCTCACAGTTGAAGGGTACAGTCCATTATGTCGGGAATCATTGTGGCAGTGACCTGAAGCAGCTGGTCACATAGCATCCACAGTCAAGAAGCAAAGTGAGATGACTGCTGCTGCCCAGTTTATTTCTCCTTTCCATTCCAGGATCCCAGGGCATAGAATGATGTTGTTCACATTTAGTTTAGAAGAAGTGAGTTCTTCTACCTCAATTCTATAAACTTCCACACAGATGTACCCAGAGATTTATTTTCATAGAGATTGTAAAATCTCACCAAGTTGACAAGTTCTAACCTTTACAATTAGTGAACAGTCATGTCATTTAGTCTTCAAAGTCATTTAGTGAATGGTCGTGACACCTATGACTCAGTTCATGTAATAAAACCTATATGAGATTTTACAGAAACTAGTGAGAGAAAATTAGCCACCCAAAATGGAAGCACAGCAAGGAAATTAAGTGTTGGAGACAAATGCGATATGCTTATAGACTGGAAAACGGACATAAGAAAAGAGAGACTATGATCCTTGCCTGCATGAAGCTACAGAACTAAGGCTAATGAGTTAGACAAGTCAAAGTGACATCAGCATGTCTTAGCTTAGAAGTAGTAGTTATACCTGAAAACCAACTGTGTTAGAATTGAAGTCTTTATTTCTATTTGGGATGGAAGACTATAATGCTATTAATTTTACTACTGTCAGATACTGAAATAAAGCAGTAAACGAGACTGAAGACAGGACATTTCAGTACCAGGCAAAGCCAAGTTCAGTGTTTCAGAAGCTGACATGAATCCAAGAATTGAAATTGAATGCTAGTGAGATTACAGAAGAAACATCTGAACAAAAGAATTTCTGTGCTCACTATCCATAAGAATGGGTAAGCAGATATGGGAGCTTCATAAAGGTAAAGGTGCAAATGAACAAAATGGTATTCCAAAAGAATGATGATGTCATTTCTCCAAATTAAAGGAGACCAAAGATGTGTTTCATGGCCTTGAAAGTGACTGCAACTAAGTGCTGGAAGCAGTCTGTCTGCCAGAACAGAGAGAAGGCTCTTGACCTCCCTCGGTATTAAGCTGAATGTTGAGAAAAAAGGGCAAAACATATTCAAGCTAATTTTGATATATTTATTTTTTGAAAATAAATAAATCACTTAAAATTCTTAAAGTTTACTGTGTTTTAAATCAGTGTTTTAAACTCATCAATTTCTATACCTGCCTCTGGGATTCGTTTTCATCTGGCAAAATATCATGTCTGTATCTTTTCAACTCTAATTTATCATTCCACTTTCTCTGTCTTTTTGTCGTTTAAAAATAGTGGTATAGGTGTGTGTGTGTGTGTGTGTGTGTGTGTGTGTGTGTGTGTGTGTGTGATATGTGTGTACCTGCTTGTGTGCATGAGTATAAGCACAAATCAGAGAAAAACCTTGTTAATGGTCTCATCTTCTACATTGAATCAGGACATTGGCTTTCTGTCCTATATGCCTAGCTACCTGGTGTTGCCATCTCCCATCTTGCTATAGGGACTCAGTGTCTACAAATGCCAAGGACTGCATTGGCTTGACAAGAGTTCTGAGGATCCAGACTCGGGATCTCATGTTTGCACAGCAAGTAATTAACTTACTGAGCCCATTCCCTACTTCAGTTTGTCCACAAGCTTGACTGTTCTAGGAGCCCCATTTAAGTAGAATCAAATTTTATTTGCATCTTTTTTAAATGTACTATTTCACTTTGAATAATGTGCTTAAGATATATCCATGTGGAACATTTGTCCGATTTCCTTGTCTTTTATAAAAGAATAATATTCTACTGTAGGTACATATCGTATTTTGTTTATGTGTTCATCTGATCTCTCATAGGTACTCTCCAAATTATATCAACCATGCATAATGCTGCTGCAAACATAGGTGTTATATAAATATCTCTTCAGTGTCCTTTTTCAATCGTGTGTGTGTGTGTGTGTGTGTGTGTGTGTGTGTGTGTGTGTGTATGCTCAATGCTTGGAGTAGTCGCTTTACTAACTTCTGCAATGACTGTATTATTTTCCCTTTTGAGAAGCAGAATGAGTTCTAATTTCTCTACATTCTCACCAGTGCATGCCAGTTCCTGGTTTTAGTTTTATTTCATTTTGTAATGTGTATACCCTATTGGTTGGGTCATGCTAGGCTTTTAACTTCTGCATTAGTTATTTTTCTGTTGCTGTGATAAAATGTCATTACCATTCCTTTCTCTCTCTCTCTCTCTCTCTCTCTCTCTCTCTCTCTCTCTCTCTCTTTCTCATTCTCTCTCTGGCTCATGACTTTGCAGATCAAGCTGGCCCACAATTCATTAGATAGCCCAGTCAGGATGTCTTCAAACTCCTGAAAATAGTCCTGTATTATCCTCTTGAATTTTGGATTACACACATGACATTCCAAGTCTGGGACAAGCACTTACTCTTTTACTCTTTAAATTAATATTTAGATTAAGTATTGCCATTATCTACTGTGTGTACATATTTCCACAAAGCAATTAATTTAATATCTTGAAATCACAGAGCTGGTCTTGGTGGAGGGGGGCTAATAAGAAGAAATCTAGAGCTTTTTTTCTCCCTAAAGGAATATTAGTTCCTTCAGGGGCCTACAATAACTACCAATAGCTACCTTGCTCTTTCCTTCCTCTCTCCTGTAGCTGGTATGCTTATCTGGCATGTTCTGACAAGTGGACCACAGAGAGAAGTCTGGTGGGAGATTCTTCAGGGAAAGGAGTGGATTCCAATACAAGTCTCTCATGTTACTTCCTTCTGCTTCTGTGTCCCTTGACTCTGAAACTGGTATAGTTCTGCTTCAGTCCCCTCAGAGAATTGTAGCTGAACTGTAAGAACATGGCCAGAAATATTTAGGTTACTGAGTGAAAAGTCTAGCCATTTATTCTGAATCTACTTGTTCTGTGAGGAACAAAAGCAATATCATTTTGAGCAAACTGAGTTTTCTATTACATGTCGCTAAATGCATACCTTTCTGACAGTGGTTTAAACAAGAGGAATTAAAAGTGCTCTTTGCTCTCTTACTTAAGCAGTAGGTTAAATGGTGAAGAGAATCCCAAGATGGAGCAAGCTGAGAAGAAAGTTTCTTAAGCTAAAAGATGTTGATGTCAGGTTTAACAGGTGTCAGTGTATCTAGAAAATAAGACTAATCAATATTTTCTGTTCAAATTTTGAGAGAAAGCTCAGGCTTAGAGACACAGATTTGAGGTCACTAGCAAATTAGTACAATATTTAGAAGAGAAAATATTGCATATAAACCATGCAACTACAAACTCGTTTCAACTGCAAATAAGACATTGTTCTTGGTTTTCTTTAAAGTTAGTAAATTATCTGAATGTCTGGCTTGAATATCTGGTATGACATCATTCAAATGTAGGCCAAAATCACATAATAAGGAAAGCCAGTGTCTATATTTCAGCTTGGTTTCCATAAAAGGCCATAAAACAAAATTTCATGTGGTCAGCTGGGAAGTTACCTAAGGATATATACGTAGGGGTGGAGAAACATCATAGGAAAATAAGGTTAATCAAGGATGTGCTGTTACAGGCTACTGAAGGTAGCACCCACCAGTGTTTCCACAATTCAACTGATGTTCTCTAATAGAAAGGAAGTAGAAATGTCACAACTTCACACTCAAGGAAAGCAGAAGGGAGAGGCATCAGTTTCCTTAAGACCACTTTCCATAAATGATTTCTCAGCAGCATGGAGTTTTGAATGCCTGGAGACATGGTGGTGCCATTACAGAATACTTCTCAATTGCTAATGAGAAGAAAGATGAGAAATTGATACTCTAACTTCTATTGGTTACTTGGAGGGCTGTTTCTTCACATGGGCAGAGCAGGCTCTGCAGGGAGGTGCAAATGCAGGCAGTGGAAATGCTTTCCAACATACCTTAAATCAACAAGTTCCAAGGAGTTACAGGTGGTAGATCCACACATAGTGTGTATGGTGTGCCATCAACGACAAGGTTGGGAAGTCCACAGGATGAAAGTTGGGACATTCGGAAAGGAATAAATAGAGTCAAGACAGAAAGGACACAGAATCCAAGGGAAGACATTTTACACAAGACATTTCATGATGGCTTTGAGCATTACAGAAGCCTTGAGCCTTAAAAGAATGGAATAGTCAAATGTGTTGACCCACATTGAACATGAGAAACACGAAGCTGGCTTGTGACTACCTGGCATCTGAAGAGCAATTCCTCCTTTTCCTATTAACTCTGAATTCTGAGCAAACTAAAACTGTATTTCCCCCTCTTAAGAAACAGTAGTCCTTGAGCCTGGAAATAAAAATGAGACAAAGGACGAGCATCTTCATCCTCTGCTGACATGCCTGGAATGTTTAATGTTCTAGTGGAAGAAAGACATTCAGTCAAAATCCTCCTGAGAGTTAGGAGGTTTGTAAAACATATTCCTTTATTGTATATATTTCCCAAGGGATAGCTTGCTTTAGGTCAAATCTCAATTGTGCCCAGCACTCCTATGTCAGAAAATACTGTTGCACTTCTGAAGACTAACATTGTGGGGTGAAGTACAGGAAGACAAAGGTGAGGAACACCTTGTACTTAGGGGTAAAAATGTCTGGTGTGTTTTCTTTGTTCTCCATTTGTCAATGAAGTTTACTTCTGATACCTATGCATCTATATTTGCTCCTTACTATGTTGGACTTTCTCCATGTAAGACTAAGACACTGAATTATGTTATTGGACGGATCACACACCCTAATGTGCTAGAATCCATCACACTCCTAAGAGCCAGCATCTAAAACTCTACAAATGTCAGTTATTTCTGCTGAGTCCTCAGAGGTTTCCTACAGATGAAAATGACCCTACACATGACAGAAATGTTGGATGAGTGACAAATACTCCATTCTTAAGAGAACCCAATATGTTAAATCTGTCTGTAAAACATGAAGAACATTAATTAGATTCCATGAAATAATTTCTCTAACTCCTGTTATAGCTCAATTGGTGGGGAACATGTCTGAGGTTCCACTCACTTTGGATTAGGTAAGGGCACTCCTTGCTCTGTCCAGATTTTAGTGTATGCAGGATGGATGAGAACTTCATTCCTAAGTAGAAGCCAGGCTCTTAGAGAACAATGCCCTGGGTTGAACACACAACCTCTATTTTTAAGTGTAAATACAACAGAAGATAAGTGTATTCTCTCTGAATAACTTTTCCCAAATGGTGATGAGAACATAGCAAAATCATGTACAAGTTAAGTAACTGTGATAAACAGCTTCTAAAAAGTTGTGAGTCGAGTAAGAATACTAGAATATGCATTGTTTTGACAGAAATAGTTGTAATTGAAAACAAGGTTGGGCTATATCTACCATAAATCTCCAAGTGTTCAACTTAACGTCAGAGAGTCAATAAAACAAGACAATCACAAATTTAAAAACACCACCAATGGGCCCTCAGTGAGATGAATCACCAGGTGGACGAAACTGTTGCAAAAGGTTGGCGACCAGACTTTGATCCCCAAACCCATAGAAAGGTGGAAAGAGAGAAGTAACTCCACAAAGTTGTCCTCTGACCTCCACAAGTGCACACAGCAGAAGTACCACCATCCTTTCATCTTACACAGTTATTCAGCAACAAAATAATAATTTAAAAAGAACAGCACCAATGAGACAAGGAAAAGCAGCACTGAAGCTAACAGTCTGCTGGCTCTGTGTTAGCACCTTCAAAGTTGTCCTCAAGGAACCAAGAGTTTGTTTTGAAAGTACTTGCAAGATAGCCCATCAGTTTATCTTTTGTTTCCCAGGATCACAGAAACTCAAGGCTCCATCAAAATAAACCTATACAGGGGCTAGGGCTGTAGGTCTTGGCTGGGTGCTTGCCTAGAATGCATGTTTCCCAGTAGTACTAATAGGGTGCACTCCATAATCAGGAGTGGGAGTAGAAGGATCAGATGTTCAAAGTCATCCTTGGCCACATAGTGAGAGCAGAGCCAACAGGTACTTCTGGAACCCTGTCTCAAAGCAAACCAATCAATCAAACAAGAGCAAAAACAAAAATTCCCAAATATTCAAATCTTTAGTTACTCCCTTGATGAGAATGAAAAGTTACAATGAGTTTAAACAAGAAAGAACATTAATACATATGGATGAAGACAGACAATTTACAATTCATTAACAACACAACCCTTGGCCCAAAGTATTCCAAGGGAGATAGGAAAAAGAGGACTCATCTCCACAGTGCTTCTCCTCTGCCTCTTATACCCAGAAACAGTTTAGTTTCAGGATATTTCCTAACCTACAGCCCATCCACCACACTCTATCAGACCACTAATGGGAGCATACAAGACCACAGCAAAGTATCTTGGAGAAGGCTATTTTTTTCTAAATCCTGCACACATTACTTACAGATTTGCATTAGTATTTTTGGATAGGGTTTCCCAAGGCATTTGTTGCAAACATCCAGGTTCTTTCATTGTTATGTAGAAAGATGAATTTGCTTGATCAAACAAATGTGGAAAGTAGTTCCTACAGTACTGTCCCTTGGATGGTCATAATGACTTTAACAGAGAAAATGAACAAACAAACAAACAAACAAACAAACAAAACCTAGAGAATTGTGTAGTAATAGCCAGAGCTAAGGATTTTTTTCATTTCTGTTATCAGGATAGCCTACTGACATTTTATAAATGCCAGCAGAAGACATGAGACTCTTGGGTCAGAGAGGAAAAGTTTTATTATAGTACAACAGTTATCATACATAAACATCATGTCTCCCTTGCTTCCAAAGACCCACAAGGACAAGAAAGGAATACTGTATCAGAAGCTAAGAAATTCACATTTGACTTTTGAACTGCATCTGTTTTTCAGCAATCTGCTCCTGTCTCAGAAGGTCATGACTCACAATGACCTACTGCAAGATGGCTCATAGAAAATAAACCATAGGGAAAGTTGAAGAGTCACAAGTGTTATGATGTCGACTTACCATCCAGAAGCACATAATAATGCTCACAGATGTCCTCAAGTAGAAAAAAATCCCATTAATTTCCTTTAATCTATGAATTCCTAATATACTTGAAGAGATGATAACATTCACTGGAGCATAGCTTGAGAACGGTTGACTGCTATTTGTTGACACTGTTGGATTCCACACTGTGTAGATAGGTTAATCTTTCACTATAGGCTCTATGGTGGGATTAAAAAAGAAAGTAGGAATACAAAAAAAGAATATTTCCACATGAGACCACACAGACAGATATCCTGGCCAGGATTTATCACTTTCTTCCAGTCAGTTTGTATTGGACCAAATTTTGGGCTCATTAACACCCTACTGCCATTAAAACAGGGAAACCACTTGTAAGACCAGATGAGGATGGTTGTGAACTTCCCAGACATCAATTGTAACAAGTCCCATGATTTGGGCCCCTGCTGAGGGACATTTCCACTTTTAAGTAGGGAACACTAATCTTCCAGGAGCTCCATTCCATTGTATCTGCTCTTAATTCTTTCTATAAATATGAAGAATATTTGAAAATACAATTTACTTGATTTACAGGATCAGTTCTGTGAAGAGAGGAAGGTAGCTATATAACTTTGTGTAATCATGTTATGCATTCATTGGCCATTTTTCATTTTGCTTGTGAACTTTTCACTCTTTTTTTCTGATTACTTCTTTGTTCTAGCCCAATGCCAGATTACTGCCTGCAGTCCATTTCCTTGTCCTTGGTCAATGGCAGATTCCTGCCAGGCAGCCCCAAAAGCTCTCCACATCTTCTCCATTTTATTGCATAAACCAGACTGAGTCTGTCTTAGGTCGTTCTGACAAGAAAGCCTTCCTTACCCATTGTGGAATATGCATTATCATAAGCAATGCACTTCTGTCTTAGGTTGGTAAGGCTCTGTGCAGAATCTTACCCATCCTTAGCTTGACAACCTGTTAAATTAATAACTCTGTCTGGAGGTCATTATCAGTTTCAAGTCATGTACTTTGGCTGCCAGCCTGTTGATGTAGTTAGAGACAAATTTTAACACAATGGGCAGGAAAAAAAGTATTCCCAGGACAAGAAGGGCTATCCTGATCAAGCTATATATGCCATTCCTGAGGTTTAACCAAAATGGAAATATTGACCTCGGGCCATGGATAATTTTATTGGCATTATCTGCAGCATCAAAGCTCAACAAAGCAGCATTTTTAAAATTCATAATCGCACTATGCAAGGTTAACAGACCCAGAGAGGTGTTAGGATTATGCAAAATTCCCTACAGGTGTCTTTAAACTTTTTTCTAATTATAATGACAATCATTGTAAATTTTAGAATTACCACTACTCCAATGATATTTGTCATCACACTTGGGATGGCTCCTAACTCTTGAACCCTGAACCTCCTTCAGATAATTTGAATAGGTTATAGAGCATCATCCATTTTTTCCAGATACCTATATAAATCCTTTTGTATACTCAATACATTAGTAACATTTTTTGTTAGGTGGTTAACGAAAATAGTTGTCTTAACTCCTTGTGTCAATGCTATTGCAGAAGCAGTGGTGCTAACAATTAATGAAATTAAAGCTGTTATACCAGCAATAATTAAGCCCGCTACTCTCTTGCTTCTCTTTAAAGCCTAACTCACTTCTTCCAGCACTTGAAGCTTTTTCCAGCAAATCAAGGTTTTCTAATACACAGGGCAGTAAGACAAAAGCTGGTTGATAGATCCCCATAACAGACATGCCAGGTTCAACACACTAATACAATTGGAAATTATACAGTCAATACAAGTTACAATAAATACTGTAGAAGAGACAAAACAAATTTTAGCTTGACAATTAAAAGAGCTTTAAAACATGCACCAACCCTTGTTTGAAATCCAGATCCTGTCCCAACTTTAACTCATACTATCATAACATCATAGTGAACTATAGCTAACTTTCAAATATGTCTCTGAAAATGCCCAGATTCAGCCTTCCAAGTGTAGACTGTTATTTCCCATATTGGATTGATTTCTATACCAGTACATGATTGAGTCCTAATAGCTGGTCACATTTAAGAAAAATACAAGAGAAATTATAATTTTGGTTTTTGATTCTCTGTCCCACAAGGTCTAAAAACGTGAGGCAAAGCAGCTTGTTCCATCTGGAATATAGTCAAGCAAAGATGGGTCAGGAAAATATGTCCAATACAGCTCACCAGTCACCCTGGTCAGGGCACTCAGTAAGCTCACAAGTCAACATCATTCTTTGTCTCAGCAACAGCATGACTCACCAATCTTTTTAAAGTTCCATCGGCCTCTTCCACAATACTTTGTCCTTGAGGATTATACGGGATCCCTGTAATAAATTGTTGACAAAAAGTCTCGACTGGCTGGGCAATCCCAGCACTTGGGGAAGCAGAGGCAGGCGGATTTCTGAGTTCAAGGCCAGCCTGGTCTACAGAGTGAGTTCCAGGACAGCCAGGGCTACACAGAGAAACCCTGTATCAAAAAAACAATAATAATAATGATAATATTATTATTATTAATATTAATATGTCACAGCAAAACAGCACACTATTCCATGCAAATGTATGGGGATGAGGTTAGCTATAGACTGATTCCCTCTTAAGTACAATGACATGATATTAAAACTTTCTTAGCATCTAGTGATATGATTCATGTGGTTTTTTTCCTTTGAGTTTGTTTATATAGTGGATTACATTGATGAATTTCCATATATTGAACCATCCCTGCATTCCTGGGATAAAGCTCACTTGATCATGATGAATAATTGTTTTGATGTGTTCTTGGATTCGGTTTGGAAGAATTTTATTGAGTATTTTTGCATCGATATTCATAAGGGAGATTGAATATTCATAAATTTCTCTTTCTTTGTTAGGTCTTTGTGTGGTTTAGGTGTGAGTGTAATTGTGGCTTCATAGAATGAATTGGGTAGTGTTCTTCTGTTTCTATTTTGTGTAACAATTTATAGAGAATTGGTATTGGGTCTTCTTTGAAGGTCTGATAGAACTCTGCACTAAAACCATCTAGTCCAGGACTTTTTTTGGTGGGGAGACTTTTAATGACTGTTTCTATTTCTTTAGGGGTTATGAGACTGTTTAGATGGTTTTTCTGGACTTGATTTAACTTTGGTAACTGGTATTTGTCTAGAAAATTGTCAATTTCATCCAAATTTTTCCAATTTTGTTGAGTATAGGTTTTTGTAGTAGAATTTGATGATTTTTTTGAATTTCCTCGGTTTCTGTTGTTATGTCCCCCTTTTCAGTTCTGATTTTATTAATTCGGATACTGTCTCTCCACCCTCTGTTTAGTCTGGCTAAGGCTTTATCTATCTTGTTGATTTTCTCAAAGAACCATCTCCTGGTTTTATTGATCCTTTGTATAGTTCTTTTTGTTTCTACTTGGTTGATTTCAGCCCTGAGTTTGATTATTTCCTGTTGTCTACTTCTCTTGGGTGTATTTGCTTCTTTTTGTTCTAGAGCTTTCAGGTGTGCTGTCAAGTGTATGTTCTCTCCAGTTTCTTTTTGTAGGCACTTAGAGCTATGAGTTTTCCTCTTAGTACTGCTTTCATCGTGCCCCATAAGTTTTGGTATGATATGTCTTCATTTTCATTAAATTCTAAAAAGTCTTTAATTTCCTATTTATTTTTTCCCTGACCACATTATCATTGAGTAGAGTGTTTTTCCATTTCCACATGAATATGGGCTTTCCATTTTTTGTTGTTGTTGTTGTTACTGAAGACCAGCCTTTGTCCTTGGTGATTTGATAGGATGCATAGGATTATTTAAATTTTCTTGTATCTGTTGAGGCCAGTTTTGTGACCAATTATATGGTCTATTTTGGAGAAGGTTCCATGAGGTGCTGAGAAAAAGGTACATTCTTTTGTTTTAGGGTGAAATGTTCTATAGATATCTGTTAAATACATTTGGTTCATAACTTCTGTTAGTTTCACTGTATCTCTGCTTAGTTTCTGTTTCCATGATCTGTCTATTGCTGAGTGTGGGGTGTTGAAGTCTCTCATTATTATTGCGTGAGATGCAATGTGTGCTTTGAGCTTTGGTAATATTTTTTTTTTTATGAAAGTGGGTGCTCTTGCATTTGGTGGATAGATGTTCAGAACTGAGAGTTCATGTTGGTTGACTTTTCCTTTGATGAGTATGAAATGTCCTTCCTTATCCTTTTTGATAGCTTTAAGTTGAAAGTCGATTTTATTCGATATTAAAATGGCTACTCCAGCTTGTTTCTTAAGACCATTTGCTTGAAAAAAATTTTTTTCCAAACTTTTACTCTAAAGTAGTGTCTGTCTTTGTCACTGAGCTGGGTTTCCTGTATGCAGCAAAATGCTCTGTCCTGTTCAAGTATCCAGCCTGTTAGTTTATGTCTTTTTATGAGAATTGAGTCCATTGATGTTAAGAGATATTAAGGAAAGGAGATTGTTGCTTCCTGTTATTTTTGTTATTAGTGGTGGCATTGCGTGGCTATCCTCTTTTGGATTTGTTGGAAGATTACTTTCTTGCTCTTTCTAGGGTATAATTTCCCTCCTTGTTTTGGAGTTTTCCCCTCTGTTATCCTTTGTAATGTTGGGTTTGTGGAAAGATATTGTGTACATTTGGTTTTCATGGAATATCTTGGTTTCTCCATCTATAGTGATTGAGAGTTTTGCTGGGTATAGTAGTCTGGGCTGGCATTTGTTTTCTCTTAGGGTCTGTATGACATCTGTCTAGGATCTTCTGACTTCTGGTGAGAAGTCTGGTGTAATTCTGATAGGTCTGCCTTTATATATTACTTGGCCCTTTTCCCTTACTGCTTTTCAAATACTTTGTTTTGTGCATTTGGTGTTTTGATTATTATGTGATGGGAGGTATTTCTTTTCTGGTCTAGTCTATTTGGAGTTCTGCAGGCTTCTTGTATGTTTATGTGCATCTCATTCTTTAGGTTAGGGAAGTTTTCTTCTATAATTTTGTTGAAGATATTTATTGGCCCTTTAAGTTGGGAATCTCCACTCTCTTCTATACCTATTATCCTTAGGTTTTAATAGATAGATAATAGGTTATCTAATAATATCTAATAATAGATAATAGATAATCCTATCTATTATCCAAGGAAATCCTGGGTATTTATAAGCACAAGCAGGAGAACACAGGTGAAGACATTTTACCACGTGCACCATGCAGCTGGGGTCACTAAACAGCAAAACAAGCTATATGGGATAAACAAGATATTTATCAGAGTGTGCTCAGCTGTTGTAGGCTGTTGAAAAACAATTCTCTTATCAGGGTATATGGCTTCAGATGGCTGCAAAGATGATAACCGCTTTCTGCTAAAAGTCGGCTCCCAACAGGTACTTTTTTTGAAAATAAGAATTTTGATGTCTGCTTCCTCATCTTACACCTCTGGGAATAAAAGTTGAGCCAAACTTCTATAATAAATCATTAGTCATGAGTTACCATTACATATTATCCACTGAGTCTTGGTTTTCCTGCTGTTGACAATATAGGCTTTTAGCTTCATAGCCTTGCACTCCCATCTTCAATCCTTTAGCCAGATTCTTCTTGGTCATCCCCACATTAGGAGACTAGGTTTGTGCCTGCATACCTGGTTTACCTTGGGAGGGCTCACATTTCTGTCCAAATGACAGAACTAGATGTACTGAGAGGCAACCATGCTCGCTTTAACATAAATGAGTAGGGAATCCAAGTCTTTTTTGAGTGTCTCATCAAACACTAAGAGACCATAGCTCTAAGATCTGGCCAAGAGATGATGTTTTTATATAGGACCCACTGCTCTGGCTTCAAATCAATTAATCTGTTAGTTTTCAGGAAATTCTATTTTTGGGAGCAAAGAATTTCATAGAGGTTCAGGAATTTATGCTTTGGTATTTTCATGGGAGAATTATTTTTAGTTCTGATTGCTCTAAGCCTTCCTGCTCTCCCACTCCCCAAAGACAGATGAGTTCTAGAAATAGGAAATTAGTTAAGAAGAGAGAGAACTTTCCATGTGAATTCTCTGAAGCTATTGGTTAGAATGATTTAGTGCTATTCCAGCAAAAAAAATTAAAGTAAAATAAACACTAGAAGTAGTCTATGATGTCAGTAGGCTGGGGGGTGGAGTAAGAATTTCACAGAACTACTCTGTGCTACTGGAGAGACAGTAGTGTAGCAGCGAAGAGGGATATTGCCCTGACTTTTTATGAGTAAGCATTCTAATAGAAGTAATCAATAATAGTCAACAAAATAATATTATATAATCCTAAGAACTACAGAGGAAAATATAAGCAGGGAGCATGATAGGAACTGAGAAAAAAAAGTTCACTGAGAAAATGATAATCTGATAGAGAATTTGAAGCAAATGAGAGAGGGATCCAGCAGAAGACTGGCTGGAGGAGCTGCTTTCTAAAGAGACTAGGCAAGACAACTGTCTTTGGGCAGGACTGTGCCTGGTAAGTCCATGGAGAGGAATGAACAATAAGGTTACAGTGGGAGACGTGGGAAACAAGCAAGAAGAATGTCAGGAACCTTAAAGTGATACAAGGTCATTGTAAAAATATTGCAGCCAGACATGTTGGTCCATACCTGCAAGGTCAGCTTTTCAGAGTCAAAGGCAGTTTGGACCGATCTAGTCAGTGCTGGGCTAGCTTGAGCTAGGATTAAGTCCCTGTCTTAAAAAGCAAAATCAAACAAGCAAAACAACAAACAGAATATCGTGGGCCAGTGAGAAGCTTCAGTGGGTAAATGCATTTGCACACAAGCCGAATAACCTAGGTGTAATCTCTAGAACCTATAGGGTAGACGGGCAAAACAGATTCTTCTGAAATATCTCTGACTTGCACATGTCCTCTGACTAGGACACAAGCATAAGCACACACAAATAAGTAGATGTGCTGGCTAGTCTTCTGTCAACTTGGCACAGAGTTATTGGAAAGGAGGGAACCTCCAACAAGAAAATGCCTCCATATGAGCCCACTGTAAGGCATTTTCTTAATTCACAATTGATGAGAGAGAGCCCAGCCCATGGTGAGTGGTGCTATTCCTAGGCTGATTGTCCTGGGTTCTATAAGAAATCAGACTGAGCAAGCCATGGGGAGCAAGCCAGTATTTAGCACCCCTCCATGGCCTCTGCACCAGCTCCTGCCTCCAAGTTCCTGCCCTGTGTGAGTCCCTGGCCTGGCTTTCTTCACTGGTGAACTACAACAGGGAAGTATAACTTCAATAAACCCTTTCCTCTCCAACTTATTTTTGGTCATAGTGTTTCATTTCAGTGATAGAAACCCTAATTAAGACAGTAAATCAAATTGTAAAAAGGAAAAAAAGGTGTACAACAATATTTTTATAAGCTGTAGAATTTATAATATACCAGAATGAAAAAAATAACAAGTAATCAGTTGGAATAATCATTTTAAAGGGAAAGAACAGTGTCCTTTGAAATTACAGACTAGGGTTTTAGTACACTCTAGGGGTCGTACAGAGAGGAACAATGCGCATGTTAAGATGGAATCACATCATGAGTTGGGTAAATGGAGACTAGGAACTGTCTGTGTAGGACAGCAGTGAGGTGCAGCTATTGCCTAAGCAGAGACGATGCCTTAAGAATACACAGCCTTGCTCTGATCATGCTAGGGGTTGAAAAACAGGCTCATGATTAAGACAGAGGACAAGAGGAATGGTGTGGCAATTTGAAGCTTGGGATATGAAGGGCAATTATATTGCAAAACGTGTTGTAGATTATATAAGAATTTGGATCTACCTAAGAGATAGACTAGAGAGTCAGGGATTACCAACAGGGAGATTAATGATCAGGTCTATATTTTTGAATCTTGACTAAGAGTGGGGAGCCCTTGGAGAGAAGCATGCTGCTTAAGTGGAGCAGTTATCATCATCTGGTAGTAGGCCAGGAGGCAGGCAGCAGCACTGGTAACTATGGTAATGGAGAGGTGTAGACACACCTGAGATATTTAGGTTGACTGGATGTGGCATCATGGTGGGAGAGGTTAAAAGACTGAGAATTTCATTCATGTTTCTGGCTCACTCCACTTGACCCATGGTCATGCCATTGACACTGAACACAGCAGGAATAGCAATGTCAGAGATGTCTTGGGACTCTCAGAGCCAGCCTGGCATTGATTTAACTCAAAGATGTATTTTCTGCGTTTTCTTTTTCTGTGCTGTCCACCAAATGAAAAAAAAAAATTTGAGATAATCCAATCATGTCATTTCTTGGGTGAATTGGTTTAATCTTCACACTTTAACCAAAGAATGTTATCTCTAGGTGACAGTCTCTGCAGATCTGTGTTCTTATTTGGAGCTTGGTGATTTCACACACCAACCTGAAAGATGCAGGTTTTTCTAAAGCTGGGCACGTGGCGCCATCTTCGGGACAGTTTGGTAAAGCCTCCTAAAACAAGCTGAACCTGAGGTTCGCTGACTCCATCTTGTTCAGTAATTAAACTGAGAGCAGTGTTTTTTCAAGTCCAGTTGTACAAATAGAGCTTTTATCTCAACAAGAATTGAATCTTAACACAGGAAACAGAAAAAAATGGAAGCAGATTCCCCTTCAAAATCATTCTAGTTTAGTGTCTGTAATCCGACAAACGGGCTTTGATGTGAAAAACCTGCGAGAGGAAATTAAGGCAGCGTGGCTACAGGTTTTCTGCCTCCTTGTTCGGCTTCTTCTTGTTCAGTGTCTATGCAGCTTCTGGTTTCATTTGCAGGAGTTTTGCTCTGGTTTAAAGAGTAGCCAGGGAGACTCTAACTCATACAATGGTATGGTTTTCCAATGCTGGAATATAAACAATATAAATGTTAGAAAAAAGTCATTTGTCTGATTTTACACTTGAAATTTTGGTTTAGAAGATATATAATCTCATAAATGTACCTTATATTATAGCTAGTCTTAGTCTTTGGAGCAAAGACCTTTTTATAAAGTTTCTCTTTATGGGAATTTTTTAGACTGCTCATAATGTTAAGATCAGGCTTAACATTTTAAATGCTTTAATGAAAATTGTATATTTTAAGTGATTAGGTTCCATGACTACTTTGCTTATAAACTCATTTTGTAATTTGGTAAAATTCAGTTGGGTATTTCTTTTTCTAGGAGATTTTTTGCTCCTTGAAGGCAAAGCTATATATCGATTCCTCAGGTGAGTTTGAAAATAGCAACTGTAACCACAAGCAATATAGAAATATCCCCTGCATATGAAAGTGAATACCAGATCTGAGCAGTACCCCAAGCCAGGTATATTGGATCTTGTTTACAGTGTTGATTTGGTTAAGTTAAGCAGATGCTAGCTTCTCGACAATTATTTGGCATGCATAAGTCCTGGGAGTCAAGATACAATAGTAAGGTTGGCAGTTTGAAATACCCAAGTGGAAGACCGTGTACATTTATGCTGAATGTTTAGACCAATGACAAAATTTCATGTCTTTTTCAGAAAGAAAGAAAAAAAGTACATTGACCTTCATAAATCATTTAACTCTTCTCTAAGATTTAGAGACAAGTGTTCTTTATGCCCTAAGAAGCCAGAAGAATCTGACAGTTAAAGTCCCATCTAATGAGCCTCATTTCTGAATGAGTAAAATGCCTGTTCTCAGTACATACATAGGAAAAGTATTCATGAAGAAGCAGACTTAGACATTAGAGTACTGCCATTTCAACCAACAACTGTGTCCAAGAGGTAGTTATGTGGGAGTTTAAACATCAGCTCATAACAATCCTGTTGGAATTGGAGTAAGAATGACCTCCAGAAGTTTCTATAGGTTGACCTTTTTAGAGAAGGTGCACCCTTGTTGGAATAAGTGTGTCACTGGGGGTTATTGAGGTTTCAAAAGCCCAAACTAGGCAGAGTCAGTCTTCTCTCTGTCTCTGTCTCTGTCTCTGTCTCTGTCTCTGTCTCTGTCTCTGTCTCTCTCCCTCTCTCTCTGTCTCTCTCAATTTCTTTCTGTCTCTTTGTTTGTTTCTCTCAGTTCCTTCTTTTTTTCCTCTACCTTTATCCCGCCTCTCACACATATACAATTTTTTCTCTATGTCTCTTTATTTTCTTCTTTTCTTCCCTTCCCTTCCTCCCTCACTTCCTCCCTCCCTCCCTTCTTCCATCCCTTTCCCTTTATTCCTCCCTGCCCCCTTTCTCTCTGCTTGTGGATCAGGGTATATCCCTCAGCTGCCTCTCCAGCACCACTCCTGTGTGCTGCCATGTCCTCTGCTGTGATGTTAATGGACTAAACCTCTGGTCATGATGTCACCCTTGATCATTGTGTCTCTTCACAGCAATAAGACAGTAACCAAGACAATTCCCTACAGATTTTTTCCTGAAATAATTTTTTAAAGAAAGCCACAATAAGTTAACATCCCTTAAAGTATATAGAAATTAATTAAATTATATATCTTTAGTCCCTTGAAATCAAATTTGACATTTCTCTCTGGCAATGTAACTCAGGAACATTCCCAGGGACAAATTGAAGAAACAGAGACATATTTGGAGCTTAATGTAAAATGTCTCCAGGCAGGAATTCACTCTCCTGGCCCCTGACTCAGAAACCAAGGGCAGACCAAGAGTAGGAAGCTCACACTCTTTGCTTTTGTATTGGGTAGAAAGTAGACTCTGGATAAAGACATCTCAGTTCAAACCTGAGCTGCCTTGTTTTCTATATTGTGTGAGCTTCACAAATTGCTTAGTGTTTTTGTTTTGACTTCCTCATTTTTAAAATTAGAGACAAAAGAATTCCAGTTATGTGGTTACTGAGCATGACCAAAGAAATAGTACAGAATAATGAGCTCCATGCCTGGCATTAATAAGCACTTGATGACTTCTCACCTTATGATAACATTTTCTGAAGTGTCTTTTCAAATGATACATGAAATGATTGCTACCAAATAGGTAACTTTGCAGGGGGTGGTCCCAATTGACCAATCACAGAATATTGTCACCACTGGATCAAAATCTGGTTGATAAGTTACATTGAAAATGGCAAGGTGGCCAGGCAGTGGTGGCGCACGCCTTTAATCCCAGCACTTGGGAAGCAGAGGCAGGCCGATTTCTGAGTTCGAGGCCAGCCTGGTCTACAGAGTGAGTTCCAGGACAGCCAGGACTACACAGAGAAACCCTGTCTCGGAAAAAAAAAAAAAGAAAGAAAGAAAAAGAAAAAGAAAAGAAAATGGCAAAGTGATCACCGAGATTTTATAACTACTTCCTTGGAATCTATAAACTAGGATATTTCATTGTTAACTGAGCAAAATTTCCTTCAACAAGAACAGAAAACATAATACAGCTAATAGCTCTAGGCTAGTACTTTCCATGCATTTGGATACTTCCCATCAGTTCAGCTGTATCTTGTCTCACACACACACACACACACACACACACACACACACACACACACAAAACACACACCACACACGTTATAGAAAAATACGTTCAAAATCTTTAAAAGGCTGCGATTCAGTTGGCAGAGAGCTTGCCTTCCCTATGTGTGAGTCCTTAGATTAAATTTCCAATACCAGTTTTTTAAAAAGTGAAAAGGTTTCTTTCCTATAATCAGTGGCTTCTAAAAGGAATGTATCAAAATGCCTTTTGCATACATTTTATACATTTTTATGCATGCCATAGAGAGACAGATGCTTTCAGCCACAGGTTGAGCAGCTATGGAGGGGAGAACAAAGATGACAAGGTCTGGATTTAAATTTTAAAGTTCTTGTGTGACATTAGCCAATTTGCCAGATTCTCTATGTCTCAGTTTCTCATCTGCACAGTGGAGATTCTAACAATACCCATGGCCTAGGTTTGTGATGAGGTCAAAATTTTATCTGTGTAAAGTACACAGCTCTTTGTGTATAATTAAATAATAAATGATGCTTTTACCACAAGGAATTTATTTTTAATCATTCATAAATTATACATCACTTTGAAGAGGCTTAGATACTACTTACACCCACTGACCCTGATTCAGGGTTAGACCTTGTGTTTGGAAACTGCAGGAAGGAAGGAATGGAGGAGCAAGTTTCTATTGTATAGCTGAAGAAACTTGTTGAATAGAAATCTCTGGGTTCTTTAGGAAAAATAGTCCTAGTTTGGTGGCCTCAATAGAGATAAAGTTGAAAGGAAAAGGAACTCACAGATGAAAGGGAGGGGTTAATGAATAAAATGAAAGGTAAGCTTTCCTTTGTTGGAAAAGAACTATGGCTGGTGGGTGGAAAACTAATAATACAAGAGGTTCTAGATACCATAGATTTCCATTGAAATTTTGTCCATTTTAACGATGCTAGGTGCTATCATATGCAAATGCTGAGACAAAACTGACATCACAGGAAGGAATAATTCCCGTTCATGTTGTAGAACAGTACACTGGGTAAGCTTCTCTCTTCTCTCTGGATCATCTCCGTTCAGATCCCACAGGACACCGTGAAAACATGTCTACTCCAGACAACCAGAAATGGTGATGACCTGTGATGTTGGAGGTAACTGCTTTCTACAGGTCCCAGACCTGAGAGTGCTTACTATTTGTCAGACATTGTACCAGTCAGAAACTAATTTTACAGCTTTACCTACACCTATCTGTATGCCTAAGAGAAAAGACATGGGTTTTGAAACACAATGTGGCCTTTGGCTCAGGCACTGTTATACAAAACAACTATACTGTTTTTTTCTTAATGGAAGCCAATACAAATTCATAATCTATCTAGGAACAAGAGAAAATGGGATCACATCTGGAAATCTGGGGATAATTGAACTGCCTCTCTCTCATAACTACAGAATAAAGATATGCATATTAGCTTTTAGGCAAATGAAAATCCATATTCTTCAGCAAACCCTTCCATGATAGATTTGCTGTAATAATAACTAGCACTGGGCTCTTAATTTGCATGAAGAGGCATGCTGAAAGACTGATACTTACTGCCCACATTATTTAGGAGATTAAAAAGCTGAATGTATGTGGAATTGATATAAGCCTAGTACTAGGAGGCTGAAGAAAGAGGATAGTAATGGGTTCAAGGCAGCATGGGCTGCAGAATGAGACGCTGTAGCAAATAACCGAACTCCTAAACTTTAAGAAAGGGCCAAGTTACCCCAGGTCATAGAAACAGGAAGTGAAACAGCAAACAGCAAATCAGACATGGATTTGACTCCCAAAGGCATCAGCATCTCCCGGCTCCAGTGGTTTCTTTTCATGCTTGAAATTCTCTACATGCTCATTTGAGATAGTGTTTGAGGTATTGCTGGAAAAATTGATGTGTATGCTAATTCATAAGACAATCTTTTCTGTAACAAACCACAGAATACGAAACTTAAGATAAGAATAGCTGGTCATTCCTCAAGAGTCTATAGGTTGCCTGGATGAACTACTGTTGCATGCTTCTGACAAAGTGTCTGGAAAGGTCAAGAAGGCTTTACTCGGAACCCTACAGACCCCAATGTACCCTCTCTTATTTTCTTTCCTTTAGGACATTTCCTTGTAGCCCTTTAAAAAGAACAGGGTGGTGACCTGCAATAAAGCAGAGTCATCTTGTAGCGTAGCAAAATAAATGTGGGACTAGAATTGGCTCAGCATCCCTTTGATACAGTCTATAGCTCTGGAGTTTCTCAACCTGTGGGTCATGACCCCTTTGGGGATGTTGAAAGACCTTTTCACATGGGTCATAAAAGACCATTGGAAAACACGGGTGTTTACATTACAATTCATAACAATAACAAAATCACAGTTAGAAGTAGCACCAAAAATAATTTTATAGTCAGGGATCATCACAACATCAGGAACTGTATTAAAGAGTTGCAGCATTGGGAAGGCTGAGAACCACTGTATTGGCTAAAGAAGTTATGAGGCAATCCCAGAGTAAAGGATTTAGAAAGGAGACAGACAGCTGGGCAGTGGTGGCACACACCCTTAATCTCAGAACTTGAGAGGCTAAGACAGGCTGATTTCTGAGTTCTAGACCAATTCTACAGGATGAGTTCCATAACTTCCAAGACTACACAAGGAAACCCTTTCTCAAAAAGCAAATAGACAGTCAAACAAACAAACAGAATGGAAACTTCACATTCTTGTGAAAGAAGTGGCAGAGAGCATGCTGCCATTCGTTTATCCACCACATACTAGTCTTTTTATGTTAGTGAGGCCATCATCCCTACTAAATTCTTACAGGTAGGGCCTGGGTCTCACAGCCTTGGAGCCACAACAGTTTTTTAGGACCATGGTTCTTAGGACTTGGCAGTAGGAAGACCATATCTATTTTTTACTGGAAGAAAAGGTAATCTGACATGCTCTTAACAAAACGTATGTGCTCAGGGGATATTAGGGTTTCGACTGTGAAATTTGGTAAACAACTCTTTACACCCACTGCTTTGCAGAATAAATAAAGGAATGCCTCTGACTGACTTCATGGCATCTCTCCATCTATACATATTAGCTTTGGAGGCTCACCAACCTATTTGAAACTTTATTGTCTATTTGAGTCAGGAAACCAGGATAGGTGATGCATTTGGAATTTAGAGAAAACAACAGTTGACCACTTTACTATGAATTAATAATCCAAATGGAGATATTCTGCTAGAATAAAATCTTCATTCATATTTTTTGTTGACTACTTGTAATTAAAAACTGAAATTAACCCAGTATTATCTGTAAAATGTATCTTATCTTTCTCATTACTGGTTTTGAAGCATAAGTAGTTATATACCTCACCATAGGCATAAAATGTGGATTATGCAGAATAATACCAGCCCTAAGTTAATCACTACTTTATAAAGAAATTTTAGGTATGCACACAGTCATTGTGTGTGTGTGTGTGTGTGTGTGTGTGTGTGTGTATACAAACACAATATTAAGACACACAGTAAAAGAATGTAACTATATAAGCATAAAACAATAAAAATCGGTAATTCGTGATCTAAGATGGGATAGATCTCTGGGAAGTCAAACAGACCTATTAAGCTTACCTGCCTTCTTTTCATTCAATATCTTGAACTCTGCACTCATCTATGCTCTGCTACAAGTAAGACCTTTCCATTCTGTTAAGGTCCCTTTCTTTACCAAAATCCCTACAAAGAGATAATGACAAAAATTTATGAGGGTAAGATACAGAAGCAAATGCCTAGGGCATATTGTTGGGAAGATAAAGACTGTTCATTTGGGAGCTATCTGCTCCTTTATTACCTGCGAAAAAAGATGGAGTGGTAATTGACATGTGGTTCTTGACAGATGTTGACAAGGGAAAAACATGTAACGAAAGCCCTTGGAGTTTTTGCAAAGAATGATTATGACGCCTGTTTCCATGTTGCATAACCTCCAGGGTACAATCAAATAGCCCCCTTACCCTAAGTGCCAAGCAGGCATCCATGCAGATGCTATTGGACTGTATCAGCACCTGGCTGAAGAATAGAATTCTCTCATCTCACATAAAAGGCATATATAATAGGGACCACTGAGTGTGGAGTTGCTTTCATGTATTCTATTGCTAATCTCCCCGGAAATAGATATAGTGTTATGGAGAAAAAATTAGCATGTGAATTGTTTTTTAACTTTCAGAGCTTGTATCTGGGTTTGCATTATGCAATTAAGCAATTTATTGTTTTGTTCCAAAATAGTATCTATAGTTTACTTGATAAAAAACATGGTTCTAGAAATATTAACAAACATGCTATTAGGGCAGCACTACATCAGAATAAAAAGTAGATTTAGAAATTCCCTTTTTTTCTCAGTTTTTGCCAAACATCCAGATGAAAAGTTGAAAGACTGTCAGCTGAACAGATGTTCTAGATATCCAGATGCTATGTAAAGAAAAAAAAAAGAAACTTTATTAATCTCTCATTTTAACTCTATATTCATTTTGTAGACATAAAAATAATGTAAACTATAAGTGTATATTTTAAAATAAAATCCAACCAAAACATAGTAATACTACTTTTACATTTCTCTTCAGTGTCTCTCTAGTAGTAGAAGAACAATCTTAAGGTCTTAATGAACAAAAACTATTCCTGATAAATGAAATAACACACTAACGTGATTTCCCTTCACACTCCTCTCTTCTGACTCACCAGATTTTGTACCTCACTGAGACTCCTACATGAGACTTCCATTTGTTTTCCACTAATATTTACAAGTTTCCTTCCTTTCCCAACATTCATTCTTGAAGCAACATTGTGGGTCATTCTTTACCCAGGAACAGATGCAGATCAGAGCGAAAGCATGAAATCTTAGTCTAGTTTCCAAAGCAAAAACTCTGGTAACTCTATGCAAAATAAAAGCTGGCACTTTTTCTTTTACCCATAGATTGTGAACTAAAACCTATACTGCCACTGATCAGTGCAAGAGTAGATTATGAAGTCATGATTGTAACTCTTAGGTTAGGTGGGCTTAACTATGTTTAAAGAGCCAAGCTGATGGAGCAGCCCTTGTTTAAAACACTGGCTTCCTCATGACAAAAAGATGGCAGAGGTAATGGTGAATTATACAGTAGCTTTTAAATTTTCTACTAGAGCCACCCATGCTATTTGCACTCAAAAGTATCCAGACAAAGAGATTTATACAGCCACTCCTGATATCTCTGTGTTCAAGAACAAACCTGTCAAGTGTAAGGAGCCCCCTTGGGAGAGGCCTGGGATGGAGGGGCAGAAAATACTTTCATTTTAATAACTGTTTGTCACAACTATCATTTTAAATATGTTTATATGTTTAATTGTTACTGCTTTTGGATATGTCAAAAATACTTACTCACTTATGACAGTTTCCAATTGCAAGACTTCTAAAATGAAATTTTAGAATTTTTAAATTTAAATTTTTAAATTTTAAATTTTAAATTAAAATTTTAAATTTTGGTCCAGACTTCAGGACCAAAAACAAAAATTGGAGCCTTGGGTGTTCCCAGACAACTATGGAGATGAGAATGGGATCAGATTCAGATCAAGGAACAAAAAGTTAGAGGAAACTGATGCCTCTTTGGTGAAACTGGGGGAAACTCGTGTAGGGAAGGTTTGTGTGAATTGTTTGAATGGGAACAGTAAGCAATAATGACAAGTAATATTTAAGTGCCCCCTAACAGTTTATAGTTAATATTTTATTAAATACTCAGCATATCCATCATTGGTAGATATCACTTCCATTTGGAGGTAATGACATTGATGCTTGGCTTAAATGACTTGTCCATGTTTTCTGGAATTGAAAGAACCAGGATTTGAGCAATCTGCTCTGCTTACATATATTGTTGTTTTAGATGCTAAAAGAAAGACAAGCCAGAAAGAAGCATGCCAACAGTCGCTCCTATGTGGGAGGAGAGGCTGGAGGACCAGCCTGGGCATGATGTAGACTCCTGTGGAGTTCTTCTACACGTGAAAAAAATGAACTGAAAAGAAGCTGTGTGGAAGGTACTTTGTAATGTTTTTAAAAGTGTATTCTTTGAAAACATAATACATATATACAGCGTATTCTGGGGAGGCAAGTAGGTCTAACCTTACAGTGCTCATAGCTTTGGAAATCACAAACTCTCTTACTGCTTCATTGAATGAAAATGGCATGTAGGACCAACCTCTGGTCTACAGATTGATATTTTTTATTTTTTTAATTTTTTAACCAGACCTACTGAGAAGCACAGAACCATGTACTAATTACTGATCTAATGCATACTGTTTGTATATGCTTGGCCCAGGCACTATTAAGAGGTGTGGCCTTGTTTCAGTGTTGGAGTAGGTGTGGCCTTGTTGGGGTAGGTTTGGCTTGTTGTGGGTGTGGCCTTGTTGGAGTAGGTGTGGCCTTGTTGGAGTAGGTGTGTCACTGTGCTGGATGCTTTCTAATACTTATTCATATGCAGTGTGAAAATTTTCATATTTTATTACTTCTAGAAGCCTCACTTGCCTTTTTTTAAGCCTTTTTTCTTCTACTATTCTTGTACATTAGTTTCCAAGAACCTAACAAGTGGTCACGGTACTGGGATCCCTGTATATCTAATCTTGAGCTACTTCTAGTACATCCAGAAGATAATCAAATTCATCACTCTTAGCTCTGCCTGGTCTTTTGCTGCCTTTCAAAGCCATACTTTGATGTGTCTCAAATGTGGTCACTTTCTGTGTTAATTTGATTGTTGAAGGACAGATTTGCTTTCACTCAGGTTTTGAAGATGTGGTCCATGGTCAGTTGGCTCAGTGTTTCTGGGATTGTGATGAGCTGGAACATTATAGCAATGGGAGGGTGTAGGGAAGAAATGTGTTTACCTCATGAAGAGAGCAGAGAATTTTACACCATGACGGAAAGACAGTAAAGGATATCCGTCATGAGAAGGGCCAGGGCAAGATAGAGCCCTTGTCTTAGTTAGGGTTTCCATTGCTGAGAAGAGACACCATGAGTATGGCAACGAGGTTCAGTCCATTATCATCACAGCAGGAAGCATGGCAGCATCCAGGCAGACATGGTGTTGGAGAAGGAGCTAAGAGTTCTACATCTTGATCCAAAGACAGTCAGGAAAAGACAAGCATCCTCAGGAAGCTAGGAAGAAGCTCTCTCTGCCCAACCCATTTTCTCCAACAAGGCCATACCTCCTAATAGTGCCACTCTCTGTGCCACACATGTTGAAACTACCACAGCCCTCAAGGACATGTCTTTCTAGCTCCCACATCTAGGTTCCATTTTGTACATCCTATCACTTCTTCCAATCTACCTAAAATTGTAATCCGCCAATGGATTAAGCCATTCACTAGGTCAGAATAATCGTGATCTGTTCCATGCCCCTGGAAATGAACTCACAAACACAGTCAAAGAAACGTTTGAGTAATTTCCTTGGCTTACAATCAAGTTAACTTGAAAACCACAATTTACTATAACACTGTCCATTTTAATTAAAGAATGCCTAGTTCTAGTCCTGAGCTACAACTCTCCAGCAATTCAAGGTCTAGTTATGTTTTAATTCTTAATTATGAGAGTCTTTGAAAAACCACTTCAAAATGGCATTCCTTATACTATAGCTTATAAATTATACATTTCCATTTTTGTATCTTTCTTTTATATTCATTGGACACCTCAACTACTGTAATTCCATATTATAATTAAAGGGCAGGCAAAGCAAGGTCCTTTTCCAAGATAGAAAGCTTGACAGGATCCAGGAATAGATTATTTCAATCTTTATAGCTTTTATTCTGATTTTAAAATGTGCACAAGGCCAATTCTTGCTCTCTCTATATTTTTTCATTGGTCAATTCCCCATTGTGCTGCCACTCAGAAACCATATTACACATGAAGGAACATCCTTATCCTGCTTTTATTACACAACAGAATACAACTGGATGACCAACAATTTCTGTGGTTCAGGAAGAGTAAGAATTAAAGATGCCAAAGAAGGGAAAATATAGTTACATTCATTTTTCTGAAATCCTGCCACCTGTAAAGAACTGTAGGTACAAAACTGGATGCAGAAATTACAAGAAACTAAATTTGGATTCAATTTTAACACCAGCTAATTACAAAGCTATACAAATGCAAAGCTATGTAAAGGTACCATTGATTGGAGGGCAGCAAAATGCCATTTGATGAAGATTTCAGATGTTTTAGTATTTACATACTAGGGAGGGAGAAGGAGAATCTGCTCCAAAAACCATCTTAAGAAATCACAACGCCAGGCAATGGTGGTACACCTTTAATCCCAGCACTTGGGAGGCAAAGGCAGGCCTGATCTACAGAGAAAGTTCCAGGACAGACAGGGCTATACAGAGACACCCTATCTTAAATGCTCCACTAAAGAAGGAAAGAAGGAAGGAAGGAAAGAAGGTAGGAAAGAAGGAAGGAAGGAAGGAAAAAGAAAGAAAGAAGAGAAAGAACAAGACAGAAAGCATGGCACGGTGAAAAAAGCAAAGCAAATGTTTAAAATAACTGAAAAGTCAAGACTATTTTTATGAACTTACATAATTTTTCTCCTGAATAAATGGAAGTAACAGCAACATCATCTTGTAGAACTGTATAAATGCCCAATATATAGTTAAAAATATATGTCTAATAGAATGGCCAGCACATAGCTGTGGTTAATGAAATTTCTTATTATATCTGATTTTACATAGTAAAGTTTTATGAAGCTGGCAACATTTGACCTTTTTAAGCAATAAAAATGGCAATTTCATATGACTTAATCTGGTATTATTAATGAAACTGGGTGTAATTGAGTCTGAATATCTAGCATGTCTAATATTCAGATTCAGGCATAGGCATTTACAAATCCTTTGCTTTCTAAGGATAGCCAGTTATTTTAAGTTTAGCATGATAAAGCAGAAGTGAGATTTCTCTCTTTGAGTGTTTACAGTTCTAAGTGATTAAGACTGGCTTCTGAGCTATGGTCTCTATATTAGATGTGGTTTGTTAGCTTAGGTAGATTCTAAAACTCATGTGGTAAAGATGCCTATCTCACAAACTGGAAAGAGCCAGGAGCAGGCATGTGTGGATACAGAAGTAATTATACTACAATTCATGTAGATAGAAGCCATGCTTATACACTTGCTCTTTGGAGAAACTGGGAATAGAATAAGGATGATGAATATTTTATATATACCAGAAAATCTTCATAGATTGCAACACAGAACTGAATTAGGATTAGAGACTACGCATTTATAATGTACCATGGACCAGAACTGCAATTTATTTTCTGTATCTTCAGCTACTACTGAAGTCATGTGGGTTCATTTGAGGCATACACATAGGTGTATTTTAAGGCAATCTATTGCCTAACATGAGAAAGTGTTTGGGAATTTAATTATATCTTGTTGGGGAAAACCATCTATTTACCTGTCTGTTGATCAAACTTTCTAAATTATGGCAGAGGAAAAATATGGATACCAACTGTACTTAAAAAGAAATAACAATAATTTACTTACGCAAGAAAATTATAGAGTATACATAGTAAGTTATAGTGGATAGTACTTTGGCAAACCATGAGCATAACAGTTATAGGCTTACTCTAGAACATAAATTTCTGACCATTCACAGTAAAACAAGCAAAACAACCCTAGTACTTTGATTCCTAGAAAACACTAAAGTTGATATTAGCAAAAAATTATTTGCCTATAAAAAGTGATTAATAATGACTAATCATTTATGGCTTAAGGACAATTTAAACTGTAATCTGTAGCAGAAGCCTAGCTATCACTGTCGATACACCTGAAATGAAAAATAAATAATGGATACGTTTTTACAGGACAAATTATTAAACCAAAGCCTAACAACCACAAAGTGTTTCTATGTCATCTGAGAAAATTAAGCCAGAAACTTTAGTCTTATGTACCAACATGAAGGTCACAGCAGAGACTCAGAGGAAAGAAAACTGCAGCATAACTGTTGGTGTAGGCCCAGGCAGACGACTGAAGCCAGCAGTTGCACATCAGCTGTGAGAGTCAAGGTCCAAGTCACCAGGCAGAAACTGTGAGAGAGACACACGTATTTCCCAAGTCAGGAACTGAAGCCAAGTAGAGGTGTATTGTCACAGTACTCACAGGGAAGTTCCAGGAACACAGAGCCTTTGTTTCCTGCCCTTTAACATAACAGAAGCATGTAGGAGACCAGACCTTTCCAATGTGATCCAACTGGGAATCGGTGCAAACTGACTGGGATAATAAATTCCAGTTCCCTAGAAGTCATGTCATTAAGGATGAGAACAAAGAGTCACTGGACATAGCCCAGTTGATACTTTCTGTGTGTTTTCCTTATTTCAGGACAGGAGAGAGCCAATAACTTAAATTGCTGTATATGGTAAATACTGACAGCAGTCTTTGGGTTGGAAGTCATATCTGTTGAATTATTTTTCGTTAATGACATACAGGACTGAGATACTGTTCTCTGTTTAATAAACAAGACTGTGCCTTCGTTCAACCTCTGGTGCAATCCAATAGAGGGCTACACCAATGAAAGGGGAAGAGAGGTTTAGTTGAACAATTAATAATTTTGAAGTATTCCAAACTCACCCTCACAATCCATGGGAACACATTTGCTTTTCTTGGCCCTATCTTGATAGATTTCCGCTCCTCCTGTTACTCGGGGAGAGTATGGATTACTGCACTGGGAGGCTGAAGGCACCATCAAACAGATTCCTCTCCTCGGCTCCTGAGTACACATTCCCAGCTCCAGTCTGGGGTTTCCACTTATCACCAAATAGAACTCCCAACATTTCCCGGTGGTGATTGTATTAATCTGCCAGTTTTCTCCAACAGGAAGCCTTTTTCTGATAGTATCTAAATGTTCCTCTACCTAACTCCATCCCACTGTTAACTTCCAGGGTTATCTCTTTGAATACTGTAGAACAACATCGGCTCCTTTGTCTGCCTCCTATTTTTAGACCCGATTGTTAAGTCCATAAAGTCAATGGCTTAAATTTAGCTCTACTTGAGTTTCTCCCATTAGTCACTCAGTGTGTCACTCCCTTAGTCATTTTTGTTGCTTGGTTGGTTTTCAGTTTCGTGATGCTTGGCCTTAAGAATAAAAACAATATTTCAGGAACAGCTCATAAGGGTGGAGTCCGTTACAGTCGTCTACAGATGAAATGGCCCTACCTACTGCTTAGATGTACACTTGGAAATTAGTCTTAAGTTTTCATTCTTTCTCAAGCCATGTTCCTTCCATCTTACATGACTAGTTTTGAGCTCATAGTAATGGTGAGGTCCCATGATGCTTTGCCACTTGCAGACTTCAGCCCTATGCTTCGAACAATTGGAGCTCCTGATACACTTGATAAATAAATGAAAAAGTTAATGCTTTAAACATGGCTTGTGAGGTTATTTGTAAATTATTTGTATAGACTTATAAACTGCTTTAATTTTCTACTACTTAAAAATTTCTTAGTACAAATTATAGGCAGATGTTGGAGGAATAGGTAGATAAATAGATTGATTGACTGTTATTGTGTTAACTGATTTAGATTTGCCAGCATATAATCGTGCCCCATAGGATTTCTAACCTAGGAAGTAGTGAAAACCGTCTGATATCTGTTCATACTTTAGTCTTTGTGCAAAGATACTGTCATACAATGCCATGGGTACTGCCCAGGTACTCTCCCACTTATCTCTGTAAGGATAGCTGCTGTTTAAATGATCTTATCTATATTTGTTTCAAGTTCTGAACATTTGGGAGCTCTGTGGAAACCCACCAGGTATGTTCTGAGGAGTCAGCAGTACATAAGTGCTATAATCCGAGATAGTGGGAAGTTACCCTCTTGTACTTATGAGACTCATTATAGGTCAGTAAGCAGCATCCATCGGAGAGTCTTGCTGTGGTCTCAAAGCACTTTCATTTCTGTATTTGCTATTTTCCGTATTTGGGTTTTACAGGGAATTGTGAAGTTGGTCACTTGGTGGCGCTGTAGTTAATAGCTTGATTTTTCTTTTGTATTTTTTTCCACCGCCTTCTTAGCTTTTGTTTTTAAATGGCAGTTGCATGAAATATGCTCACGTCTTAAAACTCTGCTGCAGGAGAAATGATTTAATGGCTCTTGACTTCTGGATTAATTTTGAGCATTAGAAACATTGTAAAACAGATTCTTGCTAATAATGATCATTATCGTGATGGCTTGGGGCATAATCATTTACCAACATTAGCCTAGTGATTAAAATCCATCACGAGTTTAATTTGAAAAGATTTAGTTCCTTTGCAATAAATGGCTAATGATATTAGCTTCATCTGCGTGGGGCTCAAATTTATCATTCCAGGACTTTGAGCTTTCATACTAGATTTCTGTCCTCTCTTGCTAGCATATGCCATTCATGCCTAATGTTTACCAAGTATGTGGCATTTCCTATATTAGTGCCAAAGAGGGCCATATGGTATACAACATACAGGCAGTCGTCACTTCTTTATAACCTGCTATTTCATAATTTATTATTCATAAAGCAAGTGACCTCAATGGATGTTAAAATTAATAGGTATGGTCAGTCAAACCTGAAGGGAAAGGGAAGCATGTTGGATTCATGACTCTTTCTTTCCTTTCTTATTATCTTATCAAGTCTAGATATATTTAGAATGATCAGATTTTTGTTCATATAGCATTATCATTAACTTTGTAATAATGTCCTTTTAAATGCATAGAAGTTGTTTCTAAAAACTTCTCATCTAATAAAAAAATCACTTTAAATTTTTATCCACAGGGAAACTGCCTTTCACATTTAAATTTGCCTCCTTCCTAATGTTTCATACAATGAATCATAAAAACTGTTTAGGTAAACAGTGATCTACCAAGAATATAATCCATCAATCCACTGAGCTTTCTCCTAAAACTCCTTAAGAAAGCTATGAAGGGAAGACCAGCATAGAAAACTTTGAAACTATGGAAGGAAGAAAAGCAAATGTATCATTAATAGACACTACTTCATTTCCAGAAATTTCCTCTCAAAAGAAACAAGAATGTAAACACTTCACACTGAGTAGAGGTTAGCCCACCTTGGCTTCACTAGTGTGATCTGCAGGCTTCATGGTAATGTAAGCTTTCCTCCTCAAAACAAGCCAGTGTTAACATTACTGTTTTGCAAAGATCTGAGAGGCTCCTGGTTAGGAGTGAAGAGGCCTCAGGTTTTTTAGAGACTGGGAAGAGGCCTGTCAATCAGTTGACACATGCCAGTATGGACAATAAATTCATATTCTGTAGTTAGCTTCTCCCAACTGCTTAAAAAGTTCAGTTTTCTAAAATATTAGGATGGAATAGGACAGTCTATTTAGATAGGCAAAGGATAAAAAGAAATTCTAAGAAAGTCAGATAATTTAAAACTCACATGCAGAATTTGCAGTGATAATGTAAGTGAAAAATTACAATCTTTTGGTCAATTTCTAAACATCAGTAATTCTACTGAGTTGAAGCTACCCCATTCTTCCTCCCTTTCTCCCCTCCCTTACTCATTTAAAACTATGCATAGTAGCACTCAATACAAGAGACCAGGATTTGGCAGAGTAAGAGAGAATCTTCTGATGTTTCACACCTTGGATGTTTCTACACGAGTGTGTACCAACACAACTCTAAGCAGAGTTGGCTTTTAGTTGACAGGGAAGTCTACACAGGGATTTAACATAGAATATTGGAAGAGAAACAACTGTAAGAATGACAGAGGAGTCTACACAGGGATTTAACATAGAATATTAGAATAGAAACAACTGTAAGAATAAGGAAACTGAAATTCAGAAAAAATAAAATTTTTTATTATAACCTCACAGCCAGGCAGTACAAACAGAAAGTGAATCCAGCTTGTTGGGAGTTCATACTGTTTTATGATTTTGCTCTTCAAAGACCTTTGACAATCTTTTTTGGTCTGGACGGTGTATATCTAGAGAAACACTTTCAATTCCCCAAGCTCGTATATAGTCAGTTTGCACTGAGGTAGAAGACACAACAGGTTATAATAGTGATGTCCATTTATATTAGTATCCAGTGAAGTGTGAAAGACCCAACTACACTGTTATACAACTTACAGGCAGGAACGGCATACTCCCTGGCTGTTACACAGTTTCAGTAATGACTTCACTGAACTAACTATTGGAAAATACATCTCTTTTCAAGTAAAGACAGGAGAGAAGATGTATCTTTCTATAGGGACTATGAATTTATCTTGTGGCTACAGGTTTGTAGTTTTTAATACATACAGTTTATGCTTTGAGTTATTATTGCTATAACGTGAAAGCTCCTGACTGTAGTTATTTAATAATTAATGACTGTAGCATCTAATCAGTGAAATTTGAAAAGTTTCTAACCCAAGCTTTGTGAAATATGTTTTTTATTATTAAAGTGTTGTGACAATTATTTTAGTATTTTAAATATTTGAAGACATGAAAGTAATTTATGATAGTTATATTAAATAATTCCAGCACTTGGGATTGGAGACCTTGAAGTCAGCCTGGGGCCCGTAGTGAAATGCTGACTTTAATTAGAAGGTATTAATGTGAAATCCAGAACCTGTAGAGAATAGAGTGAACCAGGACATGGAGGACAATACTGAGCGCCTGGTCCACTAAAGCTTGGGTATAATGAATGCTCTAACTACTTATCTGCTTAATTTCCTGCTAAGCCAGACATGATCACATCAATTTCCTTTATGAGCAAATGTTACACAATTACAACATTGAGGGGGGAGGAAAGTAATTTTGAACTCTAAACAACAGGACCATGGATTAATTGAGTCAATACAACTGGAAGGAACAGCTCCTACCTTAGTTGGAAAGTTTAGATGTAAAGAATGAATGTAGCATTTGCCACACTGTGGAAGAGGCCTTGCCAACTGAAGAGGACAGAAAATTAAATCACCTTTTTAAACTAATCACATTTTGAAACTTGTCATTGTTGTTGGTATGCATTTGTTACAAGAAGGGATTCTACCACCCAAGAAGAGAACGTGAGTTTTGATTTTTTTTTTAAGTGTTCACAAAAGGGTTGTCTCTCAGGAATAGATGTAAAAGTTGTCCTTGTGGCAGGAAAACTCCCATAGCCAGGAGAAACAATAAGATGAGCTGCTCAGTTCCTTCGTTCATTTCCTTTCAACAGTCCATTGCCTTTCCTGATTACTTCTCGGCATCTCTAGAGAAATTACAGTTCAAATTTGCCTGGATCTGAACTGCACATAAGTGGATTCCAATGCCGTCCTCCGTGATTCACTTCCCTCCCTCCCAATGGCATCTCTAGGTTCCTCTGCATGGACTTGTGGCCTGTGAGTCATCTCTGCACCAAGACATTGGTATATCTGGTGAGATTTAGGCATCTGCTTTGTGGTTGATGTACATCTGTGTCGTATCCAGCTTGGCAGTGGTGTGGACAAAGCTCCTCTCACCTTGTATGTGTAACCAGTAGCACATGTGCTGCAGCTTCTCTGGAATATCTACCTAAGAATGAAATTGCTGACCCAGGGGGTATTTGTTCCATAGCCACTTTACAATTACACAGCCTCAAGCAGCGAATGAGAGCGCAGCCGCTCAACCTTGCCAACACGTCATAGTTCCCAACTTTTAAAAGTCTTGCCAAAACTGAAGAACAAAAATGGTATTTAATTGTAGCTTAAACTGCAAGTTTTTGATCTCCAGTAAGTCTACTTGGCTTCGCTCCCCTCCCTGCCCCCCCCCACTTTCCTCTTGCTCACTTGTCTTTTCTCTTGATTTAAAGATTTTTTTCATTAGATATGCTAGATTTTAATCCTCTGTCCCATAGTTGTATCTTTTGCCAGTATGCTACTGTATCCCCTCCTTTTGTGGCATATGTTATGAATGAGCACATTTTTGGCTTTGTGTTTCATTTTCCCTTGTGGTACTAGGGATCCAACCCAGGCTGTCGTGAGAGCCAGTCAGGGCTTCACTACTGAGCTTCCTTCTCAGCTCTCATGAGACGTTTACCATTTCGTTGTATCCACCAAACCTTCACGGCTATTTCTTTCTTGTTTTAAGAGAGTTTTCTTTATCTGAGAGACTAAAGGCTAAATTTTCTCCTTTAAGGCTTTAATTCATTTAGAGTTGATTTCTAGGTATGATGCATGGAACAAATCTCTCTCTCTCTCTCTCTCTCTCTCTCTCTCTCTCTCTCTCCCTCTCAGTTTATTAGGACAATAATCTCTTTTCTGCAATGCACTTTCTTGATATTCTGAGAACAACTATAGGGAGATATATTAGAATAAATCTTCCAGTGATAGGCAGATTAAAGGGAGGGGGACTCCTATAAAGGAAACTGTGTTTGTTGAATAAATTCACCCTCTCCATATTATTTTGTAAAGGCAGCTTGGCCACATGTGAGGCAGTTTTACTCATGTTGCTTCTGAGTATTGTACACTGTGGCATTATTTACTTGTTAGAAGTCAATATGTGCTGTATATCAGGCAGCGTCTCACACTCTGAGAAGACAGCAGTGAACAAGAAGTCTCTTTTTTCTGTGTGCAGCTTACACTGCAGACAGATGCACGCTCTAAAGGATTGTTAATTTGCTATGAAGAAAGTTCCTTCTCTCTAGAAGGAACGGACAGGTACAGTGATGGGAGCTGAGGAAGCTGACATTGCTGCCTTATGGGATGGCTCCTCAATGGTACACACTATCTCACAGGAGACACAAAGGAACTGAACTCACAGAGTATAGGCTCCATGAACGGCCATTTTCTCCCTGCCATCAGCCTGTTGTTCATCTCTTGTGAAGACTGTAGTTTCTATGACTTTATGTAATAAACCCAACATACAGACTGAGTCTTTTACAGGTGCCCTCTTCAACTGACCATTACATACATGTCCATTTGGTTTTTTCTTAAACTTCAGAATCTACTTATCAAGTTCCAAATCAAATCCAAACAAACAGCAACAGAAGCTTGAGCCATGGTTTTGCAATGTATTCACAGTTTAGTCTGAGGACAACTGACAGCTTTATATCACCGAGGCTTCCTGATCCATGATGAATATACAGCACATCTTTCCATTTATTTAACTCATCTTTAATGACCCTCAATCCTGCCTTCAGCTCCAGCCTTATTTGTCTTGCCACTCCCTGGTGCCAGCATACTCCTGCTATCCTTAATGACTTTCATGTCTCAAAGTCACCATGCCTTTTGTGCTCCTCCACCTTTGTACAGACTGTTCTGCTCTTCCAGGAACACCCTCTGCCCTCTCCCTCCTTCCCGTGACTAACTTGGACTTACTGTTCCACACTGGATTAAGCCTTTTCTTCAGAGAAACTTTACTAAGACAGTGTCCATTTTTTTTTTGTCCCGATGACCCCCAACCTAGTCATTGCTCTAGTCTGGTGGAATAGTTTATCTATTTACATGCCAGCAATAAGCTAGAAGCTTCAGGAGAGGAACTATATTCTGTAGCAGTGTCCTATGACATCCAGTTGATGTTCATTAAACAAGTGAGTGTTGACATCTGTGAGTTTTTATGCAGCTTGGGTATCACTGTGATGACAGTTACTCCCAGAGACCAGAAGAGCCCAGGCTCCTGAGATATTGGTGCTTGTGGATGTTTTCTCCCTTGGAGGTGGTTTCATATACAGCTCCAAAACTTTACCACTCTTTAAAGTGTTTTGTGTTTGCCTCCAACTTCTATTCAAATTACTAAAAAACATCTCAGCTTATGCTTAGAAACTGAAGGTTTGTAATAAGAAGTCCTTACATTCAAAGATAAAGGTGCTTCTGGAACTATTTTGTCTGAGATTGGAACCTATTTCAGACAGGATGCTTTAGGCAGTAGCCTGCTCCTGTATTCAGGAAACCTTCCCAAGTTGCTTCCACTATTGAAGACTTTGGTGCTGATGAAGAGATGACATCCTGAGTTTAAAATGGTGCATAACAGAATGTATATGAACTAATATCCTTCTTCTATGGGTTTACATAATAAGATCTGGAACTACATTCACTGGCACTTCTGACTAATGAAAGAGAAAAGCCCTTTCCCTAAAAGGTACATGAACAACATCAGTCACTTGTCTTTGCCATGTGCTAGTGGAGTTTGGGGCTTCTCTGTCTCTTAGTGACCAGAGGTTGAGGTCTCAGTGCTTCCTTAGTCTCATCAGAATGGACATGCTTTTTCCTACCAAAAGATTGCAACTTGAACTATTATTCTCTGCTCACTGAGAATGTAACCGGGAAGAGCTGTTGTCAGTGTCGTCAGTCACGACCTTACCATATTTACATTGGTGGTTAACATCTCAGATCATCAAAAGGAGCGCTGTAAGAACTGACAGAGTCAAGGTCCACTCAATTCCAAGTTTGTAGTATAGGTGAACTGGACATTCTCAAAGACCAGACTTTGTAACCCACAAAGGTCAAATCCAGTGCAGAGAAACACTGTACTTGAGAAGGAATTGAATACAAAAACAAAGATAAATGACCACATTCTATTTAACCGTGTGTTACAGCAGATAAAATTATCTGAGAACCAATTGTTCTTAAGAACCAGGAAAGAAACCAAACTGGTAAGATCTAGTTCTTCTAATGCTTAAACCTGTGTTCTGTTTCTCCTTAAGGTAGCACTAGCACTCAGCCTGCAGACTTAAAAACATAACAAACAAACAACAAAAAATGGCTCGCACAACAGAAACCCCAGGGTGCTCAGATAGGAGGCAGGTAAAGAGGGTGGGTGAACCACCTCTAAGATAATGGAGGGTAATGTGGGGCCAGAAGAGAATAAAGGACCAGAGTAAAGCTTGTACAATCCTTGGGCTGAACTGAAAGGTGCTAGTTCCTATTTCCATCATTGTAAAATCACTTGCCTGTCTGATCAGTTATAAGATGAAGCCAAGGAACTCACTGGTATGCTGCATGTGTTGTAAGGGGATTGGCAGGCCTCCCTGTTTTTATTGAAGATGACTGGTATAAGCTTCCTTGCCCCATGTATTTGCAAAACAAATGTTCAAACTTGCTCAAATGTTTTCAACCTTTAATGCAGTTCCTCATCTTGTGGTGATCCCTAACCATAAAATAATTTTGCTGCTCTTTCATAACCGTAATTTTGCTACTGTTATAAATGGTAATGTGAATATCTGTTGCGTAGTATAGCTGATATGTGACTCCCAAAGGGGTCTCAACCTTAAGGTTGAGAACCATTAGTCTAATAAGACTTTAAAAACTTTTACAAACATTATAGGTATCCTTCAAAATAACTATCTTTCCTTGTCTCTCTACTTGTATTCAGATATATTGATCTTATACACATGTTATAGGCTTGCTTATACAGTGATTCAAAGGCTAACTTTGCTTGAAGTCTCTAAGGCCTTAGCCTGTTCTTGGGGTGGATTTACACTCTTGTTTAATGCCTCCACAAAAGGAACTACGTGGCAGCAAAAACAGGGAGTAGCTGTACAGAGTCTGTTATCTTAGCAGATACAAGACTAATCTGTTGACCCTGACATGGATTGTGTTTCATTTGAATGGTGTCTTTTCTGAGAATGAGGGACCATTCTCCTGGACACACACTATAAATGCTTTCACCTTTGGTATATTTTATAATTTTCTCGGAGTCTCTATACAAATTAAAAAAAAAAAAAACAACCTTTACACACGTGCTGAAGAAAGAAAGCACATTTAACTGTTCCACTCTAAAGAGGCTAAGAAATACCTGTTTTGATGAGAGTTTTGTTTCTTTCAAATAAATATTGTCATGACTGTATCTTAGCTCTTTGGGAAAAAGCTACTAAATAAAGCCACTGAAGCCTGCAGTTCTTTACTGTGTCTGTTTTATTCTTTGCACTTTCACTGTTTGATGGTTGGTTAGTTTTGTCTACCTACAAATCTATTCCCATCCCCAACTTCCCAGCATCCCAAAACCACAGCAGATTCATTCTGAAGGAAGAAAACGCAAATCTAATGAAATATTTGTAACTTTAAAAATTCAAGTCAACTGTGAGACTGTCAAAGAGAGAAATTACAACTAACATATTTCTAAAGTATAAATAAAAATGTCATTTAAAATAGCAGCAAAGTTTATGAGTCTAGTACTAATTATATACTTCTATATTCACAGGAACTATTTGTCCGGTTTAACTGGGAGTAGGGAAGGAAAAAGAAGTAAAGTTATGCCCCACTTAACTTCCTGAATGCATACCTGTACATTTTCCTTTAAGCCTATATATAACAAGCACTGATTTCAAAGCTATAGTTAAAAAAGTCAAAGGGACCATGTGATCCTCGATCCTCCGCTGGCATGGAGTATTTGAATTCATGTGCACATAAGATAGAGAACAGACCAGAGATCACACACGGCAAAACAGTTACATGTGGCTATGTCAGTTATGACACTCACGTCTCTTTCAATTCCTGGCAGACTAGAAGTCTAAGTGAGGATTTGTTTCACCGAAATCCTGACTCATTGGAAATCTTCCCTATCATACACAATAAAGGATTTCCTTAAGAGAACGTAGCTAAACAAGACATTAGTCTTGACTTTACATGGGAGAAGGTGAGCCATGTGGCATTCCGAGACAATGGGATGTGTTGACTCACTTCTACAGTGAGCACCAAGAGCTTAGATCACGCTCAGTGTTACTTCTCTATCCTTCTGCTAGTCAAACTGAAGGAACAGTTTCCTTATCTAAAATTTAGGCTTTCAGCATAGAAATGTCCGCCCAGATGTATTAAATGAAAATAAAGGACTACCTGTATTCCTAGAGCTGATAGAAGCAAGGTAATTTGTAACTTGACCCTGGGAACAGCATAAAAGTTGGTCATAGAAAGACAATTTAATATGATCCACTGGTTATAGCATATCCAAGTTCTTCTTAATGATTTTCATTTCCAGGCAGTAAAGCCCTTCAGGGGAACTTGTTGCATAACTTTACAATGCTATGCCTCCTTTGGTTTTATTAGCACTACCCACTTTAAAAAACCAAGGGGACTCATTAATAATGCTGGAGTCCTAGGCTAGAATGAACAAGTCTGTTTTGGTTGTATTGTTGTTCTTTGCTATTTTGGGGAGGCTCACTAGTTTGCTTTTAAGTTCATAGTTTTGTTTTAGCAAGCTCCCTGCTACACAAGCTATCATCATCTCTGTATCTGCATCAATTCTGAAGACATCATCACTGACAGTGGGACCTGCTAAAGTAGTGCAGGACACATCACACAACATGCATGGGACTGAGCTTAATAATAATAATAACAATAACAATAATAATATGAATCATAAGTATCATTGCTTGGATGGAGGTGCTGACAGTTCAGTTAGGAAGGAAATGGGAAGTTAAAATACAGAAGAAGGGATTGCGACAGCTAGCTTTGAGTAGACTTTTAATGGTGGAAGGAGAGAGCTAGTGGGATGGTGTGGGTGTGTGCAAGCCTAAACAACAGAGACAGGACTTCTGGATGGCAGGAATCACAGCAGCTGCCCATTATGACAGTGCCCTAATTGTGTGTGTGTGTGTGTGTGTGTGTGTGTGTGTGTGTGTGTGTGTGT
>JANHMN010000002.1:148814907-148828960 GCA_030674055.1 Rhabdomys pumilio
CTCAGAGGCAGCTCACATGCTTCTTAAAAGAGTAGCTTCAAAGTCTTTTTTTTTTTTTTTTTTTTTTTTGGTTGTCCCAAAGTTCCAGAATAAAGAACTTTCTGATTTACCGTTACATGACAACTTCCTGACAATCATCAGTTTCAAGCTGTGTCAGCAATGCTGAACAGTAGCTGGGCACAGTCCTATAGAGAAGTCTTCAGGAGACTGGACATGAGATGAAATTGTGTGTCAGAGCTGAATAGAAGTTTGGACAGATGAATAGTTAAAGTTAGCTGATTCCTTTGGGCTGACAGATACACATTTGCCATCTCTTTGTCCAATCTAAATTAATCTCTAGCAATCTGTCTTGGATATATCATCTTATCATTAAGAAAAAGCACTGCTATAGATGTCTTGAGACTATCAGAAAAAAAATGTAACATTTTCAACCCTATGTGTGCTTCAATTTACTAACTACAATCTGCATTATCAACAAGTTTCTCAAGATTTCTACAATATTTTAAAAATTTTTCTGGGTATACTGTATTTCCTCTAAAGTTATTTAAGGTAGCTTATCAAAGTATAACAGATGTATTTAATGTGCCAGTATTTCTTATATATGAAACCATTTATATATATTTATATTTATATGCATTTTGAGGCTCAGGATCCAAAAACAAGATATCTTCAGTGTTACTTCTTTCCTTGCATAGGCATGGCATTTGCAATAACCATCACCAATGAATGAGCAGCAGCGATGCTTTACTTGCTGAGCTGGGGTGTGCTGGCATTGCCAGCACAGTAATCATTAGGCGGCATCTGCTACCTGAAACTGGGCAAAGCTGCCAGACCAGCCACAGGCAGCACCATACACCCAGAAGTGTTGTCAGACACTCTTGATTTCACCACCTTTGGGTGTTTACCAAGGAGGGATGCCACCCAAAGGTATGAGAATAACCAAAGGTATGAGACTGGGCAGTAATCATTAGGTGTCACCTTTTGCTGGGAAATAAGACCAGCAATAATCTGCTTTTGCGTCATTATTTACAGACAGAATGGGAAGCAATAACCCCTAAACTAGACCATGCTGGGTCTGGAGAGCATTTGACTTTTTAAAGTTCTGTTGCTTAGCATGTGAGATTACAGTTTGGATGTATTTCAAGAACACACAGCCAACTTGGCTTTGACACTCAGAGTCTTATGGGCCAACGTGGACCTCTTTCAGAAAGTGATTAGCATTATACAGTCTGAAATTTTCAGGCCTTGTCTCTCCCACTTCTTTTTCCTTTGCCATTACGTTGCTTGTGTTCATAGCTTCTTGGTGCCAATAGAAATGTTGGCTTGTAAGTCAGGAAAAACAATCAGTCCAGACTGAAGGTTGCTAGTCACACATAAGAAAGATTTAGTATAGAAGTAGGTTTTCAAGTGAATGTCAACAAAGGGTTAGTTTTATTAATCTGTAATATATTTGATATTATTTATCAAAGAACTTATCCTACTGTGTTCCTCTCATTATCGAATGTGTCCAAGTCAATCCCTCCTACAAGGATCCATGAGTGAGCATCCCCTTCTCACCTGGTTTCTTGGGAGTATGGCGCTAGATTAATAGTTCTGTAAGGAAAAGATGTTCTGCTTGCTTCCTCCAGTGTCCTCCTGATTTTCTCTTCCAACATGCTGATGCTTTAATTTCCTTCAAGGTCATCAATGCCTTATCAATTGAAATCCAGTGAAATTCAGTTTACAGTCTTTATCTTTCTGAGCCTCTGCTGTGTTTTGTGCTGTGGGTGACTTTTCCTTTTCTGAAACTCCTTCTTCTCAATAGTAACAAAGCTACATTGCTCTGACTCTTTATTCCTGCACTATCCTGACCATGTTTTGCATGAAATCTTTTCTACCCGCAATGTGAAGGTAACATTCCCTACAGATATACCCTCCACCCAGTGTTCTTCTAATTCTGGATGTTTCTGACAGGGATAGGCTAAATGGCTCCACATTCTTAAAATGTATGTGTTGAAATCTGATTCTGAGTGGGGAGCTATAAGAATGTGGGGCTTTCGGGAGGAGCTCTCCTGAATGTATTCAGCCTTGCTGCTTTCCCTAATGGAAGACAGACAGACGGTCTATGACAGACCTCCACCAGAGTCCAAGCCATCTATTAACATTCCATTTTCCAGCTGCAGTGAATCACTGGTGTTTATAAGCTGTTCTGTTATGCTACTTTAATTACGAAAGTCCAAGTGGATTAAGACAAGGTTCTTTTCAATTGATGCAACAGTTTTTGCAAATGAATCCTCTCTTTGTTTCTCTTTCTGGATATGTTTATCTATCTATCTATCTATCTATCTATCTATCTATCTATCTATCTATCTACCTATCTAACTTCTATATCATTCACCTGTCTATCATCTGACTAGTCTCATCATTCAGGTTTTAGATTTCCAACTCCCATTGTTTTCTATTACTCATAGTCACAGCTCAGTGGCTGTGCTAAATTTTCATCTTGTCCTTTTCATTGGCTCTTCTTATTCTCTTTCTTTATTGATTTCATCAGACTTTCAATTGACCACATTATAAATCCAGAAGTACATTTTAGATTCCTTAGTTGATTTGTCTTGATTGTCTTGATTCTCTGGTCAGCACTTCTTGTGTTCTCTCTCTCTCTCTCTCTCTCTCTCTCTCTCTCTCTCTCTCTCTCTCTATCTCTATCTCTCCCTGTATCTCTCTCTGTGTTTTTTTCATTAATTTATTCACTTTTCATCTGGATCACACTCCCACCCTCCTCTCAGTCCTCCTACAGCCCCTTGCTCACCACTCTTCCCCTTTTCCTCTGAGAGGTGGAGGCCCCCAGGGTATCCTCCTACCCTGGCACATCAAGTCACTGCAGGACTAGATACACCCTCCCCTACTGAGGCCAGACAAGGCAGCCCAGTCAGGGGAACAGGATCTACAGGCAGGCAATAGAGTCAAGGACAGTCTCTGTTGTTGGGGAACTTACATGAAGACCAAGCTACACAAATATGTATGGCATCCAGGCCATGCTTGCTCTTTGGTTGGTGGTTCAGTCTCATCTCTTGCTGGGATTGATGTAGTGATTCTAAACCATTCTTTCTTCCCATAGCCTTTTCTTTCAAATTCTCCCTTCCAAAATGTATTCTGAAAGATCCAACTAAAATGTAAGTGTGACCCAGCTGCTCTTCTGCATAAGTCTCTTAAATGCTTTCACCCCCTACCCTATCCAGTAGTATTTAAGACAGTAGGAAAGGGGTCCTCTACAAATTGCATCACATTGTGTTTTCCCCAACACTCTGCTGCATTCTAAGTTTCTCCCAAAGTTCCTTATTGTTCCTTGTACCCATAAGCCTTTTCTTTTTCTATTTTTCAGTGAGATCATATATTATTAGACTGGCTCTTCTTTTCTACTTATCAGTAACTACTCATTCTTTAAGGCTTAGGGGTAGTGATTATATGCCAAGAATTTGTCTTCAAAACCTCCAAACCAATTTTACTCTTTGTGAGTGATTCTGTAATGCCATATCCACAAATGGTATAGTGGTACACACACACACACACACACACACACACACACAAATGGTAAAATTGGAGCTCATCTGTTTTCATTACTTAAATAGACTTGAATATCAGACCATTTTGTATTAGTGAATACCATGGGATTTCATAATATCTCACAGAAGACAGTCACTCAGCAATGTGGCTGACCATACAATACAGTGTTGACTATAGGATGACATGTACAAAAGTCATTTGGGCTCCAGTATTTGATGCAGTATCATTGCTAGGTCTTTCTGTCCCTTATAAATTCTGCCTCAGCACTATACACTTGAGTTTTCTTAGCAAGAATTAAAGAAATTAACAAGACTTGGTGCATTTATGATACTAATTCTTGCAAATGTTTGCTCCTCCTTTTTAGGTAGCTAGGCTTTTTCAAGAGACCTAAATTTTATTTCTTATGAAAAAAGAAAAAAAAAGAAAGACTTGTGTGTTCTCTGCCATCACCCTGGAAACCCCTGTGAAAAAGAAAAGTGATTTCAATGCACACCTCTACCTCGCTGATGTGCCAAGTTCCTTCAGGGATGACAAACTGCCAAGCACCAAAGCACTGTAACTTGTCGGCCTCAGTGAATGAGAGGAAGAGGTGGTGTGGAAAGAACATCCTGTTTTGCAGGACTTCAGTAACTCAATTGTTGTCATCTCACAGGATTTTTTTTCTCAGTAGTGCATCTGTTTAATCTTAACCTGCTCTCGGTACCCCGTGGTTGACTGAGATCACTGAGACCCAGCTGGAGGGAGGAAGCTGGAGCATGAGAAAAGAGCTGATTACCCCACTGAAGGTCTAAGCATTAGCACAGGAAACCAGCCCAGGACTCCCGGGCACCATCTTCTCCTTCCTGAAGACCTTAAGAGTTAAGTTGTTAATCCTGACTTTGCTCTAGCATTTCCTATCTGGACCGTGGTATTTCTAGAAGCATTTACATATTAGAAGGGTACTTACAGAATTGGGGAGTATTGACCAGTATAGAGGCAAGTTTTCTTTAGCAGCCATACTGGGGTCTACAGATGGAGGATGTTATTAGCTATTTGAGAGCCTGCTGTCTATCCTGCATGTATGACTTACTTTATGTATATTCTCTACTTAACCTGCCTGAAAGTACTCTGAGAGATGGCCCATTTCTTATATGCGAATACAAAGGTTCAAAGGGACATAAGAAACTTGTTTTAGGCTATATAGCTGTCGAATACTTAAACACAGATAAAAATTTGTTGATTTTTCATTTCAGGTTAAGTACTCTGAAATCCTTTATTCTTTTTTTTTTTTTTTTGACAAAATATAACCTTTTAAATTAGACTCTTTTAGTCAATTTAGGCATTTTAAATTTTAATGCGCTATTTTTTGAAATTGTTGAATCTGTAGTTTCAAATTCTTGAGCGGAGATGGCATTACTGTCAGAGTCTCAAACATAAGAATTTGACAACAGCTACCAGTAACTAATTGTTAATATTCAGCTTATGTTAAGATTCAAATAGAGGTACCAATTTTATCCACAAGGAAGAATGAAAAAAGTCTAATTCTTGTATGGGCTACAGAACCTGTTTGGGTTGGTTAGCCCTGAGCTTGTGACAACAGCTTAGCAAGTTGCGAGTGCTTATCTTAATGGCTCTTCAGTTGAAACTGATTGTGATCTAAGAAATGAAAAGACTGGCATAGTGCTGTCTTTGCATTGCTTGGATACTCATGAAACATGATTTTATCAAATAGGCAAGGAAAATGTCTTCAAGAAGACCTTATTCTTAAGACCATTTGACGATTCTGTCAGGGGCTAAAATGTTTTCTAATACAGAAGAGCTGATTTACCTTATTTGAGAAAATATTTTGAATTTTAGTCACCTTATTTTAATCAAAACTGCAATGTAAACATTTTTTTATTGTCATCATTTTTTTTCTCAGGTTCATTTTGGACAGTATTCTTTTCTAAATCATTAGGTTAAGATGTGTTTTATCAAACTTTGCTAAGTTTTAGCAGCCTTCAAGCACTGTTAGAGGAGATGTTTTGACAATGAGCTTATATCTTCCTTTAAATTGGGACAAAAATTAAACACAAGTTACTCTTTATTTAGGAGAGTACTATGTTATGGGGTTATATTATAGATCATAAATTCCAACAAGTATGTCAAAGCTGCCTTTTCAGTGGAAAAGCAGCTATCATGTCAGAATATGTTAGATGCATTGAACAAGGAGGTAGGATATTAGCGTGTAACCAGTACAACATTGTATCATTTCAATAAAGCTTCTTAGTCTGTCTGAACCTCACTGTGCTGTGGGAAAACACAAAGGAGGCAGTGAAGCTGAGCTGAGTTTCAAACTCATAAAACTGGCTCTCAGCAGCGTGAGTCACTCAGAGATAAAGGCATCCAGTGATTTACTTGAATCCATTTGGTGCCAGCCTGCAAAAGATTTGGGAAAATAGCAGTGTCCTCACTTTTTGATGATGTGGTTAAAGAAAGGCTAATTCATGAAAAAGGAGAAACCCTTTTCATTTGACATTGGACTTCTTCCTAGCTCAAACTCAAATGGCATTTCTAATAACAAAGCAGCAGGCTAGCAGGCTAGAGGGATACTATGTATCATTAAGAATAGGCAACCATTTTGTGAGGCTAGTAACTCTGGAGTGACTTGGAAAATTTTGAACCTGTAAATGGTCTCATTTCACAGACTATCCCTTCTTGGTTGAAAAAGGAAAACAAAGTCTAAAACATCAATAATTTCCCAAGCAGCTGTGCTTTGTAATGAACTTGACTGTTTTCATTTTTACTCTATGAATGATGTCTTGGCCTGGCTAGAATGTGTGATTCAGAAATGCATAAATTCCTCATAGAATATTAAGATGACAGAGTAAACTTACAACCAGACAGTACATTTTTTACCATCCTTTCTCTTTGAAAATGTTGATAGCTTGAATATAATTAATATATGAGAATAATAAAAAAAAATTCAGGCAATGCTAAGTTATCTACAAACTAATTACCATGGCACAAAGTGACGTTTGCATCCTTAGGAAAGGGTGAAGGCTCAGAGAAGATGAAATTGAGGTTTAGCCAGCCTTCCTGTCACAGTGAAATGGCAGGGCAAGTGTGCTGAGACCTTTTCAGAGATGGAAGAAGAGAACAGATTCCTAATGCTGAAGCCTTAAGAAGGATCAGAACACTATCATTTCTTTACTTTGATCTGGGTGCTTGAATTCATTACCTTATTATCTGTGGTAGCTACTGCTAGTTCTTCTCTGGCTAGCTCCTCATTCAGAAAGCACAAACCTATGCTCATGACTATTCTTGCCCTCCAAATCTGCTTCATGGTTGAAACTTGAATATTTCCTGATCTCCCATAGAGCAGCCCTTTGATTGGTCTTTTGGTTGCCAGTCTTCCCAACCTAAGTAGCATTTAAAACGTCTCCCTAATATCCTCCGAACGACAAGTGACCTCCATGGACAACAATTCTAGATCTGATTTTGGTTCTCCTCCGCACCTAAAGAACAGGCTTCTCTCCCTCTCCTTCTTCCCCACCTCACCTGACACATGGATTGGTTAGCTCATTTTACAGCCTGGTTTCTGTTGGTGTGCTCATATTGTTCTTAGTTTAATAATAAACTTTGTTGTTGTTGCTCTTAACATAATTTATAAATTACTTCCCAGAAACGCCCTTACTGAATGTCTGTGACCTTATTGTCAAGAAAGGCTTGACAAGCAGAAGCTGCTGCCTAGGGGCTGGAATGTCCTACTTCCTGCTCTCTCTTTCTCTCTCTCCAAGTTGGAGCACTCTATCCAAACAAAAACTGAACTTGGTGCTCATGGGACCCAGAGTTCCCTTGAAAGAAAACTCTCCCAAAGATGAAGAGCTTTATGTGTTAACTCATGGTTCCACTCCATCTACTGAGACTACTAATACTACAAAGAGGGGCCTTTTCAAAAGAACCCAAATAAACAAATGGATGCTTCACACTGTGGACTTTAAAAAAAATAACAAGCAAACAACAAGGCCTCGGTACAACAACAGAATAATTGCTACCAAGTTCTTATGAAAGAGCAGAATCCAAAAAACACCGAATTGGTATGCTAAGTAAATGACACCCTACCCCCCACCATGCTCTCTAGACACTAAACCCTAGGGGGGTAGTTCAGGTGAAAGAAATCTGGACCAGAGCCAAGAGAGTTTATGGCAGGAGGGGTAAAGAATCCTGACACGAATTACAACATACACTACCACTAACTGCTGTAAAAACCTCATGCACATACGGGTGTTTTCCTTTTAGCCATGGCTCCAGGTTTTCTATCAATAATTTCCTAAGATATGACAGGGGCCCTACCAGAAGCGACACAAAGCCAGACATTGAACTGAAGATTTGCTCACTTTCTTTTAGAAAGGCCATTACAAGAAGACAGATATGAGTGGAGACAGGGAATCATGAGACAATCAATGAAATGGCTTTCCCTAAAACAACAGATAAAGAGAGAAGGAGAGGAGAGAAGGAGAAAAAGAAGGGAAGAAAGAAAGAAGGGAGGGAGGGAGGGAGGGAGGGAGGGAGAAAGGGGAAAGAAGGAAAGAAGGAAGGAAGGAAGGAAGGAAGGAAGGAAGAGTCTTTAATTTTCAAAGTGTGGAGGTGAGAAGAGGAAGAGAGGTAGAAAGCATTACCCTAGACTGCTGAGACTGTACTGAGAACTTGGTATGTGGATATGTGGATATGTGGATATGTGGATATGTGGATGCAGGTAAGAGGTGAGAGTGCCACGCTGTCATTCCTTAAGGCTCTTGTGGGGCAGAAAACTCACATGATGGGTACTGCCTTTCTCCTGGGCAAAGCCATGGCAGGAGTTTACCCAGGCTTTGTGGTGACATCAGAACATTAGGTCATTCCTCTGATACAGTCTAGTCCAGTCATTGGGATGGTGACTTTCCAGCATGTCTTTCCTGGGGAGAACACTAGACCCCAGAATTCCCAGGGCTGTTGTGTCTCAAAGTAGTGTACAGCAGAACAAGTCCATAACCGGCCAAATTTGCACTGGTTAATTTACATCTGGGGAGGTGGCCAAGATTAACAAGGAATGGAAATCCATTAAATATCCCCAGGTACCTTCTGGGATGGATGAGGAATTACTTCCCACTTCACATGCTTACTATTTGTTCCCATGTAGAAGGCTGCTAACTTAGTCTTTGAGTTTGCTGCAGAAGCTGGGGTCTGCTTTCAACTTACACAATATACTTATAAATCTCCAAGACCAGCTTCTTAAGCCAGCAGCACTACTCTGTGTTGTCAGGTAACAGACGGCAGACTTACTGTCAGTAAGTCAGCAGATAGTTCCTTCCTCCAGACTCTAGCATTTCCGTAGGTTTTAGGAAACACGTGGATACACAATGAGAAAGGAACTAGAAGGTTGCGTGAGGGATGGAGAGCATCTTCTTACAGGGGCTTGAGCCACTGTGGGTTAAGACTCATTTGCTATACACTAGAGTTACCACTGTGAGATCCTCAGAATGTTTAACATTTAGAGAAAAACTGAAAATTCTGGTCAAACCAAGGAGAAAGGGTCACCTTGTTGTCCACCAGGTTTCATATGGGAGGAACTTCATCGTTTTTATAAGTAAAACTTTAATCTGGATTCTGATCTGGACTCAGCTTACTTTCTGTAAGCTGAAAGTTAACCTTTAAAATTAACTATAGTGAAACTTGGAGGGAGGGGGGTATGATGCAATTTGCTGGGAGTTCACTATTCTCTTTATTGTTTCTTCTTTTATTTTATTAATCTTGAATTTCATGCAGCCCACTGCAAACGTATCACCCCCTTTACCCCCTTCTCTACCTCCATCACTTCCCATCTTAGAGATCATTTCCTTTTTCAGTATGTCTGTACATTTTTGTTTTTTTTTCTATTCTTTCATACATTTCGTTCTGACTGCAGTTTCATTCTCTCCAGTCTTCGCAGCCGCCCTGATCTCTCCTCTCCCCCAGATCCACTCACTCTCCATTTCCTTTCAGGAAATAATAGCAGGTCTCCCAGGGTTATCAGCTGAATAAGGCATTACAATAAGACCAGGCACAAACCCTCGTATCAAGGCTGGATGAGGCAACCAAGTAGAAGAAAAGAGATTCCAAGAGCAAGCAAAAGAGTCAGGGATAGTACCACTCATATTTTTAGGAATCCTACAAGAAGACCAAGCTAACAACCACAACATATATGCAGAGGACTTAAAGCAGACCCATGCAAGGCTCCATGGTTGCTTCACTCTCTGTGAGCTCCTATGAGCTCTGCTGAGTGGATTCTGTGGGCTGTGTTCTCTGGTGTTCTTGACCACAATGGCTCCTACAGTTCTTCCTCTCCCTCTTACACCTGGTTCCCCCAGCACTAAGGAGAAAGACCTAATAAAGGTCTCCAACTTGGGCTCTCTCTCCACCTAATGTTTGGCTGTGGGTCTCTGTGTCTGCTCTCAGCTGTCAGAAGAAGCCTCTCTGATGATGACTGGACTAGGCACCAATCTGGAGTTCTGGCAGCCAGAATTCTATTTTCATTTTCACAATATAAAGATTTTTGACATAGACCAAACAATAAGTTATTAACTTTAATTTTTTTTAAAGTTGGGAAAAATTCTGCTGCAACATGGAAAGGGTTTCACGGTCCTCACGAAATGTTCTCTGCTTTAGTCCGTGGAAATAAATGAGAAATTAATATTCTCTCACCTATCCATTTTAGTTATGAAATATGTTCCTTCCCTTTCTCATTCTCATAAGTGTAATTCCCCAAAGATTCAGGCCCACTTAGATTTTCAAAATATTATCTTGCCTGAAAAAAAAAGTCTTTGCAAGTGTCATTAGTTAAGAACCTTGGCGTGCAACCACTGTGGATTCAGTGTGGGCTCCAAATCCAAAGATCAATTGTTCGACAAGAAGAGTCATGAGCAGAGACACCGAGGAAGGCTTTGGGAAGATGGACTCATGCAGCCAGGAGCCAAGGAATACCTGGACTCACCACCTGGGACTGGTAAAGTGAGGAAGGGTTCTTTCCTGCATATTTCAGAGGGAACACAGCCTTGCTGACACCTCAGATTCAGAAACCCAACTTCTAGAACTATGAGAGAATTGGTTTATGTTATTTTAAGCCAGGAAGATTGTGGTCATTTGTAATGGCAGCCCTAGGTAATTCACACACCCACTAACTGAGTGTTGAACAAATGGCTTGCTATTGTCTGTGTAAGGAATGAAGTGTAACCTCTGGTTTCTGGCAAGAAGCAGTAAGAAACATATGCTTTTTTTTTTCAGTAGAGAACATTGGAAAATAGAAGATGGGGGAAACTGAGTTCAGACATAGGTATGTTGAGATTCGATGTCTGTACTGTGCGTAATGTAGATGGTAAAGTACTAACTGGGTCATTGCTCTAGGCTTGCAGAATCTGGGCTTAGGCTGGACAGGAATGCTGGGAGGAGTCTGTGCATCAGCAGGATCTGGACCATAGCAGTGGCTGAGGTTGCCTACAGCGTGTTGTGAAAGAGGGATCACTTCAAGCAGTTTCCTGGGGAATTCCATCACATACACATGGGGCAGGGGAGGAAGGACTGCATGAAGAGATTAGGAAGGAATCTAAACACAAATAGAGAATCCAGATGATGGTGGCACAGCAGTCATAGGGAAGCTACCGGCAAAATCAAGTGGTGATGCCCTCAATGGATGAATGTCAAACATCAAGTGAGAGCCAGCTAGGCTTGTCCTTCAGCTTTGGTGATTGATATAAAGGTCAATGGGAACCTTCCCAAGAGTAGTGAAGGATGAGGGAAGATTCGGGTTGGGACGCAGTTAAGAAGTGCATTTATAGATTTGGAATGCTAACATATTTTCTTAATGGAGTCTGAGACATCCCAGTTTACACAAGGGATGCCTGGAAGCGAGTAGACTAAAAGTGAGGCTGGGTGCATGCCTGTGTGACGATCTGAAGGGCAGAGATGTGTTGAAATGTTAACTAAAGGGAGAATTGGGAAGAGCTGTTTATAGGGAGAGAGTTTTCAGACACTATAAACACAGAAAGAAAAGATAAAACCACAAAGTTCTGTCCACAGTTCCATAGAGAGACAAATTACAATAGTTTTCAAAAATAAGAAAAAAAAATGGTTTTGAGGATTTCCTAATAAACTCAGGCAAAAGTTGGAATGAGTCTGTCTTACACTGTGCTATTTTGCAATGATCAGAAAAGTAAGTTGAGTATGTACTGGAAATTTGGGCTGCTAGGATGCATAGTACATAAAGCATGTAGGCGGAAGACTATAGCCACGTGGCTGAGTGAGCAGGCACGAGTGGCAAAAGTAAAGCTTCCCAATGTCAGTCTTTCCCGACTTGGGACCAGGCACACAGGAAGCTGAACGTGACAGCTGACCATTACTTTAACTCTTGAGATTTCTTGCTCGTGGCAGAAAGAAGTCCAGCATCATGGTCAAGTAATACTGAGTAGCAAACCACACAGTCCTTTCAAAATATGCATGGCCCTTTAAATGTGCCTTTTTCCTTTAAACAAGCTGATTTTCTTCTTAATCCTTATGGTCTCTTAGTAAATTCTTTTTGAGGTATTCACTCAGGAATGGCAGGAAAGACATCCTCCAGCTTTGTTCATTTTTGTTGACATTATGATTGCTTGAAGGTGATGTCGTGCAAACAAAATGGCTGAAAGAAACACTGACTCTGCATCCGGTTCTCATAGTCTCAGTTCTTAGCTCCAGTGCACAAGAAGTGCACTTAGAAACAAGTTGTTTTGGCCAGGGCCTTCCTTCTGGGGTATAGGATAGGGATTTGTATCTTAGAAAAGGAATATATTTTGTTTCATTCTTCTTATTTTATAAATTACAGAAGGTATTATAATTTATTCCATTAACTTATTCATAGGGTGCTTATATAGATAATATTATAATAACTGAGAAATGGTTTTCCTCAAGACCTATGCACTGTTAATTTCAAAATATTTTACATTTCCTCACTCTTCTGATGAAATATCATTTACTGATGTTTTAAAAGGTGATACGATTTTACAAATGTTTAATTGTGATCTTATAATTTAAAAGTTATCACTTTTTTTATACAGTGTTAGATTTCATCATTGAAACAGGGGTGTTAGTGATACACATTATAATATGACCTAAATATTTCAAAATTGGTAAATTGTGTCCTTACAAATCCCTAAAAACTTCCATAGAGACAAACATTCAAAACTGTAAGAGTCTAGAAACCAAGGATATAAGCTTATATATCCTGTAAAACTTGAATTTAGCAATTCACTCAATGTTTCTTAGCATCTGTGCCTGACACTTTAAAAGACTCACATTTGCTCAATGTTCCTTCTAATGCTAAGGTTCTCCAAGTGACTGCATGCCCAAAGTCAGAGGATAATAGCTGTAAAAACAATTTATTTCTTCCAGAAAATAGCAACCGCACTAAATGGCTATATCATAAAGCACAAGAGGAACACAAACACAGGAAAGGACACAGCGTGACTTAGACTGGGGTGCAGGTCCTTGCCGATTATGGGCCTTAAGCAGTCTGTGTTCTACTTTCTGTCAGCTTCTTTGCCCTAACATGGTGCCCCTTTGTTGGAGCTGTGATAGAAAATGGCCGTGCAGATGAATAAGAACTCCTGAGACTGGGTTCTGACAACACTCAAGAGATATTAACTGTGGCCTTTATTGTTGATTGAAGATTATTAAGGAGCTCTAAGTGTGTAGTCCAGTGGAGGTGCTCCGTAGGTTATAGCTGGTTTTGGTGATATTTAACTTTTAAGAAAAGCTGTCCAAGCACAAAGTTGAAGCTCAGGAGTATAAGACTGACTGCACCATATGTGCAGAACTCTTAGCGGCCCTGCTTCAAACCCTTCTTGATCTCCCCAGAGGTTGCTGTTTTACTATATTTTTGACAGCAAAGAGCCTGATAATCAGAATGTTCGCCAGCTGTGCAACTTTAATGATACTTTGGACAGAGTGGGATAAAGGAAGTCAGGTTCAGTGTTTGGTATTCCCTGTGGGATGCAGATTTAAAAGCATATACCCCCTTTCACATTGATATTGTTCGTTTGGTGTGGCATGAGTCTGTGTAAACTCACCCAACTCTACACGTTCTCTGGGATCTGTAGTCCAGAATAAAAATCTTTCAGATGTGTCTGTCCCCCTCCCCCTTCACTTTTCTCCCTTGCCATATTGATTCTATTGTTGCTTCTGTTTAGATGGCAACATTTCAGAAGAGTGTACTCTCTTGGCATTTCTGTTCTTAGATGCTGGCAAGGACTCCTGTTCTGAGCCAAGCTTGAGTTTCTGAGGTAGGGATTCAACTTTCCTTGTTCTAACATGCAGTGCCCAGAACTGAAGGATTTCCTCCCCATAAGTGTTTCAGTCTTCTCCAGGCTTCACCTAAAAACTAGAATATGAAACTAGAATATGCCCAGGTGCAAACCCTGTGGGAACAAAGCCCAGTTCAGGGAGCTGTTTGCTGTGTGTGTGTGTGTGTGTGTGTGTGTGTGTGTGTGTGTGTGTGTGT
>JANHMN010000002.1:148828970-148842477 GCA_030674055.1 Rhabdomys pumilio
TGTGTGTGTGTGTGTGTGTGTGTGTGTGTGTGTGTGTGTGTGTGTGTATGTGTGTGTGTGTGTATGTGTGTGTGTGTAGAGCTTGCAGCTTGCATATGTGGTCTAGGATAGTTACCTTTGGTGAGAAAGCTCTCTCCTTATATGGGACAAAGTCAACCTGGGAAGAAAAGGAAGTGGGTTGTGGGCAGGAGGTGGTGGCAGAAAAATCTAAATTTGAACTTGACTTTAGGACGTTGTGGAGAGAAGCTTGGCAATGCAAAAGAATGGAGCACATCCCAGACATCTGGACAGCTGACTTGCATCTCTGAACACGTGAATCCAGGGATGCAATTCTCCTTTGCAATCTCCTGCCATGCCTATACATGCTGGGCAGGTTTCTCGGATGTGAGGTGATTACCACTGGCAACTGATCAACAATGCTAAAGAAAGCTTTGTGCTTTCTAATTCTCATAACTTAGGCGACTGTTCTAGGATTTCAATGGCCTCCTTCAAAAAGCTCTGTAGCTAGAATAGAAGCTTCCTGTAGAGGAATCAACAACCACCGTGGTGAGCACTTCTAGATCTGTAGACCCAGCTAAACTAATGACCCGTCCTCACTCCAAATAGCTTCATGTACAGTGCAGAGTATCTCAGTCTCAAAAACGTGAGTGTTTAGTTACCTCTAGACTATAGTCAGGACCAACTTTTTATTGTATTCTGTTCCCTTTAGTTTTAAATGAAAATATGTATCACTGAAACTCATGTGACTAGTGTTAGGATGTGTTTTCTTTAGATGAGATACCACCCTATGTAGCCAGTACCATGTGTTAGTACAACTACTAAGGTCAGGAACAGGTCATTGCAACAGCTCACTCTATTCTAAAGGCCCTTACTAGTATTTGGTAACAAGCACATACTTGGTTGCTAACAGTTCATTCTGAGGAAAACCCTAGTCACAGCCACACAAGCAGTATCAGAGGGAAAGGGTCTGAAGATTACTTGTCTGCTATCAGAGCATACCCTCAGCTCTCAAGAACCCAGAAAGAACTTCTGGAATTCCAAATGAAAAAGAAAAAGAATCTTCAAAAAAGTGTGTCCTACCACCAGTCAATCAAGACTGAGGAAGAAGAGAAGTCTCTGAATCTCAAAGGCTGAAGCTTGCTAATATTCCTAATTAAATTCAATGATTTGTCACAAGTAGCAACAGTTGATTTCAGCTTTCAGCCTAAAATTAATGTCGGCCGTGAATATATCTGCAAGGTTTAAAAGGTCCACTGAAGTCAGTTCTTCCAGAACAACAGCAATGAAGAATAAACTGTACACCTTCCACCCATTCCTGTGAGGCATCGCTCACTCTTCTAAGTCTCTACTATGGATGATGAAATATGTTTATCACTTGACTGTTTGTTACAAGTGGGTTATATCTGCCTTCTAGGATAAACTCTGGTGAGACTGAAGGGCATAGAGGATGCTACGTAAAATAGCAACAGGATGGAACACAAGGCATCATTATAACACCAGGTGCCATAGTCAGCGCTGCTGTTAATGTTGATGGGTTTCAGAGGCAGGATGCAAACCACTGAATAATAATTCAGGATTCTGTGACTTTCCCCTTCATTTAGCCGTTCTGTTGAATAAATTTGGATTCAATTACAAAATTGTATTTGTATTAATGTCATGATAGTGGAAGTGAAACTGGAGGACAAAGGAAATGAATGGAAGGGAGATAGATGAGGAGAGCAATGGGAAATGGAGGGAGATAAGCCCAATGAACACTGTACATGTGGATGGAAATGGTCTCTTGTAACCCTGTGCACATTTGTTTTTAAAGAAAAAGGAGGGGATGGAGAGATGGTTCAGAAGTTAAGAACACTTGAAGTTATTGCAGAGAGACTGAGTTCAGCCCCAGAAGCCATATGGGACAGCTGTACACCACCTGCAACTCCAGGAACAGGGGATCACCATGCTTTCTTGCTTCTGTAGGTATGACTGCGTGCATGTGGTGCCCATACAGACACACAGATACTCGTATGTAAAAATAGATACAAATTCAATGTTTTTAAAATGTCTTGCAAGTGCAGGTCTGTATGATGGGGTTGAAACTCAGACTCTAAGAAACATTTCCAGCTTCATTGCTGAGCTGTATTTATGCGTGCACTTGGCATCCTTCGAGAGCTACGCTGCTGCAGAACAATGATTTCACTTGTTTTAGTCTAGTTTCTCTGTTAACTACTTCACATGACCAGAGAGAAAGAATGTTAGGATCTAAAGTTCCAATTGTCTTGTTTTGTTAGCAGGCACACCATATATAAGAAATAACTCTAACAAATAAATGTCCCAGTTCTAGAACCAGCTGACCTGTGTGCAAACTCTGAATGGTCACTTAACATGGATTCAAGCTTCTATCATATGTCAAACTGGAATAAAATGGTACCTATATCACAGATCTACAGGAGACAATTAATTTAAAGCACTTAATATAGCAAGGGCTCAATCATGTAAAATTGGTAATTACTTCAGTACTAGAACTGGATGCCAAAGGGACTTCACAGATTGTAAATTATTACATCTGAAGAAAAGCCTATAATCTTTCTAAATGAAATATGCTATTAATGTTACTTACCAGGAGACATGAAGAAATCTTAGTCAAAATCTCACTTATTTAAAATATACCTGAGGGATGAGAAGTAAAAAGGAACCCATGTAATAAACTGGTCCCACAAAATATACAAATGTCTGTGAAAGCAATGGATATGATATGAACCAGATGAAGCTAAAGTACCAATAGTAGATGTCTATTGTGGTACTCTATAGGGGTAATCCTGAGACTACTCACGAGTCGGTACTGTTATTCTTTTTCAGGGAGGAAAAACCATTTCTAACATGGTCCTGTTGGAGAGGCTGCATTTTGGAAGCTTGCTGCTCCAGTCAGCAAGCAGAGCACCGGGAGCAAGATGCCAACGTCAGGGCCACATACATGGCATTCACTCCCAGCCACCAATCCACACCCACACTCAGTAGAAACTACAGGAGGAAAGCCAACTCCTTCCTGGTGGGTCAGCCTTGCATTAACACTGAGCAGGAAGAGAATGAACAAAGAATGTCCTTGGAGATTGCAGTGGGGGCATAGATAGAAGGGTGTGACACAAATTAATACATATAAAATGTCTTCTAACACATTTTCTACTTTAGCAAATCTTTGTGGTAATTTATGATTTGCTGTTACTTTTCCAGAAGAAAAACACAAACTACACACACACACACACACACACACACACACACACACACAATTTTATATATTAGTGCTATTTTATTTCACAATAATAGCACTTGGGGATATATATATATATATACACACACACACACACACACAGTATATACATATACATATACATACACATACACATACACATACATATGCACATACACATACACACACACATACATATGCAGAACAATCTATAAACTTAGAAATAAAGGGTCACCAAACCCTTAGGTTTAGGTCATTTGTTCAAGAAAATTGATTCTTTAATGTGTAACACAGGATAGTGGAAGACATGAATTGCTGGAGGCCTTTTATAACTGATCTTATGCTCAATTCCGTAGCCACTTGTACTTGCAAAGGTATCCCTCAGTTCTAAACTTGTCTTCATAAGATCCAACATGAAATCTTTCCAGATGTGATGATAACTTAGAGTTCCTGACTATGCTCCAGCTAGTCCTGGGCCCAGCCAGAGTGGGAGGATCGTGTAAGCATGCCGACTTAGATATTGGTTGGGGCATGATCCAACCAGTTACACATGCTATTCAAAACTAAGACCTCAGCAGCTCTTAGCCACAGGTCCCTTGATCTTCTCTTTCATGATTCAATAATAAACATTTGCTGAGTTTCAAATATGAAACTGTCGTGTACATGTGTCTTTGCGAGCTGGAGTCAGGTACACTTTATACTCATGTAGTAGATGTAATGACAAGGCAGTGAAAATCTTAGAAGTCTTGGGATCAAGAGAGAGCTTACAGGGACTCTTATGGAAGAGCTGAGGACAGGATTGAGGGCCCTGAAGAGGGTAGGAAGTCCACAGGAAGACCAACAGGGTCAACTAACCTGAACCTTTGGGAACTCTCAGAGTCTAAACCATCAACCAAAGAACATGCATTGCCTGGACCACTAGTGACACCAGCTCTGCACATATGTAGCAGATGTGCAGCTCAGTCTTCATATGGGTCTCCCCAAAACTGGAGCAGGGCCTGTCCCTAAAGCTGTTGCCTATCTGTGGAATCTGTTCCCCTAACCGGGCTACTTTGTCTGGCCTCAGTGGGAAAGGATGTACCTAGCCCTGCAAATATTTGATGTACTATGGTTGGGGGATGATAGGGAGGTCTCCATACTCTCAGAGGAGAACGGAATGGGGATAGGGGAAAAGACTGGTGGGACCAGGGGGTAGTGATCAGGATATAAAGTGAATGGATGGATGGATGGATGGATGGATGGATGGATGGATGGATAAATAAACAAATAAACAAACAAATAAAAAAAAAGACCTGAGCTTCAATTTGTATGAACTGAAAAATTGAAGCCTAAGAAGGCACTATAGATGTACTTTTATGTTTCTGAACATGTTATTCACAGGGCTGTGAATTACCCTATTCTCTCTTCAAACATCATCTGTCTTACTCATTGTTTTGAAAGCACACATTCACTGTTCATATGATGATTTTGAACTTTTCATAAAAGTGAATGACTCACAAGGCAATTTGTGTGTCTCCAACACAATGGAAACCTGTGCAGGTGGTTGCTGTGTGTCACACACTCGGCCTGCTCTGTGTATTTTTTTCTAATTAGTCACACATCCTGTAACAGTTAAGGATGTCTGTGATGAGAAATATGAGTTATGCTAGAACTGCTTTTAGCTTGACCTATGGTGAACTTAAAAGAGTAAAATACTCCCCAGAGAGAAAATTGTTCAGTGCATAAAGTAGGCATACTCATTTCTCTCAAGGCAACAGGATGCATTTAGCAGCAAGGGAAAAGGAGTTTACAGAATATATCCTGAGTGAAGCTCCCTCCTGATTGGTTGTTTTTAAGGCCCAGTTATTTTGCCTATAAGACTTGTCTGGAAGGAAAGGCCATCCAGAGACCTCCCCACCTTGATATCTGCCCTGTTTGCAGATACCAAACCCCAATACTGTTCCTGATGCCAAGAAGTATTCCCAGAAGGACCCTAGTATGGCTGTCCTCTGAGAGACTCTGCCAGCATCTAAGACAGATGCAGTTTTGTCCTATTGACAGTGTCCTTTACTTTACAGAAACTTTGCAGTTTTATGAGGTTCCATTTGTCAATTCTTGATCTTAGAGCATAAGCCACTGATGTTCTGTTCAGGAACTTTTCCCCTGTGCTCAAATATTCAAGGGTCTTCCCCACCTTCTCTTCTGTTAGTTTCAGCATATCTGGTTTTATATGAAGGTCCTTTATCCATTTGGACTTGGGTTTTGTGCAAGGAGATAAGAATGGATCGATTTGCATTCTTCTACATGTTGTCCTCCAGTTGAACCAGCACCATTTGTTGAAAATGCTGTCGTTTATCCACTGGACAGGATTATTTTGATTTGCATTTCCCTGATGACTAAGGATGCTGAACATTTCTTTAGGTGTTTCTTGGCCATTCGAGTTTCCTCAGTTGAGAATTCTTTGTTTAGCTCTGTACCCCATTTTTAAATAGTGTTATTTGGTTGTCTGGAGTCTAATTTCTTGAGTTCTTTGTATATATTGGATATTAGCCCTCTATCAGATGTGGGATTGGTAAAGATCTTTTCCCAAATGAACCCATACACCTATGGTCACTTGATCTTTGACAAAGGAGCTAAAACTGTCCAGTTAGTATTCCAAAATGATCTTTTAGGACAAACTAGAGAGCCATAGTGTCTTATACTTAATTTTCTCTGATAACTTTAGTTATATCCGAAGAAACAATATTTTTTTCAAGTTTGACTTAATATGAAAATAAATGAACATGGGAAAGCAATTTTCATATTAATGAAAACAATAGGAATTACATGTGCTTAAGCAGTGATTTAGAAAGGGTATTAACAAGTCGATAAAGAAAATGTATTATGGTCATTGGCAAGACAGTCAAAGTAAAAAGTACTATGCCTGTAAGCTTCTGGTTATCTGAGACTTCAGAGGAGAGGAAGGGCCTAATGGTACAGAAGGCAGGTACCAGCAGCTACCTCTATTCAAAACAGGAGGAAACTGAGCCACAGGTGGTAAGGTGACTTACCCAAGGGCAAAAAACAATGTTCTAACCAAGGCACCTACTGCCTTTCCTGCATGGAGGAGCCGCTTAGACTATTGGTCACTGTCTTCTTACTTAGATAAGCAGACATGAAGTTTGTAATAGTATTTATGATCACATGTAGATTATCCCTAAAAGATTCACTAAAGGCTCTTAATCATCCACTTACTATAGTTTTTTCCTGCCAATAATCTCAAAACTGGAATGTATGGGAGACTTTGTCTATGGAATACAAAACCAAAAAAATTTAGTATTTTTTTCCTTGAGAAGTATGTCCAATTTTGAAATGGAAGGTGACATAATACAAAAATAACTTTTAACAGTAAACTGTATTATTTTTATAAAATGTGTTGACAGACCCAAGATGCTATCCAGTTATTAAACACATCTATGAAAAGACGTCTGCTACTATTTATCAATAGGAAATTAAGAATCAAGACAATGAGGTTGTCCCGCAAACCTGTAGATTAGGATGAGTGATGTTTCATAAACGGATGATCCCAGTTGCTGGAGAGAATAGAAAATCTCGCATTGATTGCTACTGAGAATGTGAACTCTCCTGTCATTTTGCAAGATCAGTTGGAGGTTTTGGAGATTATTCATAGGCTTCCACATTACTCAGCTACAATGCTTCAAAGTCCTTACTCATCTGATGAGAAAATGTAAGTATGCCCCAAAAGCTGCAACACAGGTTAAACATTTTATTCACAATTACCCCAAAGTAGTGAGAACAAAGAAGTTCTTCTTCCTGATAGAATGAGAGACTACAGGTATGTAAAGAAAGAGGCTAGAATATCCTACGCTGGGTTAGTGTGGAAGAAAGAGCTAAATGATTTCAGTGGAGATAGAGATGCCAGCATTTATAGACATGTGGTTATTCCCCACATTCATCTTAGAGGATCTAGAAGGTACGGAAATGAAGTAGAGCAGATGGGCCAGCCCACAAGCTGTAATCTCATCTCTCCCTGCTGATAGGAGTAAGGAATTCTTGGAGAAATATGTGATTCTGATAGTGTAGCAAGAAACCATGTAAGATTAGAATTTCCTGTAGTGCCATAAAGTGAGGATGTGTTCATAAGAGCAAAGCACAGTGATGGAGTTAGGTCAAAAGGATATAGGAGTCAACTGAACAAAAGAGAACTCGAAGGATTAGAGTAGCCAAAAAAATAAAAAAAATACAGTCTCTGGATTATAATCCAAAGCACAAAATAATCCCCATGATATCCTGGTAAAAATAAATGATTAATTAAACTAACAAATGGGAGAGAGGATATGATCTCTTGCAGAAATATTCTAAATATTTTGTGCAGATACTCTTGTTTCTCAAGACATAAAATACCATGTTGCCTTGAATACAAGCTGTACGGGACTCCTTACTAGAGAATATGATGGGAAGAGCAGAAAACAGTTTCACAGCAGAGAAAGGTGACAAACAATGTCAGCAAGATGTTCAAGACTGACATTAACAGAGGTATCCACAACTCACTTCATTGAGAGCCTATCCTCCTGACAGATATATAGAAAGAACAATTAATATATTTTTTTCACCCCCAAATATAGCCCTAGTCTAACCATAGTAAAAACAAACAACGCCATTCAGAAGCCATCATACCATTATGTCTCAAAATGTGCTGGGGACACGACACAGAAAGTCTCATTTACTTTCTGTCTTTGTTTCACTCCTACATATTCTATATTTTAGTCCTAAATATACGATACCTCAAAGCTTTGAGCCAACCTGCTCACATTGTTCTTTCCTAACGTCAAACCAGACCACTAAGCATATTTCAGTGGACCAAGAAGCAAGCTGCAGTGTGTGGAGGCAAGAAACAGTTGATTTCATAGGTCAGAAGCAAAACAGTGCTCTTAACTCCTGCTTTAAGACTTCAGCCCTTCTATACAAGGGAATGAGAAGTTTTTGAGTAAAGGATCTAGGTACATCTAAAACAATGGTTCTCACCCTGTGGGCTGTGAGCTCTTTGGAAAAACCTGTTCCTCCAAAAATATTTACATTGCAATTTATAGCTGTAGCTAAATTACAGTCACGAAGTACCAATGGAAATAATTATATGGTTGGGGGGGGGTCACTGCAATATGAGGAATTGTATTGAATGGCCGCAGCATTAGGAAGGCTGAGAACTACTTGTCTAAAATATCAAATTGACTTCTCAACTAATTCAGACAAGAGAAGTACAATAGACGGTGAGTTTGTGATAGCCAGGTATTAGTGAAAGGCTGGGAATGCTTTCATGGGTCAAGAAAACAGCAATTATTTCTCTTGGGACAATCCCCTCCACAGTGATGTGGGTCTGAGTACAACGAGGGTTTAGAGGAGAGGACCATGGGGTGCAGCACACGGGAAGTGGACATGGCCATTTCTTCTGCTTCATACTCCTTTTGTGTTACACAGAGCCACAACATTTAAAAGAATAGTAGGAAAAAGCTTGCAAAACTGTCATCTTATGAGGGCTCTGGAAGCAAAGCACCACAAGCCTGGGGTCTTAAAATATCAGAGATTTGTTGTCTCAGATGTGGAGGCTGTCCAACTGAAATAAGGGTGTCGCCTGGACCATGTTCCCTTTGAGCTCTCTAAGGAAGTCTCTGTTCTTTCACTGTCCCTAAATGCCACCTAGTTTCCCAGTTTATAGCACCATCACTCTGATGTTCACATTCTGTGCCTCAGTGTCAGACCCTTTTTAATAAGACATAAGCTGTACTAGACCAGGGACTCGCCCTATTCAGAATAACCCCTCTCATTACAATTTACCTCTGCATTACTCCTGTGTCCAAATAAGGTAACATTCGGAGAGGCAGCAGGCTTACCATTCTAGGGTGTGAAATTTTGAAGGACAACATTCAACCCATAGCAAACTATATACAAAGACTTGGCCATTGCTGTGGAAAGATCTGTTCTACTGGTTGACTGGCCTCTGCTGAGACTTCCTTCTTTGAACTATGAAATAATCAAACCAGTTTTCTGGACCAGAGCATGTTGAAATCAAAACAGTAGCATGGATCTGGAATGGATTGATTGTAAATAGTTCCCAAAGGTTACTTTTCTTTCTAGAAAGAACTCATTTTATTTACTGAAATGCTCATCTTCTTCTTTCAAAGAACCTTCTAATTCTTTCAGTGCACATCTAAGAGGCTCCCTAAAATTCCTAATTTCCCTTCAGTCTTGTGACAGACCTCAAGGAAGCACAGCTTGGAAAACATCCAGACAAATAGAAATTTTATTGTTAGTAAATGTATTTGAAATGTATTTAGATTATTATTTTTTGAGATAGATTCGCATTGTGTAACCTTGGCTGTCCCGAGACTCAGAGATACATCTGCCTCTGCCTGCAAAGTGTTAGGATCAAAGGTATTTGCCACCACTCCAAGGTGAATTGCCTTTTTAAAAACATGATCCTTCATCCTTGAGGAATCTTCATATTTCTTAAAATTTGATCACATACAATTCAAGTTGTTTAATATGAAAAAAAGTTGAGAATTAATTCCAGTGGTTATTTGTTCGGGTACTGAAAATTGTCCCTAAGTCATACATTACATATATGTTTTAAGTTCCATATTAATGTTATTATGAAAAGAGGTTTCTTCATTTGAATATTATCATTCACTGTGGAATTGAACACACAGTTGAGCAAAAGTTCTGAAGAAAATAGTCAACTGTCATTCTTAAAAAGGAAGGATGAGCCTAGCTAGCAAGTAAATAAAGCATTATGCTTTTTAGGATGGATGCATTAATATTTTTGGTTTATGAACATCCCAACCTAAGTTTACATGTACTATGCATAAATTTCCAGAAGAGAGCAGAAGAGGCCAGAAGAGGCCAGAAGAGGGCATCAGATCTTCTGGAACTGAAGTTGCTGGTGATTGTGAGCTACCTGATAAGGGTGCTAAGAATAGGACCTTGGTCTTCTCCTTGTGAAGAAAGTGTTTTTAACCACTGAGTCATCTCTTCATCCCCACGATGAGTTCCAGTTTTTATATGTCACATCAAACTAAGAATCCTATATTCTGTATCACTGACAGTGTGAGGATCACACTCTCCAGAGCACAAAGCAGAGGGATGAGAGGTCTTTCCCTTAAACAGGTGATGTAATTTAGGTTTACTGAAGATACTCTGGCAGAACAAAGAAGACCCTATCTAGCAGGTACCCTTGCTAACCTTAAAGTACTGTCTACTCCGATGCTGTTATGTTTCTCTCAATAAATAGATCATTTGTTTTCTAATTTGATGTCATTCCAAACTAGGCTTCAGGGCTTTGCATATTTTACCCCCTATCCTAACCCCCATACTCAGGGGTCTAGTAAGGACACACAGATGCATTGTTGATACATAGATGTTTGTTTTGGCAAATCTCCTTCATTGCTCTTTTTATAAGGCATCATTTAGTAAGTGTTTTTTCTTTTAATAATAATAATAATGTTTATATATATATAAACATTCTCAATAAACGTTGTAGTTTCTCCTGGAGGTTAGAAATATGGGGCTATATGAAATGAGAGTATCTGACAATGGTACCTTGACTTCCCTTTCTTCTAATTTTTGAACAGCTGAGAGGCTGAGGGCTAGCCCAAGAGACTAATGCTAAGTCCTGGAGTCATTCACAGGGAGGTGAATCTATCACTGCTGCTTAAAGTTTATAGGGATCTATTCCAGTCTTGGTCTCAAGGTGATTAGCATCTAGCTGCTTCTGATACAGACTTAGGATGGAGAAAAATGGTTTGAATTTGGCATGGAAATTTGCCCAGGGTATTCCCTTACATTTTAAAATGATGTAGATGGGTCTTGAAGTCAACCTAATGTGTGTCAGAGGCTCTGAGAAGTTGCATTGGTAGCATTGGAGAGTTGCCAAGTTCACTCAGCCCCCCCCCAAAAAAAAGCCTTCAACTGAAGGCTACTAAGTAACACTTTTGATAAATAAATTAGTTTTCTTTCATTATTTGTCACCAGGAGCCAAGCATTTATGAAATAACTAAAATGTCAGTGTCTGGAAATAAACATCTTTATGTTACTGTCTCCCCTTACCAAAGGATTAGAACACACATTTATTTGGAGGATTTATGGTTCCCATAATCATTTGTTGCTTATATATCATTATGTACTAATAAAGAAGCATGTAGAAGAAGGATGTCTCAAGAAAGTGAAGATTATTAGAGATTTCCTTGCTCAGTGTTTTCTCTGCATTAATAGATGCTGAGATTAGCGTTATATGTATGTGATTGTGGTTAGACTTCATGACATTATTCCATGGCATTGAAGGCTGAAGTTCACCTTTAGCATGGGCCTGCAAGTCAAAAGTAAAGCTCTTAGCATCTGTGCTATATTGGCTTCCACAATCTCCCTTCTAGTTTAAGACTGGAACAGAGAGGAAGGACATAGTTGCAAATGAGTGAGTAGTGATTAGAGTGGGTGTTTACCTACAATAAGTTACTGTTTGCTAAAGTCCTGAATTGTCACTGTTCACTGTCATGGTTCCTGACTGCATGATCAGCCTAGGCAGGAGAGACTAATTTCTGACAAATGCCGGTATGAAAAGAGCACTGAGGCTGGTTTCAGGTCAAGACCCCCCTGGGATTTGTAATGTCAAACATTTGGTCAGTATCCTTACTCTCCACTGTGAAGCTCTTAGGTCCCAGACAGGTTGATCTGAAGCAAGATAATCTGCCTCATTAAACACCTGACCACAGGCTCAATGTTTGTGAGCTTGGGTGTTGCCTGAAGTATCAACAACAGATTCCTGTTCTTGAAGTCTTAGGGTAGATATAAGTTTGTTCTGAATTCAGGTAGCCAATTCTGACATGAAGCTGCCAATGGGAACAACACAAACCTATGGTTTTGGAACTGATGGATATATGATATGATACTGATCACCATTACATCATGAGTGAGACATGAAATATAAATACACTGAGATTGTCTGAATCTCCATGCTTTTCTAGACATTAAGTTTTATTAACAATGATTTTTACAGAGACAGGATATGTAAAGAATAAACTATAATTTTATTACATAAAATACATGCATATCACCATTATGTTGTTAACATCTAGTCTTTTGTTTTCTAGTCTTATTTTTTATTATCTTTACATAAAATTATTAGTTTGTACCGTTTAAGAAAATGGTTTAATGAGTCATAAATTCATAATAAAATAACATGAACACAATTCCATTGTGAGAGTAATTTGGCACCAACATTTCCAATTACTGAGAGACTATTAATGTGGTCAGCTTAGTCAGGTGTGGCTTGTTTCTTTGATCTCTCTGAGGAAGTGAATGTTTTGCACACACACACACACACACACATGTGTATATATATATATATATATATATATTATGATTCATCATCACACTCACTGATTTACTGAGTAATTTAGATATAATGGAGAAAGTTCTAGCTACCCTCCACTTATTAACTTAATTAATGCTCTACCATATATCACTAAGGAAGAAACTAAAAGGGTTTTCTCCATTGTCACTGTTATGCATAGAAAGTAGAATAAGAACCCCAACAGGTTGAGTCCAAAGCCTTTGTGTGTCTCTACTGTCTAAGCAGGTCACACCACACTACAATAATTTCCTTGCCTTAGCATTTTCATTTCAATTATCATGAGTCAATTTGAGTATATTTGGATGTGATCTTTCTCATTAATCTTATCACTGGGTTTATTTAAAAATCTTATTGTCACATTTAAAATTTTTTTGGAAGAATTGAAAGAAATATGACTCAAACTGGATTAGACCAGTAGTTCCTAAAGTCAGCCTATATCAGAATTGCCAAAGCCCATCTTGAAGCCGGACTTGCTAAACCCCATCCTGTATCTGATGTTCCAGAAAGTTCTAGAATTATCAGCCTAAGAAGTTCCCAGGAGAGGCTTGTGTTGCATCTCTAGGACTAAACCTTGAGAAAACTCACTGTTCTCTGAAGCCAAGATTCGTTCAGCCTTGGGTTGGGTGAGTCCAGTTTTCCCAGTTCCATTTCTTTGCATTTTTGTTAGTCACTATCCCCTCAGAGCATCTTCTTATGCTACAGGCACTAGTTTCGTGCACTGGATCCATATGCAAAAAGGTAATATCCAAAACAAGGGAATCTAGCTCTTTTATTAATTTTCATAAGGACAAAAAGTACTTACCAAACTTCCAAAACCTCTCCTTTGGGTCTGCATTAATACTATATCATTTCTTTATTCTGAACAGATTCTTTATCCTTGGTGTGTGTGTGTGTGT
>JANHMN010000002.1:148842487-148853909 GCA_030674055.1 Rhabdomys pumilio
GTGTGCATGTGTGTGTGTAAACATGTATATATTTCTAAATAACCTGCTCAGTCTGTATAATGTTACTGGTATGTATATCTTTTTACTTACCATTTGGTAATGGACAATGTGCTCTTCCCTGAGGAAGGCTATTTCTTCAGCTCCCTGCATTTCTTTGTTGCCTAGAGTTCTTCATGTAGGGCTGTGGCCTCCTGTATTTTCTCCCTTCCACATTGGCGTGTCTACTGGCGTCATCCTTGTTCAGCTCCTATTTGGTGAGACTTCATAGGTGCAGCTTCTTACATTAGTAGGAGACATAATCTCACAGCAAACTTCCTGTTCCTCTGGTTCCCACAGTCTTTCCACCCACTTCTCTGCAATGATCCCTGAGACTTAGACACAGGAGTTGTGTTGTTGACAGTTATCAGCAGCTTCTAATTAGATTTAAGACCCACTCAACACGAGGGAACCATAGCCAACTACCCAGGACTAATGAACTCATTGGAGGACAACCTACAACTGCCACCATACTAAACCAGCATAATCCCTAACTACATGTTAAACACTTGTCCTTATATCCACAGATAAATGTAATCCTAACCCCTCATCAAGAAAACTTCCCTTTGCTACAGATGGAAACCATTACAGAAAACCAAAACCCAATCAAAATGCAGAGTTGTGGAGCCCATTCCCCTGTGATACATAGACAACAGAACTCCTGCGTCTAAAAGCAGGTTATATAAGTCCCGTTTAAGAGACTATCTATCCCTTCTATCTGTATTTTAAGAAACATTTAGAAGAAGCTAACCTTTGACTTTCAATTCAAAGCCTGGGTGCTGCTTAACTCATACCTGGCAAGTCTCAAATATACACACACTGGAGCAGATCCTTTGTTTGTCTGTGCTTTTATACCACAGGGATTTGCTGTGCTTCTACTAAGTGTCCTTGTTTAGGCTAGACACTGGGGATTTACACAGGCTTAAAATCCAGTGAAGAAGACAGCAATAATTTAAATAACTGTTACAAAACAAAGAATTAATGACACAAGATACTTAAGGAACTTTGGTACCCAGTCATCTAGGAGCCAGGGAGAATTTAAAAAAGAAATACAGTTTAAACTGAGTAAGATGAATGATGTCGGTTATTTTAGAATGGAAATGAGGTCCTGAGCAGGACAGACAATGTGAGAGATGGGAGGAAAGAGGTTGGTGTGAAGATCTAAAAATAGACTAGAATGACTAAAATAAAAGCAAGCACTCAGCATGAGGCTGGCAAGGAGAACGGGGCCAAATCGTGAAGGCTTTGAGTCATATTAGGAGTCCAGACAAACTATTTTAAAGCTGTAAAACCAACCTATAAGAAGATTTTCTGCATAGATTTTGACATGAGCAGAATCCCATCCTATCAGAAGTTAGCTGATAAAAGGAAATCCAAGAATAATATGATATTCAAGCTCAGAATACATGGAAATTCCTACAAAGACAGAGCCAGTGGTAATAGGTAAATTTAGGAAGAAATGTTCCAGGACATTGATTCCTAAGTATATAGATAGTAGAACCTCCAAGTCAAACAGAGAATACTTAAAGAAGTGAACTTGAAGAGTGGTGATGACTCACTAGCCTTCCTACAAAATTGAATTGAAATGGCCTTGATATAGTCAGATACATATTTCAAAGAGAGAGTTGCTATCTGAGCCAAAAGCTAGGAATGTCTTTATAAAACATATTACAAATGTGAAGCTTTAGTGTGTCTGTGTTTTAAGCTCTACAGGGTAGATGGTGACACACCCTGATAGAGACATGGCAAAATAAGAGGGCAAGAATAACAGAGAGACTCCTAAGGAATGTCACCAAAGAAAAGGGAAGAAGGGCAGTTCTCCTGTCTCTCCATACTCAAGGTTTCAAAAATTCTGCCAAGCAGGAAACATGTGAGTACATTCTAACTGGTGATACAATATAATAGAGCTGATATTATGTGTGGGATTAGAGTATCAGTGACAATCTACAGATGCCTTTAAAGCTAGATTCCAGCCCAAGAAAAGCACCTCTTGAGGTACCTGGATGTGAAGAGCACTCAGCCAGATTGGCTCTCAGATACTTTTTTGCTGTTTCTTTGTCTTTCTCTCCCTTCTTTGGTGATGGTGTATCCAGGATTCTCTGCCAGGCTGAACAGTTTGAAGACTGCTCTTCTTTATTAGATACTTTTCTCACTCGCAATAGAGAAAAAAAGAAAATGTATAGTCATAGTAGTTGGAAAATGGAATCTGCTTACCCTAGCCATGAGCTATAATTAGAAAGGCCAGAAATACCATAAGAGTATTTCAAGTCTCATTTGTCTCAAATATCTCAAATACCTCAAATATGTTAAGGAAAACTGTTAAAAGTTCTGATAACAACTTTTAGATGTACACAACAACTAAATACATGTTCTTTCCTTGTGCTTTTTTAGCCTAAATTATAGAGTCAGTCAGAGTGTGTTAAATCTGATAATATCTCCAAGACAAAGACAGCTTCTAATTCCAGTTCTTTCTCCCTGGGACATTTTACACTTTTTAGAGGAGAAATATGAGATGTTAAGAGGATTTATATGTTGCTATATATTTGAATAATATTTATACTAAGAGGAAAACTCAGTTGGTTTTACTGGTTATAATAGAAAGCCAAGCCATGATAATTTTGATGCAGAAGATTGACATGATCTGAGGTGCATTTTGAGAATTAGCTCAAAAGTCACAGAAATTTCTACAGAAATGCTTTCAGTCAATGAATAAATTTAGGAAGAAGTACCAGGATCCACTGATTCTTAAGTATATAGATACAGAATACTCATGAGAAGATGTATGTAAAACAATAGTAAGTTCACACACGTTAGGGACTAAACGTTATGAAGTTTGAGTAACTAAAATCCACTTTGACTTTTTTTTTTTAAGACTGAAAATCAGTTTGTAAGTTGCATATGTCACGTGATATCTGCATTGAAAGAATCCTTAGCACTAATCGATGGATTTCTGAATATTTCTCTAAGACATTTTTGATGAGTCATACTTGTGACTTAGTATTTTATATCATCACAATAATGGGAACAACAATGACTACTAATCAAATACGTATTTTGTATCTGATTTACAGTCAGCGTTTTATGTGCCTTCTATTACTGAGCCCTCACAGCACACACCCATGAAGGAGAAGGAGTGGTACGTGGCCTTTGTTTTCCTGATGAGAACGTGAAGCAAATATGCAGTACGTTCTAACAGATAAAACAAAGTAAGTAAATGTCTGAAATTGTGGCCTCACTCTACCTCCAGTGAGCTGCCGCCAACCTTCAAAGTGCGTTTGCCACTGAATGGCTATAGTAAGAAGCAATGTTGAAAATAAGAAACTAGACTTTTTTTTTTTTTAACCAACTGATAAAGCAAAATCACTCACCATACCCCAACAACACAAATGTCAAATCTCCCACTCCCTCTTCAACAAGCTACTCAGCAGTAGCCTGGCTCCAGTCATGCACAACGTGGTTCTCACTCCCTCCATTGTCCTCACTGTGTGCTGCTTACGCCATCTCACAGAACCACCTCATCCTGTCTTCAATGTTGAAAAGGTTCATCCGGGATTCTTAAGACATTAGTAGTAGTAGTAGTAGTAGTAGTAGTAGTAGTAGTAGTAGTAATAATAATAATAATAATAATAATTCTCTAATTTTTAAAATGTATTAATTTTTAACTTATGTTTTTGAGAACTTAACACACAAATACACTGTATGTACATTGTTATTTTTAACCTACCAAGTACAAGTGATGGTACCCATATACTTTAAGATGTGTGCCCTTTCACCTTACAATGCACAAGAAGCTGAACTCTCAAAGAAAACTTGATTCTTCTTTTCCCAGAGGTCATCAATTGCCAAGAGCTCCTTAGGTAGGGGTGGGACTTTGTGTCTGTCTCTATTCTATAGTCTGGGATTTTCATTGCCTGAATTTTTACAGGTCTTGTGAATTCTGTCTTAACTCCTGTGAATTCATATATGTAACTTAAAGACTTTTTATATATTCATCCACTACCTCTGGCTCTAACATTTTTTACCCTCCTTTAAAATGATCCTTGAGCCTTGGGAGGAGGGTGAGTGATATAAATGCCCTATTTAGGGCTAATTATTCTTATTCTCTGCATATTGATGAGCTGCAAAACAATTTGTTAATTGGTATCTACTGCAAAAAGAAGCATCTCTGATGAGAGTTGGCAGATGCACTAATCTCTCGGTGTAGTAAGTCATTAGGAGTCAGTTTAAGAGTATATTTTGCAGAGTAATAGTTTTACATCCTCCTCTAGAACCTATGACCTCACACACTTAGGTTCTTTCTTGTCCACATCTCAATGTCAAGTATTGTTTTCAATTGGTGGAGCAGACCTTAAATCTAATTAGAAAGTAGTTGGTTACTCCCATGACATATGTGCCACTATTATACCAATGGGCATATCTTGCTTGGATGGTCATTGTAGCTAGCAGAGTTCAAAGTTGGATAAGATTGATGCTTATTTTTCTCCATTAACATATAAAGCACATTCAAGAACTGTGAAAGATGCTGATTTGCTATGATCTTTTGTCACTATCAGTTTGGATAAACAAATGTATTGTCATGTATTAAAGATGTTGAAGCACCATAGACATGAGTAGTCGCTACTATAAAAAGCTACTTACCAATTTGAACTCTGAAGACAAGGAAGGAATCAGGAGTAAGTCAGAAAATGGCAGGGTGAGAACTCTACTCCAAAGCCCAAGAAGGCAGAGAGGTCAAGAATTTGGAAATACTTGAGTATTTGCAAGGCCTTATTTGTCTCCCTCTACTGCAATGATTCTCAACCTTCCTAATGCTGTGACTCTTTAATACAGTTCTTCATGTTATCGTAAACCCCAGCCATAAAACTACTTTTGTCGCTACTTCATAACTATATTTTGCTACCTTTATGAATCATAATGTAAATATCTGGGTTCTCTGATGGTCTTAGATGACCCTGGTGAGAGGATAACTTGACCCCCAAAGGGATTGCAACCTGGAAGTTGAGAACCGCTGATCGGCAGGACAAGTATTTTGATGATGGTAACAGTAAGACATAGACTTGGCCTTTAAGGCACTTTCGGTATAGCTGGAAAAACTAAGCCCATGAAACCTATGTAGAAATTGAATTATTATGTTATGTGGTATAGACAAGACTGCTAATCACTCAAAAAAAGGAAGAAAAATCATGTCAGTATTCCCAGTAGAATTGAAAGCAGAAGAGAGGGGTCAAAGATAGATACTTGAAAAGTTAAACAGCCTTTTCCACTGAGGAGGGTTGTGAACCCCCTCCCCGTGTGTGTGTGTGTGTGTGTGTGTGTGTGTGTGTGTGTGTGTGTGTGTTTGATGTCATATAGTGAACAGTAAAAGAGCTAGAACCAGATACTCAACCACTACAAAATGGTTATTGTAAATTAGTCAAAAAATGTTGTTTTAGTACAATGTGGCTTTAAAATACAGAGGTCTAAAAAGAATATTTGGATTCCATGTGTAGCCACGATTCCTACAAAACGTGATTATTTCGTTTCTGTATTTGTAGAAGCAAATTAATGGAAATTGATTGCTACCCACCCCAACTCCTGATGTACTTGGTTCCATTGTATGAAAGCTGGCATTACCTCCAAGCAGGTCGTGTGCCGATTTTGGTATAATGACTGAAGTAATAGAACCCCATAAACTCTTGACTTGCTCTGTAGAAGACTGATACTATCACTTGAGGACACACAAATGATGGAGGAGTATCATTATTGTGTTGTTGTACAAGAAATGAACTGGAGGGTAGTGTGTGTACTGAAATCGTGTAACGCACTCTCATTCTCCTTGGAATTCATACTTCTTCGCAGTGTGTCTGAATGAATATTGGGGGAACACTTAGAAAGTCTTCTCTAAGAGGTGACAATTTTTTAAATCCTGACAAGATACTGCTTTGGGGCATTGTTATATCCTTGAAAACATTTCCCAGGTAATTGCTACTGGTATCGATTTTATAAGACCAGAGTTTTCAAAGTGAAATAAACTAATTGATTAGAAGGAATATAGGAAAAGAATTAGAACAGAGGATTTTAGGAATTTAAAACCTAATACTTCTTATTTTCTTGAATCAAAGTATTGGCAATACTGAACACTATCATAGGGAAGAAGCTGTCTGAACCCCCTCCCCATGTGTGTGTGTGTGTGTGTGTGTGTGTGTGTGTGTGTGTGTTTGATGTCATATAGTGAACATAGTGAACAGTAAAAGAGCTAGAACCAGATACTCAAGTTTGACGCTATTTTTGCAGTCTAATGGAGAATTTTGGGTAACCTCTGTAGTCAGAGCAATAAAGAGTCACTGGTTTAGCAAAGTCTATAATAAAAGCAGGCTTGACAAGGAGACACCTTTATAGTTAGTTAAATGATATATGATGCTACTGCTTGTATCTGTTATCTGGATTTATAGCTAGAAAAAGTAGATACTAAATAAGATTCTTTCTGTTGTGAGATTTTTGAAGTTACTAATATCAGTGGGATTTTTGGAGGATAAATAGACTTTCGCCAATCCTGATCTGAATGTGTTTGCTCATTTTATGCTTTCTTCAGAATTCAGCACCTAATCCACCATTACTTATTAGAATAACTTTGAAAAGTGTACTCTACAAAGACACAGAAGTCATTAACCTAGCTAATTCCTTATCAGTTTTATGAATATTTTATGGGTACTTACAGTTTCTTTATACATAAACCTGCTTCAGTCGTACTTTCTCCTCCGTCTTCTTTACTTATAAAGTTTTATATGTTGTAAAAGTAATTGAAAAGATTAAAGTAACGAATGAAAATAGAAGAAAATCTGAATCATCAGTGGGAAGAGGTTTCGTGTGCATTTTCTGCAGGCGTCAAGGAGATGATGTGCTAGACAGTTCCTGGAACATAGCAAGAGCTTTGATATATTGCTTCTCGTTGATTGATATGCCCAGGAAGTGCTTGCCCTTCCCGAGAGAAACATAGGATGTGAAAAGTCAACAGAGTCTGAAAGGGCAGCTCGTGTTATGACACTGAACATTCCCTCAGCACCCTTCTTCCTCCCAGCTTACTTGATAAAGCCTACAACACAATGAGGCATCTGGGCATAAGAATAAAGGAGCAGCTGAGCAGGAGGAAACAACAAAGAAAGACAGGATCTTAATGAGAAATGATAGCAGAGCTTAAAGTAGAAAGAAAATAGTATTTTTGTTGAAAGTGATATAATCTGAAATTTGAGACATGCATTTGAGACATCAATATATATATCATATACAACCTATATTATATATATATAAATATATATTATGTATAGTTATGTAAAATATACCACATATATTATAAAATATAATATATAAAATGTATACTATATATTTAAAATAATATTATATATTAATATTACATATTTTCTTTAGGCATTAATATATATGTACACACACACACACACACACACACACACACATATATATATATATATATATATATATGACAAAAGTGGAATCTGGGGCTTTAGACCCAAACTGTACAGGCCATTGGGCTCTCCAGCACTTGTTCTGTGCTCCCTGCTCACGCTAAGATAGATGGTCCTGGAGTTTTGCATCACCGCTCACTTTGGGGTAGATGGAACTCAGAGGAGGCAAAAAGTGCCTGTCTCCTGACACAGTCCTGAGACAGTGAATCCCTGATCATTTTGTTTCTTACAATTATAAACTATCAGTAAAGCCCAATTCACTGTGTTCATGCAAATTTTCTTTACAACCGGACTCAGATGCCAGTCTCAGAATTCAGAGATAATCTGAAATGTTTGGTAACAGCCTCCGTTGTGTCTGCTTCCTACAAAAATAATCTCCCCTCATGTCTTACTGTTAAGGTTAAATGAGACCAGAGCATAAGATTTGTTTCTAAATTCATAGATTTATTTTATGCTTAGCATGGGAGGAGTCTCAGAAAAGACACCTGTGTATAAATTCAAAAGTACGTGCCACCGGGAATACAGTTCCCCAGGCTTTATGCCCATTCATATTCGCAGGGATCTTGTAAAAAACACAGGACATGAGAAAAAATGAAGTCAAATGAACTGACAGTACGAAGTCTGTGGGTTGCCTTGAGTATTGTGAGAACACTACTGCTCCTCTTCTGTTTCCTGCTCTGAAATAAAATGTCTAGGGCCATGTTTCTTCCTTGTAACATAATAACTTGTATTTCCAATGTACTGAAGAACGACTTGAAGATGAAAGTCACGTCTTCTAGTCTTAGATAACCTGTGCGTGACATATTCAATAAATATCTGGTGAGTGAATCATGTCTGTTGATTTTGTCAGTTTCCTGCAAAGATAAATCTCTGGTCATATGTTGTTAATGTTATAAAAGGTAGCAGATAATAAAAAGCTGGTGTCTATCGTGTAGAGGAAGCATGGTTTCTATCGCCTCAGAAATGCTTTCAAGCAAAGTTTGAACAACCGCTAAAAATTCAAACTTTGTATCTGGATTTTCTTTTGCTTGAGTCTCTGTGCATCTTTTCTTAATTAGAACCTACTATCAGTGACAAAACATGTGTTCCTCAGCAACCAAGCCCCAGTTACATCCTCTTTTGGACAAAGAACGCCCAGTCTGTTTTACCGCTTTAAAATGCAGCCTGCCAGATAATACTGGACACAGCAGTGCTTTACCTAGAATGTCAGTGCCACTTTGTTATGCTCTAGTTTTGACAAACACTGATTTGTGAAAGAAAAGTATCTCCAAAGGCAAATTTGATTGTTTAAATGTTCATGCCCCAAGTATTCCAAGGATCATAACGAAATGAAAGATAACAGAGTCAGCACATGATTATGGATTGCAGTTTTCAAACTCTGAAGGCAGAAAGTGCTTTAGACAAAAAAAAAAAAAATGAACAAAACCAAACACACAAACAAACAAATCACACCACCACCACCACAACAACAACAACAAAACCTCCTAGGAGGGGACACACTGTTGGTGAGCATCACAAAGTCTTGCTAGAAACTTTCAACACACTGTAGACCATCCACATAAGCAAGGTCCCTTCCCATACTGATAAAAACACTTGCAGATGACATCCCGTTTTGTGAGGCAGGCTTAATTAGTGTGCAAGCTTATTATTGTCTGGAAAACGAAGCCAGTGAAAACCTTGCGAGTTGGACCTTTTAAACAAGTTCAAACCTAAATTTATCTCCAAGTCAATCATTTTCAGTAGTAGTTATTAAACAATGACTATGTTGTGAGCAAACCTTAAAACATAGAAAGTGTCATCGCTACAGAAAAATCACAAGAAAAAAAATCTAGTTGTGGTCAAATTAAGCAAAGATTTCAGGACACAGATGCCTTTGTCATATTTGTGGGTTTTCTTTGGTCTGTGGTGAGTTTGGAGTGTTTCTCTTGCTCGCCGTTCTCTCTCCTCTTTCTTTTACTCTATAGCTACACATAGGAATAATATGACCTCAGGATGGCTCAGTTGTTAGTTTCTCTCAACTCAATGGAGAAAATGTTTGTTTTTGATGACAGTTCAAGGTATAGTCCATTATCTTTGTGAAGCAATGAGGGCAAGAGTTTATGGTTGTTGATCATATCATATTCACAGTAAGAAAGTGGAGAGAGATCAATGCTGCTGGTTGTCCAGCAGTTAGGGTACCCCACTTAACATACCCAGGAGCATCTTTCCAAATGATTTGGACAGTTAATACAAACTGCACAGCATGGTGTTGACAATAAAGGCCTAGTTCTTCCAATAAAGACTCTGATACTAGAGAAGATAAATTGTATGTGAATCAAGGTGGAGTTAGGAGGAAGTTAGTAGCAGGGGAAACTTTATTAATAGGAAATAAGAGTAGGAGATTGACTTGAATCTGAGGAACACCTGGAGTATAGGTATTTCAAAGCCACAGAATCATATCCAATGGCAAGAGCAGAGTTGCTCTATACTGCTGTGGACACTTACGGGATGGCTTGTCTTGGGCTCAGAATTAATGCTTCTGTGTGACAAAATTTTATAATTCTGAACATATTTCCTTAGAGGAGGTAATTACTGAACTCTCCCTCTCCTGTCCCCTTCTGTGTGTGTGTGCATGTGCGTGTGCATGTGCTTGTGCATGTGTGTGTGTGTGTGTATGTGTGTGTGTATGTGTGTGTATCTTAGTGGATACACATGCATGCATGCTTATGTGTGTGCATGTATGTATATGCATTTGCATGTATGTGTGTGTGTGTGTTGGTGAGTGTGTATATATGCATGTTTGTGTGTATGTGCATGTCATCTGACAAAGTGAAAACACTTACTTCTGTGAGCAAACGAGTAAACAAAGATGCATTCTCCGTAGGAGCTCAGTTCTTCGACACTAGAACAACTTTGTATGGTCAATCTAAATTTACTGTGCTATGTCATATAGTCCGTGATTTTAGAACAGATAACTGTAAAGGAAATTGAGGTTTCAATAATGTATTTCAAAATATTGCTATACAAACACTTATAATAGCAATATCTATCACTTGAATCCTTGCTAAGTCATACGTTCCTATAGGTTCTGACCAGACATTATCATGTTGTGCTCACAAAGAGACAGACAATGAAGTCACTATGGAGGCTCCGATGGTTAACTCATGCTGAAAACCATACAGCTAGTAACAGGCAGAGCAAGGGGCTGCATCCAGCAGTCAAAAACCATTCTTAATCCTGAACTGTCTTATGGATACAGTTGATGGGTCTTTTAATATTTTTGAGCTTCTTACTCATTTTAGAATATGAAGTGATAAGCCCCTTCCAGAGGCTATACAAACCCAAACTTTGACATACCATTGCCAGGGATGTATGAGAATATAAATCCTGCCAGACTCAGGCCCTGATGTGAGCCCCATAGGCACCCATGTAAACACAGAAGAGCAGGAAATTCTATAATGCCATGTAGAAAAACAGAAATATGAAAATTATAGTAAAAACATTTCTAAAAGGCTCACCACAGAAATAAACACATAAGAGAAAAATGCTGAGACACCAAATTTTTGGGAGTAGTTACATGTTCTGAGACAAAAACACCACGGGGAGTTTACTGCAGCAGGATTTAAATGTGGCACCTAACTTTAAACACTAGCAAAGCTAAATCACATGTTTCTCTCCTCACAGAGCCTTTATCACATCCCTTCATCCTATACATTACACATTTGTCTTATTTGTTTAAAAGCTCATAAATATTGATCTTGTACCCATTATGTACCAGGAACCATGTTGGATATTTGCTGCCGTAGGAGAAAGAGCAAGAAGAGATGGGAGATACAGAATAAAAGGGGACACTGAAGTCACCGTCAGCAGTTCATACTCTAACAGTAGGGGGCAAATGAAAACATACCTAAAAGGTAAAATATATAATGTATCATAAATTAAAATAA
>JANHMN010000002.1:148853919-148868083 GCA_030674055.1 Rhabdomys pumilio
TGTGTGTGTGTGTGTGTGTGTGTGTGTGTGTGTGTGTGTGTGTGTACGGGCACTGTCTCTGGATGAGGCAAAGGTAGCAGCAGTGAGGGATTCCAAGCTTCCAGCACACAGGCCTGAGGAGGGTAAGCCATCTGTCTTTAAACCATCACACTCTCCCTACGTCATTAGACATTTCTTCTGACATTTGCAGATCTGAGATCTGCATCATTCCAGCTTAATGATCCTAACACTAGAAAATGTGCTCAGAAAAGTAAAATTCTTGCCGGCCCAAACCATCAGCCTTTGGTTGGTTTGTCTGTTCCCTGGCCTTTCCTGCACAATTCCAGCCTTCGGTGTGAGGAAACACCCCAGCTTTTTATCCACAAGGCAAATTTGATTGTCAGGATCTCTTGTCTCCTTCAATCTTTCTTATTTTGTGACCTTGGTCCTAGATGGCTAAGAAAAGAATCCCATAGCAAGTGTAATTTGCTAGAGAGTATGATTTTTCTACAACCAAATTTGAAAAGGGGAGAGGAAATGTTTTCATTTTATTCAGTAGCTCTGGATCCTTCCAAATCAAAAGTAGTTTTTACTTAGATCACCACAGATGAATGCTTTGTGATTATATTTTATATACTAAAAGTAAATTACTAGACATAGCTGGGCCCTGGGGCTCCATTTGTTATGGGTTTTGGATTAGAGCTAAAGGCTAGAAATCACTCTCTGTTACCCTACTGACCAATAAATTTACTAACTCGGAAAACGATTAACTATTATCATTAATGCCCCCGTTCTTGCTCTGCCTCCAATTCAACTCACTGTTTCGTTTGGTTTGATATAAATATCTGTCATTCCTTTCTCTCTGCTTTCTGGATCTGTTCTTTTTAACAGTGAGACTTCAGATTTCCCATGAACCCTACAGTTTCCCTAACAGTGCTTCACTGTACATTGTTCTTGTAATAACACTTGGACTAAACCTTATTTTCCAAACTTCTCAATAGCACCTCATAGCAAAGATTCTAATATCAGCACATTTCCAGAGAGCTTTTCTTCCTGTTAGCACATGGTGGGCAAGTGGATGCACGAGTCCCGGTAGCACTCCACGATATCAATGCAGTCAGTTTTCTTACGCAAGTGAAGTCAGCAGGCGTTAGATCGTGAGGATCTCCTAATGATAAGCCCTGTACACTTTCCACTGATTTTTTGCTCTCCCTGCCTAAGAAACCTACCACCACTGTATCTTAAACTGTGCCCAGCAAACTGACAATCTTTGGTCTTCAAAGTGGACTTCCTGAAAGTCTGTGAAATTTATGGTTGATAGTATAGCAGCTTCTGAGTTCCATTACGTAACTGGTCACTGGCTCGACATATGTACAGAATCAAATGGACTCTGACTCAAGATGAAAAGCACATGTCTTCAACAAACAAAAGAATACTTCAGGGTCCATACAGGTAAACATCTTTAAAAAAAAAAAGAAAGAAAAAAGAAAAGAGAAAGAAAACAACTGTTGTGTAAAATAGCGTGATACCCTGCTTTTAGCTGCTTTTAGTCAGATCAACTATTAGGTAATTTCTATTCCCTATGGATGAAAAATTCCTCAAACTTTCAAACATTATCCAACATCTCCTACATCTCAGACTTTAATAATATTTTAAACTACTTGCAGCTTTGAGTGGCGGTCTCTGTGAGGCATTCTGGTCCTGGTAAGACCTTAATTCCAGGCAACAAAATTCTGTTACTATTTAATGAATCCATTTAAAATTTACTAACAGAAAACAATATTTACTTTTCTTTACTGATAATATTGTTTGGTTGTAATGTTGTGTTGACTCAAATGAGTAGAACTTACAGGAACACTCAGTTGCAATCACTGTTAGCCAGTGCTCTAACCACTGGAGAGTCTACTAGACTCCGTGTCCAAAACTTACTCATGGCTAACACTCTAGCAGTCTGTCTCATTGTCAGTCAGAGTTGTCTGTCAGTGATTTCTATGCGTAGATCAGTTCCTCATGTCACTGCAGCTATTGGTAGTTGTACTTCTTCATGATAACTCAGAACCTTGTCTTGGAGGGTCCTCCCAAGATGGGAGTTGTTATCACCTTTTCTGACATAGTTTAGAAGCAGTATGACATCATTTTTCTTACATTGTCAACGTAGTTATAAACCCATCCCTATGATAGTGGCAGATCTATAGAAGATTGTCGTAAATACTTGCTGAAGTAGTGAATTTGCATAGGAAATAAAGGAATCTCATGGACTATGCTAAGACTATGAAGCAATGGATGAGATTTCTACCTCTGAGATCCACTAGAACACCAGGCACTGTACTTGTCTAAAGGCAACAGACAAACCCCTTGTTCTCTTGATAGTTTTACAATGCTATGCTGAGGGTGGGGTGGGAGAGATAGTCTTTCATTGTTAAATACTTTGTTTATACTAAAGGAAAAGTTTCCTAAACTATAAAATATATGGAGTTATGGTAACCTAGAAGAAGGCTTATAATAAGCAAGTCATCTTAAAGCATCAGGGATGAGACTGTAGGGACCAGCATCAGCCAGAAATATCCAGCTGGGTGTCTTTTTTTGTTCTGTGTTAAGTATAAAAATTTGCTTTCATTTTCTGATGTAAAGAAGAACTGTAGGAATATTTTATTCTGGAACCAACTTCCTAGACTTCAGGCTAGGACATACTTCAATAACTGTACTTTAAAATTATCATTCAGAGTCATAAGCCGGACAAGTGCTTGTAAAAAGAGACTTTATTATTGTTCATTAATGCTCCTACCCAACCGGTTACCATACCTCTAAGTGGAAACATCCACTGAGAAGCATCTGGCTTTGTGTTTGAACTTCTGAAACAAAAAATCTCTTTGTGCATGCACAGTGAAGCCAAGAAGTCCATCTGCCAGCAAGAATTTCATCCTTTAAATACCTTGTTATGGCAGCAAACACAACACAATGAGATTTGTTTAGAATGTCACTCTTCCATCTAGGGGCTAAAAGGATTAGGTCTAAATTGAACATCATTACAAAAAGCCATGCATGAAAATGTTTGCTTTTTGTCCTTAAGCACTTTGTGCTATTTAAATACCCGCTCCATTACTTGGACTAATGAAATTCATTCAAAGAGTCATAAGCAGTGGCTTTATCATCTGTTTTAATTTATGTGACCCACAATTTATTTCACACAGCATGGAGTTCACAAAGAATTGTTTATTGGACAAGTCAGAGACTGAGAAAAGATGTTTGAAAACATGGATTTCAGAGTTAGTTAAAATCTGGTTCAAATCTCTCTGGTGAAGCTCTGACGTTTGTGGATTTACTTATCTCTTCATGTCACATTGTCTGCCCTTGTAACAAGGCATAAACATATTGACCACATTCAGTTGTTTTAAGGGTTAAATAACTCTTGAAGTTCACCCATCTGTCTCCAATGTAGAGCAGAGTCACAGTTTAAGTTAGATGAGAGTGAACACATATTTTCAATAGGTTGTGTGCATTGTGTGAGAGAAAGGGAGGGAAGGAAAGGGGCAGGAATGTTTAGGTGCACATAATATAGGGAATATTGTTGGAAATAAAGTATGGATATGGTGGTGAATACTGAGTTATTGGCTCTAGAGATTCAAAGCAGGATGAATCAGGAGTGCAGTGATCAGAGGCGCATGAAGATGTTGGTCGTTTCTTGAGAAAGTCCCATCTCTGGCACACAGATAACGGAAGCACTTCTCCAGAGCTGTGCTTCTGTGCTTGCTCTCACATCTGGCTTTGTTACATGGCCTCTGTGCATCAAAGCCAGGTCCTCAGATCACAGAGCAAGCATTTTGGTGTCTGAGTTATGCTTTCAGGCTCCCTCTAACACTTTTCTGTCATTTGAACAAAGCTTAGTGTCTACTAGATACAGAAGTTGGGGAGATATCAGGCTACTGTCCTTGTACCCACCTTGCCAAGGTATTTTTATCTGAGTGTGGGGGGAGAGTTCAAACTGATACACAAACAGGGAACTTCACAGTGAATCAAAAGTTGAAGGAAGACTGAAGAAAAGATTCCGAGGCAAGCTAGACTTTTCTTCTTTTGCAAATGAAATGGTGAGCCCCCATTTGTTTTCAAATTTTATGTTAGACATTTATACAAAAGATACCTGATTGTCAAACCTGCTTCAAAGCAATACTCTCACCATTCTTAGGTAGAACAATTACTTCTATTCCCAAGGGCTACTTTCTATGATAGTTTAGTTCAAGGAACAATAACACTGTAGCTCAATCCTGTCTCTAAAGAAACAGGGACGTATATGATAAATTTCTGTGTTTTTTTTTTTCAAGGCTCCCACAAAGACTGATTTTTATTTTACCTCCGTAGTACTTAAAAACAATTCTTTTAATGTCATGCACATTGCCATTTAAAATATTACTTATGAAATCTGTGTACCTTGATAAAACGTTTCCTGTTTTTCACTCCCCAAGGCTAATGTGGCACAATTATTACCTTTCAATGAGGTTAAACAATAACTCCTCATGCTCGCCTCTGTGAAGACTAGAAAACAATATACCTGCAAGCATTATAGCAGCAATCAGGTTTCCCTTACTTTGACTTTTCCCTAGAAGGACAAACAGGATTTTTTTTAAAAAATCCAATAGCTCTGTGTTTTTATTGCTAGTGCTGAGTAGTTCCTTTTATGGATACATTTTAACCATATGATACTTTGTTACCATTGTGTTTTATTTGGTCTGGGATTTCCCAAGGCCTCACAGTCCCTAGGCAAGTGCTCTCCCACTGAGCTGTGTCCTTCACGCCATGTTCTGTATTTCTAATTCTGTGCAGCAACAGAAGGCCAAGCACCATTCTAGAAAGGAGGGATGCACCGTTAAAGAAGAACAACATCCCTCAATCTGTGTCTCACAGTGTAATGGGGGAAGACAGGAGAAGGAGCAGCTTCAATATAGAGGGCGTTAGTAAAGGACAAAGAATTAGGAGGAAAGAAAACAATCAGTGGGAGTGAGCAGGAAGTGACTTAGCGGGGATGGTGGTCGTTTCCCAAAGGTTTTAAGAAGGTAGTTATTGAAAGTTATGGAGAGTGTAGGAAATAGAAGCCATTGTGCTTGAGGAACAATCAACAGGACAAATGAGGTCAGCAAGTAGAACACTGGGAGCAATGGAAACGGGAGAGCAGGGCGACCTGGTTGTCTACTGCAAGGACCCGGGCTTTAATGCACACTTTAAATGGTATTTCAGATACAGAGTCAGAGTCCATATATATCTGCTTATCTCTCAAGAGGTTATTCTCTACTCTTCCCAGTTCTAGTCTCAGGATCAAGAAAGCCGAGGTGCATTGTCCCATTTTATCCTAATGGGCACCTTCCTCTGCTTACAATTCTATGAACGTTAGACAAGTCAAGGCTCCTAGCTACCTATATTTTCCTGAATTTCTAGTTCTTGAGCATGGCTGTACCCCAGGACATCAGTGGTAGCGGCATCCTGAAATGTAGATTTATTGGTTTTGTTGAGGATTGTTAGTGGTTTTAGAATTAGACTTCAAGAGTCTGCATGTTTCAAAAGTTTCCCTGGTCAGTTCTTCTTCCTGGACTTTGAAGATTAGAATCTTAGATTATAGAAATAGCATACTTCTAATGGAAAAACTAAGCTGTTTCTTAACTTCAGGTTTTTTTTCTTTGCTCCCAAAACAACTTGAAAATGTTTGGTTTTGACACTATAATCTCTGATTGAAGACAAACAGACTCTGTGCTTATGAAAGATTTTATTGTGTGAAGTATTTGATTGTTAAACTGTCCACAGGAGTCAAATTAGATCCTCCATCAATTTATGCAGCATCTATCTGAATACCTTGTTTATGAATTATGGAAGGGTTACCTGTGGCAAATCTATATTTTGATATAATATTATTGATTTTAATTGTCTGTATGCTAATTACCTTCATGCACACTTAATTTTGCAACATCGCCATTTAATTACAGGTATAGGTGCCCGGAAGTTGCAATATATCCATCCTATTTATCATGCTATATTTTTTCCTGATGTTCACTTAGGCTTTATGGAGAACTCAGTTTTCCAATACTTCAAGCAACCCAACATCCACATCACCCTACCCTCTGAAAGTCACCCAGCCCTCTGGAAGTCACCCAGCCCTCTGAGATACAGCAGGTTACCAGATGGACTTGCTGTAGGGTATTTGTTACAACTTACAGGCTTCAGCATCTTTATATAAATCTTGTCCTTTGGTTTGTTTCCCTTTTCAGATTTTACTAGTTACTTTCCCCTGCCACAATGGTCTACTTTAAGATATTGGGGCAAATCAATGCTATCCAAAATAATCGAGTGAGGGACAACTGTCCCATGCCAATAAACACAGAGCTGAATCTCTCCTGACCAGATTAGCTTAGTTAGCCTGCTTCTAAGGATTCTGAATTATTTTCTAGCACAGACAGGGTGTGAGATTTTTGCCTGAGACAACTATTTCATGGATTGAGCTAGAAGCTCAGAGTTAAGATTAAACCCACTATCTAGAGTGGAGAGGATTAGAGCATAAAATGATCATAAATTTGTAAAACAAAAATGGGATTACAGTAAACACACAAAGATACGCAATTCCTCTTAAATAGTAGGCTTTGCAGCAGGTGTTTAAATACATTCAAAGCAGAAGTAAATGGCCACATGCCTTAAGAATATAAGAAGTAAAACTGTGACCCTTGTAATAAATGCATCGTGATTATTCACCAAGTTCAGGAATACTAATAACAACACTGTATTAATTATATACCCTGACTTTGAACACTTACCACCTGCTGGACATTATTTTAAGAAGCTTACACATGCAGCCTTAGTCAACTCTGACAACACTCCTATGATGTAAATACTATTACCTTCATTTGGCTGATAAGAGACCTGGACACAAAATATTTAACAAATCTGCCTGAGGTCATCTGACCTAGTGAAGAGTCAGTATTAAGACTGAAGAAAGACTTGTAAAATTATCCCAGCAAGATCTACCCATGGAAAGTGTACACAGCTGTCGAGAGTCTGAGTTGAAGGTGCCAGCCGGTCTACTCAAGTATATCACCTTCACCAGCTTACAACGCAGCCTCAAGTTCCCACCAACAAAGAGAGTGCTTTGTGCTGAGATACTGCCTAAGTCTACATTTTAAACGGTGTATCTAAGAAGAGCTGTCTGTCAAGAATAGGAAGACAAAGTTGACAACTTTGAGAGAAATTTACATTAAAGCTGAGGATACTGAAGAGAGGTAATGAAGGTAAAAGCATACTTTTACTGAATCCTGGCAAATGGGAAGGGCAATGAAGAAAAAAATCACCCAATTTGATGTTGCTTGGATATAGAAATTATCCATATTGTCTGCTCATTTTACAGACATAATTTAACTAGGTAATTAAATCATTATCATGGCAACTAGGATAAATTTAGTGATTTAAAAAACAGCCCAACTATAATTAGTTTATATATTTCTCATATGTTTTTTAAAGTTGAAGTTGTCTGTATAGATCCTTATTAATACGTGAAATTTCTGATACGTGTGTGAGACTACGAGGCATCTTAAGAAGAACATTCACACTCTCAGGATTCTGAGAGGTACTTGTGAATTCTCCAGATTTGTCAGATTAGTGTAAGATTGATCTCACACAGCCATGCTTACTACCTATCAGTGGAATTGGCATCCGTTGGAACCAAGTCATCTTCAACAGCTAAGAGAACACAACACATAGTTTGGCCAGTGTATCCTAATGAGCATCAGAATGACATTCATGCTGGTGTTTTAGAAAGCAAAATGAAAATAATCCAGACCAAGACAACATTATAAACCTATGGTTTGCAGAACCTGCTCATTGCCTTTTCTTTGTTCAGGTAGCACACAATATTCAGAACTAGGGCTTCAACTAATGAGTGTGTATCAACAAAGTAAGATGGGTAAGCCTATAGATGATATTCAGAATGCATCGGATGGAATGGGGAGTCTTCTAATTAAAAAAAAAAAAAATGCCTTCCAAGTAAACAGACTGCTTGGACTTGAGCTATTACCAGGCTCTTTTCAGTTCTTAAAACATTTTCCTCACTCTGTGTGTAACAACAAATGTGGGCCAATTGCTGTGAGTTAATTGAAAAGGATTGTTTTCTAGTTGCCAAGAAACGGTGCTTTCTTACATTGTGCAGACCATTATGTGCACAGATCAAGCTTCCTGATTTTTCTTTTAGAGTTTGAGAATATGGGCTGCTCTGATTCAGTTGTCCCTTGAGGAGAGTAGCCCAGACCAGGGAGGCTTACGAGGGTGTTGTTCCATTTCAATTCTTCAGGTAAGATCTGGGTTTAAAGAGCTACCTTCTTTCTTTGCCTAATTTTTCTTAAGCTACTTAAATGCTTTTATATTCAACAAATGAGCAGTTCTAAAATAATAAGCTTACTTAAAGGAAATACTTGTAAAATCATGCTAAATTGATCTTTTTTCATATACTTGAAGGTTCTGATTTTTTAAAAGACAGTCTAAAGCTTTATTCCTCTTGGTTTCAGAGTAAAAAAAAATGCATGCGAAGCAAGGGTTTGTGAGCATGAATGATACTGAAATGTTGATATTGCTACGGAAGGAAGGATCATCATGTCTATGCATAGTAAAGATTTCAAATCTTGTTTGACTGGTTCTAACTATAAAGTGAGCTTCATGATTTATGAACTGCAAAAAGACACGTTGATCTTATTCAAAAATGTAACTGGTTACATAATCTCTCTCTCTCTCTCTCTCTCTCTCTCTCTCTCTCTCTCTCTCATACATGCAAAACAATTTTTCACTTTCTGTGAGCTAGTTTTCTCTTTACTCTGGTATGGGGTTCTCTAGGCCAGTCGGCAAGCATACTGTAGTGTGTAACACTTACTGGCCCTCTGTGTGTTTCTGTTTGCTGGTTGAGTGCTTGGTTGTTATCATTTTGAGAGAATACTATAAGCCACACTTCAAGCAACCACTGTTTCGGCAGCCTTAATGCCAGCTGACAGGCAATTTTGCATTTTGACATTTTCTTAATGGTTTTGTTTCACAATTAAGATAAAACGAGACTCCATACACTTAGCAGGTGCTTCCTAATTACAGACAAACTCAAAGTCCCACCTTTATCCTTAGGAAGTAAGACGACATTCCTAGTTAGTACCCTGCAGGCTCCAAGCACTCATGGTTGTGTTATGGCTTAGGTAAAAACCACTTCCAATGTTGAAGAGTGCACACTGGACCCTGTTCTCTCATGAACTTGCACTCAAAAGTCACAGTACACATAGCCTGTGCTTTGAGAACAGATACTGCTAGCTCTAATGAACAACCTAATTTAAATGCTGTTACTGATCTTTTCTGTATCATTTTTTTTCTTCTCCCTTGCATATGGCTAGATTTCCTCAGGAGAGTATTTCCTTTAAAAGCAAGATCACCAAAAGGGATAAAGAATTGGAAAAGTTTCCATTTGTTCAGGGGTTGAAGCCACCTAAGTATAACCATGACATGTGAAATGTGAGCACATCGTCGTTAATGATGGAGGGAAGTGGATTTAGCATGCCTTTCCCTCACAAGGTTATCCTAATGTTCCACAAGTGAACCACAACTTTCAAAAGAAAATTATGGCATGAAATAATGTCGATGACATGACTACCTATTACTTTAGTTTTAACTCTTCAAACTAGTCTCCTTTCTTAAACTCCTAAACGTTTTTTTTTTAATTAACCAAAGCTGTCACAGTGTCATCAGCTAGAGTGAAACTGTCACACTGAAGTTTTGACTTCTGCAGTCGTGAAGTTGAAGCAGGCCACAGACACTGAGGCGTGGCTTACAGCTGTCTATGCTTAGTGTGACTGACTCTGTTTTAGTATTGTTGGGGTTGTACTTCATCTTTGAAGATGTGATTAAGAATTTCCATCTAGCCGGGCGGTGGTGGCGCACGACTTTAATCCCGGCACTTGGGAGGCAGAGGCAGGTAGATTTCTGAGTTTGAGGCCAACCTGGTCTACAGAGTGAGTTCGAGGACAGCCAGGGCTACACAGAAAAACCCTGTCTTGAAACACTCACACCCCCCCCCCAAAAAAAAGAATTTCCATCTTGGTATACAAACTTTCTCTTTATACTTTAAAAAAAACTGCTCTTTCCCTGAAGCCATACTTCGACTTTACTTCTGTGGTAGTTGCTGGTAAACCTCTGCTTGGCCATTATGTTTGTAATTATTAGAGAAAGATGATAAGTGAATGTGTGGGGTGGGTGAAGCACAGCTAATGTCAAGTGGAACTTGAATCAAGCCAACTTCCATGGTATCTTAGTGGAAGATTGTCCATACCTAGCATATGACTGCTTCTTCAGAAGGCACAATAATTGTAGCATTTAAAATATAATTATACAGGGACTAAATAATACTTCTATAAAAGACATATCATTTCTGTGTGGGATTCTGGTTTGCTGGTGTTAAATATCAGTGAGTCATTCCTACTGATTGAACTCAAGATAGGTTTTTGTGGATTCCACATTTCACTATAGGCATTCCGCATTTTTCACATTTCCTCACTCAGCAGCTCATCAATTTTAGGAGGCCATTTCTTTATTAAAATATTCATTGAAAATTAGATTATCTGCTTTATGAGACATCTCTAAAGCAGTGCTTCAAAGACTCATGAAGACATTCTTAGAACTTTAATTATTTCCCCACACACTTTTCAATATAAAAGCTACCTAGCTTTAGAAAGTCAGAATAATAGAGTGTCTCCTTTTTTTTTTTTTTTTTTTTTTTGCTATAAAAATATTCTCTTTATAGCAAAAGGCTGTTTGTCGAAATGGAGAATACATATGCAAGTTGTAACAAATCAGATTGTCCCGTTGTTTATGCATGATCTGTCCCTTCCTTTCTCCTGTTCTCACAGGATGAACGTTGCTTTCTTTCCCCTTCAATTTCCTTCTTAAGTTGAGGTTTCAGCCCTTGTCTAAGGTGCTGCTCTGTATCCTTTTCCTACAAAAGCCTCTGGGTCTCTTCACTCTCTTCTTTTCTGTTGGATGGTTCTTAGTCTGGCAAGACATGAGATGTTTTTTTTAGTTGTCACAACATGAAGCAGAGAAATCCTGGCTAGCATGTGGAGGGCAGGAAAGCTGCTAAGCATCTACAGCACAGGTCTAGCCACCTGCAACCTCTATCCCTGCACACACACAAGAAGTGTCTAATTCCTAGTGTCCATAATGAGAAATCCCGCCCAACAGGCCCTGCACATCTTATTGTAGCTCAATGAATGGTAAAAAGTCAGATTTTTTAAAAACAACTTAAAATTTCTCATGACTTCATTTCCTTCCTTCCTTCCTTCCTTTCTTTCTTTCTTTCTTTCTTTCTTTCTTTCTTTCTTTCTTTCTTTCTTTCTTTCTTTCCTCCTTTCCTTTTTAAATATTGGCCTACAAAATCACCTGTATTTTCAAATTGAACTTTCTGGATCCTGTCTATTTAACAATAATGATCTGACTGGATTGTCCAGTTTTCTCTTCCTTGCTCATTACTGACACCAAAATGACAATGGTCACATTATCTTCAAGCTCCTGTCATGTCCATATTACTAAGGCCTGCTTTGTGTGATTGACCGCTGGATTGTTTCCCTCATTGCTTCTACTTGTGGATAAAGAAAGATTCATTGGGCCAGAACAATAATCATCTGTTTAATCACTGTGCTCCTGGATGTCAGTCAATGTGCACAGTCTTCCTTTAATAATTACGGATTCACTGGACAGACAGTGAGCAGTTCTCATTCTTCAGAAAACACTTGTGTTGGAAAACACTTAGCTACAATGAGTTAGATAAGATCCTGTTTTAATGGTGAGTACACTACAGTAGAAATCAGAGAAAAAAAACCTAACAAAACAAAACAAAACAAAACAACAACCAAAAAACCCCCACAACTACCACCACCAAAAACCTGCCCAGTCTCCTCCAAACATTCACACTGTTCTGTTCTATATTAAAAACTAAACATCATTATCATCATCAAGATGGAGCCTTACAGTTAGCTTAAAGTTTCTTCATGTCATTTTCTTTCATAAAAACAAAACAAAACAAGACACATGTCTTTTTTCCCAGAGGCCAACAGCACCTTATTCATCAACCTCACCTTGTGTAGACGCCACTCCACTTTTGGTTACAATCTACTTGGTGTATATGAGAGAGAAGACTGACTTTGAAGTAAATGATGAATGAAGGGAAATAAAATATTTGATGAACTGAGATAGTGTTAGCGAGAACAGCCAAATCTGTCCGAAAGGGGAAAAATGGCCATAAAATAAAGATGGAAAATCGTGAAAGAGGCCAGGTATTGGAATGTGTTTCTATGCCATGCCAGAAAGAAAGGAAAATTATACACACACACACACACACACACACACACACACACACACAGAGAGAGAGAGAGAGAGAGAGAGAGACAGAGAGAGAGAGAGAGACAGAGAGAGAGAGAGAGAGACAGACAGACAGACACATATACACACACACACACACACACAGAGAGAGAGAGAGAGAGAGAGAGAGAGAGAGAGAGAGAGAGAGAGAGAGAGAGAGAAAGGGGGAGCGGGGAGAATATGTTGATCCTGGCCCCAGCCCTTAAAACTTATTTATTCTTTGACAAGGTTTGTGGAGGAATATTGGGGGTTTAGCCCAAGGCATCCCATATGCTAAGCAAAAATTCTACCACGGAGCAATATCCTCAGCCCCTGGAACTTTATTTTCATAATGCTTTTTTTAGCAAATAAAACTAAGTCTATATTCTAGGCTATCCATCTATGTCAGCCATTTATCACGTAGAATTATCTCAAAAATAGAATCTTCTTTTTGTATTATGTTGTTTCATATCAAATTTCCCAATATTGGACAAAAGTGACAGTCTTACATGTCTTTGCATGATTTTTATAGTAGTTCTGGTTATTGCCCTTTGTAGGTGATATGCTTAGTGCAATATTAAACCACAGGCACAAACTAATGATAGAGGACATTATATAAACCTTTTCCATGACAGATGCTTTTGGCACTCCAGATACCTTAGGTTCTTCCAGGATTTTTTTCCCTCTTAAAGGAATTATTACAGTCTGGGCCTGAAAATAAGGAGTAATATTGTTTTATTATTTGATTTCTCTGTGACAAGCACTAAACTGCATTATCATATTCAGTCTCTATAATGATCTTTTGGGTAGATATTCTTACCCAACCCACAGTTACAAGGATCTAGATTCACGGAGATTGAGTAACTTGCCCACATTCAGAGCCCTCATAGCCAAGAAATCTTGACCTTGGAGGACAGATTTCCTTGCAATCTGCTACTACCAGTAAGATTGTTTAAAACTTTTGTTTTACTTGATGATCGCTAGAAAACCAGTCATAAGCTACAATGCTACAATTTCTCTTTATTTTCTAAAGTCCAGAAAATATATTCTTAGAAATATGAGTTTTCTATTGTTATATTTATATTATTTCTCTTGAATTCTGTTATACCAAGAATCTGCAAGTTGGGTAAGATTATAATCTATTTCTAAATGAAAAAAGCAAAGAAAATGAGAATCTGTTTTATAAAAATGCACTTTTGATAAATTCAATGGTTATTAAAACGGGCATAGCTTTATTGTGTGATTGGTTTTTTTTTTTTTTTTTTTTTTTTAGAGCACCAGTTTTTCCCCAGCATTTAACATACCAATGGAAGAATTCATATTCTCTGCATGCACTGAAAAATAAACACCAGAGAAAGGAAGAAACTATAAAATCAAAAGAAATGCTGAGATTGGAATACTAAAACTAGAGTTTTCACTTTACAGATGTTTCTCCGTCTCTAAGAAAGAAACCAATAATCTCATGTATGACTTGGAGAAATAATCTATACATTAACACATCCTAAAGCACTAATTACACACAGAGGTGCCAGCTAGAGGACAGACTCAACATGAGCTACTGTCGCTCCCAACAGGAACACAAGTGCTCTCTTCTTGCTGTTTTGTTTCTTCTTTCTTCCCCCTTTCCTTCCTTCCTCCATCCCTTTCTCCCTCCCTCCCTCCCTCCCTCCCTCCCTCCCTCCCTTCCTTCCTTCCTCCCTCTCTTCCTTCCTTCCTTCCTTCCTTCCTTCCTTCCTTCCTTCCTTCCTTTTTTCCTTCCTTCCTTCCTTCCCTCCTTCCTTCCTTCCTTTTTTCCTTC
>JANHMN010000002.1:148868093-148913971 GCA_030674055.1 Rhabdomys pumilio
TTGGTTAGCTTTATGTCTAGTGATTTATAGGAAAGGTTTATTGACCCCTATCTTAGAATAGGAGTGTTTTTATTCAAATGCCAATGTTACAGCTTCATCCTTGTGTGAGTTAAGCAAGTTATGTACCGTGTCTGAACTTTAGTTTCTACATTTAAAATGATCAATGACACTACTATGCGGGCTAGTTTTATGTCTACTTAACACAAGCTATAGTCAATTGGAAGGAGGAAACCTTAATTGAAAAATTACCTCCATAAGATCCAGCTGTAGAGAATTTTCTTAATTAGTGATTAATTGAGGAGGGCCCAGCCTACTGTGGGTAGTGCCACCCCTGGGTTCTATGGGGAAGCAGGATGAGGAAGCCAGGGGGAGCAAGCCAGTAAGCAGTACCCCTCCATGGCTTCTGCATCAGCTCCTGTCTCCAGGCTCCTGCCCTGCTTGAGCTCCTGTCCTGAGACTCTTTCACAATAAACAAAGATGTGAAAATGTAACCCATGTAAACCTTTTCCTCCATAAGTTTTTTTGGTTAGGGGGTTCATCACAGCAATAGTAACCCTAAGACAGACACATCAAAGATAGATGTCAAGTATTCTATAAAAGTTACTGATGTTATTAAATTTCTCAATTTTAATACTTCTCTGCGGATTTCACTATACCTAATTTTTATTAAAAAAAAAAAAAAAAACCTCTGGAAGTGGGCTACAGTTTGCATTACCTTGTACTATGAAATCTGGGCCGCAGATCAGCGTTCTTGCTTTGTACTTAGTTAGTAAACTGTAACTGCTCATACTTATATCTCACTTGGACCATATGGTTTACTTCAAGTGAAAAAATATTTAAGCTTCTAAATGTGCAAATGCTAAGCTGCAAAGTAGGGGTGAATTTTCTCTGGGACAGTGAACATCTGCTGAAATATTTCTCCCATGGAGCAGTCATCTCTCTCTCTCTCTCTCTCTCTCTCTCTCTCTCTCTCTCTCTCTCTCTCTCAACTTAAAAATGATTGTTTAACCTCCAGTCTTGTCATCTTCCAAAGCAAGAAATAGTTTCTCTTGAGATAAAGTATTTCTAGAATAGTAACATAGACTTGGCTTTTATTTATTCTTTTGTATTTTTCAAGGATGGCTAAATGGAGTTTTGAATATTGCTTGAAAGAACACAGAATTTACTCTGGGATTTCAAGACTCCTTAAATTAACTGCATAGCTTTTCAAATCTAAGGGTTGGAGTGGTAATTTTTCCTCACCAAAAGTCGGATTTTAAATGAGACTGACTTTTAAGAAAGACCTCAATTCACTTGCTCTTTGTACCCAAAGGCAGATGAGTCTGGAAGAAAGAAGATCTCAAACCTTAAAAATAAAATTCAATACTCCCAAAGCTAGTGTTCAATAGCAACCTGGAGATAATGAGCAGCTAAGTAGAACTGATAAACTGGACTCAAACTCCCACCAGTCTTGTTCCCTTTGTAGCTTTTAGGCATCTATTTCCCCAGGGAAAGGGAAGCCAAGACACTCAGAGCACTTAGTCTTATAATGCATAAATAAGTCAGTGGAGAAGAACTATCAGAATTCTCTGGGTAAACCAGTTTGAATTAAAGATGTTGCTTTTGTCTCTTTGCTTTAAAGAAGAGCCTCAGGACCTTGGGGATTGCATCAAGAGCAATGAGTCATGTCTGTAAAGAGGAAGAAAGGGTGTCAAATTTCATGCTTATTCATAAAGCCGAGGAATTGTTCCCTGTATTTCAGTGGAGACCTGGGATCAGGAGGAAGGCCTGAAAATCAAGGATTTAAGTGTTGAAAAGTCCTATTTGCTATAAAAATTTGATGGAATGGAGTCCTTCATATATAAACCATTCCTGGTTCTTTTCTTTATTTAATTTTTATTATGAAGCAGTTCTAATCAAAACTACTTTGCCACTTGCTATATATTTTGCCAGTCCATTAAAATCTTTAACATTCTTTGGCACAGAGCCCGTGATGCTTGTGGAATGGAGGGGCATTTCCTTTTGAGTGAACTGTTAGAATTTTTTGGATGACAGTCAAGCACTTCTGTAATTTTCTTCACCATTTTTAGCTTCTTTTGACATTACTTATTTAAAGTATGTCTCTGGAATGTCGGGAAGAGTCCAGATACTTTTCTAAATGTTGTATTTTAATGCTAAACTAAGTTTGTTGTGGATAATTCAGGAAGCAGAAGTTGGTATTGGAATAGAGAAAGCTTTTTTTTTTATTATTTCCACATAAAATGTAAAATTTTAATAAAGTACTAAATAAAGCTTTTGGTTAGTAGCCTACTTGTGAAAGCAGATTAAAGAGGAAGTTTTATCCCTGTCCATAGGCAATAGCAGACTTATTGGCATGGGAAAGGTGAACAGCCTAATTTAAGGAAAACCAAAAGCTGGACTTTGAAATGACCAATGGCCTAAACTGAGTGGAATTGTTTTATTTTGGAATATTACCATTTCAGTTCCCTTCATTTATAGTTTTAAATAATATTGATGAGGTTTCAAAAAGAAACTAGTTAATTCCCACTTTGAATCATCTGTACTGTGAAATTCCATCAGTGCTGTCTGCTCTAAGTTTCACAAGCATGTGTATGAAGTCTGTTGTGTTAACACCACTGGCTTAGGAGATAAAGATCCAGCAAGGACAGGCCTCGTGTGATCATTGCACACAGAGTAAAATTATTCACAAGCAATGGTTCTTTAAGGTTCCGAGGGATTGCTTATACCTGCAATTATGGTATAGCTCTGGCTACTCTGACAGTGAATGAGTCTTGCTTGCCCTTCTTGTCAGGAATCACCACAGAATCAAACAAAGGATGAATTCTTTCCTAAGAAGCTTACGACTAACTCCGGTTTCTACAGGTATTCCAGGAACAAGATTCTTTCTGGTTACCAAGGTTGTAAGTGTGATTTTGATTTTGGCCTAAAGACTTAAAAACTAAACCCCATATATTGTCCTACTTGTTCTGTTAGCCAATAGCCAATATTCCAATATCCCCCCACCCCCGACCCAGTCCTCATTTTATTCCAAGACAACTGATCCAAGTTGTTGTTTTTTGTTTGTTTGTTTGTTTGTTTGTTTGTTTTTTGCTGGCTTACCTGAATTAATTTTTTCCTGAGCTAATGTTATGTTAACAATGGATATTTAACAGAAAACAAAGTCTTTCTGCTCCATGTTCTCTAACTCCTTGTCTACCAACTTTTATGATTTTAAGTGATTCATTTCAATACCTTAGATCTCAGTTTTTTGTGTGTAAGACAATGACTGTGTCTGGGTGACTACGAGTTGCTTTTGGCTCCAGTACTTCATAACCCAATCTGTTGCAGAGAACACTGAAGCAATTCTCTGACCTTTAATGTGAAGAAAGGGCAGTAGGAGGGAGACATGTCAGGAATTTTATTTTTTCATCTCTCCCACTCTCAGAATTGCAGCAAACAGCTAAAGTCCATGACCCGAAATTTTATTAGTTATGCCAATTATTTTGGTTAAGCTTCGTGTAAGCGTGTATATTTGAAACTGAAAGGAAAACTCTGAGTTGTGATTTCTAACTTTACCTACTTTTACCATTTTCAAGGGATGAACTGTGTTTTGTTTTATAATGGAAAGGAGAAATAGCATTACCATGTATTGGTTTCTGAAGATATGCCAATTAGCTCTACGTCAGCAGTTAACAGTAGTAGCGCCCTTCCACTCAGCAGAATGAAGTTTGCAAGTTTTCTCCTAATTTCTTGTAACTGATATGCTTAAACCTAAGATAGCCCCTTGTTCTGGCTGCCCTTCAGAATGTTCAATATTCACACTCCAGTGATAAAATATTGCTAAAGATTTACTTTCTGGAGTTCCATCCCATGCACACAGTAGATGGAAGGCACTCTGCTACAGCCTGACTTCTTTTTGATGGCCTAAGAGTTGGTGTAAATTGTTCTAGTAAGTGTCTTTGGGGCTGTTCTCTAACTTTCCAGAAATGAAAAACATATCCAAAGACCATATCTCTAAGAACATTGGCTGGAGAGACCTGATGATCGTAAAATCATGGGTCTGTCTCAAACAATAGAAGGAGCAGACTGGATAGTAGAGAGAGCTGGTTGTTTCATTTTCTGAATTGTGATTTCTAACAACAAAAATACATTGTCTACTTCCTACTTTGTATAGCTACTGCAAAACTTTCCTTCCACCACAAGGTTAAAACAATAAACTTAACTTACTAGCTTTGTGTGGCCTTGCACTTGGGAGGTAGAGGCAGGAAGATTAGAAGTTTGAGACAAGCCTGGACTATAGAGACAGTTCAAGGTATATAGTAAGGCTCGGTTTTGCAAAATCAACAAACTCCGGTCTGGAAAACCTAACCCCGTATACACAATTTCTACTACAGACTTAGTTTGCTGTGAAGTATCTTTCTGCACAGCCTTTCCTTTAGGTCATCCAGACTAGAGATCTAATTCTCTACTCAGGGAGATAAAGCAATATAATTTTGCTTTGGGTTTGTGTGATAACTGAAGAGCTAGTGACTCAGGAAACAGTGTGGTAACTCCACAGGACTGTGGAAGTCAGAATGAAGTACATAACTGCATAAAATATTAATTCGTGAGGATAATTTTCAAGAACTTCATTTATTTTTCTAAACCACCTTGATTCAAACAATAAGACAAAGTTTTAAAAGACATTTTAGTATTAAAGTTACTCTTCAAAAGTAACTTCCATAGGCTGAGTACTCGTTGAGAGTAGGAAGCAATCGTTTTATGTTGCAATCAAAGAAAAGGACTTTCCATCACAGCACAACCTACCACCTAGCTCTAAACAACACCAGACATCCTTGCTCACTAACAGTCCTGGCCGTCTTCGTGCTTCTGCTCAGGACTTAGCTTTAACCCTCAGCTCATCCTTTTGCTTTCTGCTGTTTCCCCTGCTTCTCCAGTGCCTGTATCACTTGTTTCATTCATATCCAATTGAAGCAAAACAGTCTCCTTTATTAGCAGACAATGTATATTGCACTGTTTTTTTTTGTCTTTTGTTGTTTTTTTTTAATTTTTAAGCACATTTTTAACTCTCCCCCTAAACAGAAAGAACATTGTCCTACAATGATATCTTTTCTTCCCGAAGAAGTCAGTATTAAAAAAAAAAAATGTTACTTGCTTTTAAGTTGTCTGCCCCCAGTCTCACAGGCATGCAAGATTTTGTAGCTCACTTTGCGTTTTGACAATTATGTAAGCCAGAAGAACATTCACTATTGAAAGGTTCTTGAAAGAGAGCAAAGATTTTATTGCCATGTCTCTCTATTCCTTCCTTAATGCTTTAAAGCCCCAGAGTCTGCTGATTCTGCTCTTATACTTCTGTCTGCAGCTACCCTAGGAAAAACCACTGTTGCTTCCAATAGAAAAATTGTGAAAGCTTCCCAACCCATTATTGGGGGGGGAAGAGAAAATCTACCAATTATTCCCAGTGGTTCGGACAAAGGTACAGACTGCAAGTCAGTTGACAATAGACGATCAGCATGGTGAAACTATCTGCTCACAAGTGTGGGCAAGCACCCAAAGCCTGACTCCCTGAGCAGCCAGGGGTAAGAGTTTACGTAACAGAAGAAATTTGGGGACTCAGATGAAGAAGGTTCTAATGAGGCTTGTTAGTACAATTTTTTGGAATGCCCCCAGTCAAAGCCAGTTGCCTCCCTTACAGGAGACTTCCTGGCAATTTGTGGCAGCTGACTCTCATAAAACTCTGTTTCAGTCAGATAAGGGAAGTTTAGATAAGCCTTCTATGAGCATTGTAGCTGGTTTTGCTTTGAAATCTTTATACTGTTTTGCAGGGCTGTTGGTCTCTAGATTCTCTCCCTAGATCGGGTCTCAGTCTTCATAAATCCGTCTCACATCACAACTAGGGAGGTAACTCCAAAGCAGCTGATCATGGCGCTGCCCTTCTTAGAAACACTTCAGTGGCTTCTCTCTGCCAAGGATTATGATTTATAATCCTAGATTTACTGCTTGCATACTAAAGCATAAAGAACAAGAGAGTAAAACTGTGTAACTACCTGTAGCCTGGGTGGCTAACGTTGATTCACATGGCGGAGAAGGAGTGAGCAAGGCAGGTAAATTATGACCGCCAAAAGGTAGCCTGTGGGGCCAGTCCACATTTGTGTCTGTTTCTCGGGGTTTACTTCTAAAAATCACCGCATTGGGCAGCATGCCAAGTACCAAATCTTGTTCTCTTCCCTTAAATTTTAATTAACATTTCATTCCTTCAGGGCCTCAGTGAAATGCCTGGCTAAGTTCATAAGCTTATTCATATGAATGCTAAGAAGTTAATGTACTGTGCATTTCCATGTACAGTGTTCCTATTTTGGCTAAGGCCTTTCATGACTGATTTTACAGGATAGCCCATGAAATGAAATGACTTTCAGACTCTAAAATAACAAGGAAATGAGAATGTGAGCAATGAGCTCTTGTATTGATTCTGAATCAAAGGGAACTTAGAGGGAAGAAGAATTTTATTGCCTTTATACAACTGGGACCCCTCAGGAGGCCTCATGTTCTCCTCAGTAACTCTACTATATGGAACAGAAGAAATATTTTTGGCACCCAACTGTGATTTATTTTTTAAAAAGCTCATCTAAAAATATAATTTACATGTCAAGAATATATCAACTTGAAGTATACATTGCAGTATGGTTTTAAAAATAAACTTACAGTTCTTTTGCAATTGTATACGATCTAATTTCTGGCTCGATGGATTTCCTCATTCTATGTTCTTCACGCAAATGGAATTATGACTTTTACCTTCCATAGAGGTTTCAAAGTCCTCTGCTTCTATGCCTTCCACCACTAAGATTACAGGTGAGTGCCGCCACACCCAGCTTTTGATGTGAGTTCTGGGGATGCAAACTTAGATCTTCCTTCTTGAACAAGAAGAGCTTCCCCAGCTGAGCTATCTCTCCCCCCTTGAGCTTTTGCATATCTGTAGGAGTATGATTTCTGATGGTAGAACTTTGGTCTAACTCAACAAATTTTTTATCAAATGTATACCTTTCCCCCCAAGACTGTAATCTGGAGAGAATATTGTGGTTCAGAATTTACACTGGAGATTTAGTGGTTTGAGTAATTAAGAATAATCAGGCTCCCAGGATTTTTGATAACTAGGTTTATATTTTGACATATGGAATGTAGTGAACATTGCCACTGGGATGATTTAATTTCAGAGACCTATATGCTGAGGAATCCAGATGGCTTATGAGCATGTACTTTGAGCATCATCAGTTATGACACATTGGGTGTGTACGGTGTGGTCAGCTCATCATGTATGCCACATAGGGCTCTGGCAATTTAATGACTCACTATGGTTAACGTCAGAAAATCAGATGCTGTTGCCCATGTACTATGATCCTACCAAATGCTAACACTTAAGAATATCTGCTTGCTCTGAAAATACAGGTCAATTTACACTTTGTTTTTTGTAAATAGCCTTACTTTTCTGAAGCAGTATCTGGAATACCCAGTTTCTCTCATGTTCGCAGTCTCTAATTCAGACTGCTTTGGTAGTTGTCTAGGGATATGTGAAAGCAAGATGATATAATACCTTCCATATTTAGAATTAGAAGATTCCAGAATGCCTCAAGTCTTCATAGTTATCAAGTATTCTCTAGGTTCCCAGACACTTGCTTTCTGTACTAAAGTAAATAAGGCAGGTATGCATTAGCTTAACCATTTCCAAGACAGACTGATGGCAAAGAAATGTGTAACTGACGTGTGTACATAGTAAAGCAATTGAAATGACTTGAGGTTGAGGCTGAGGCTAGAGGATCACGTGTTTAAGAGAAATCTGGTCCTCATAGTAAGAGCCTGTCCACATTACGTTACCATGATGGTTATAGAATGCAGTCTTGCCTTTCATCACACAGATCTGTTCTGTTAACTAATGATGGTAAGTAGCTCTGGCTGCCTTAGACTAGCACTAAGACTGTTTTCTTAGCTGGTTGTAGCTATGCACATTTGTAATTCAAAGACCAACGCAGGAGGGTTACAAGTTTGAGGCCAGTCTGTGCAACATAGCAAAACTCTGTCTTAATTAAAATAAAAACAGGCTAAAGGTATCATTAGGTACTAGCATGCTTGCTGGGGATGTGTGAATTTAACCCCCAGCACCACAGAAAACAAACAAGCACCCACTATTTTCTGTTGCTTAATATTTATTATGCCATATTTCCCAAATGGCATTGTAAGTGTGTCCCTTTATTGCTTGTAGCTAATTCTTAATAAATAGGCATGAAAGTATTATGACTATGGTTTAAAATTGTTTCACATAAATACTTTTTTTTGTTTGTTTGTTTTTTTGAGTCACATAAATATTTTAATGATCCCAGGAGGGGTTCAACTTTGTTTCTGTTTTGGGATTTTCCATTTTGTGTGTCTAAAAAACATATTTTTAACATAAGTTTTGTGTGGATTAAGAAAAAGAAAAAATGAGCAGGAAGAAAAGTGAAGATGTGTTATTGCTACGTGAGTTTTTTTCCTTCAGTTTTGCCTACCCTGTGATAAAGTATAGAATTTACTTAAAAAACAACCCAAGAAACATTGTTTTGAGTCCTAATGGTCCTTTCCTTTACATGTTGTTGAAATGCCAGTGTCAAAAGGGAGTTACCAGCTTAAGTTGTGCCAAGTAGGGAAGGTGGGGCTGCATGGGAATGAGGTTTTGATTAATCAGGTTGTACAATATTGTGCTGAGACATGTTGGGAGAGCAACTCAAAATAATGTGTACTCCATATGAAATCACAGGCGAGTGTACACCTTAAAAATCTGAGATCTTTTGCTACATTTTCAAAGTAGAAGTGTAAAGAACAGAAAGTATTTAATTTAAAGGTATTTATCATGACTAATAATTCTATATGTTAAATGTGGGCCTTGATTTGTACTCTATCTGGATTTATAAATATTAGATGAAAAACTATACATATAACACATAGAAATCTCATTTTCCCTAACATTATTTCTGTATAAATATCCAAGAGGTTAGCAAAAGGCAGAAAGATTTGCTCAAGCATGAAGACTTAAAACACATTTACCTGAGTTTAGAGTTGTATTGGTGGGTATTTGCATATTCATATATACACATACACATGCCTGAATTAACTATGCCAAATTCTATTGTAATTACATTATATTATATTATTATAAATATAATCACACATTATATCATCTAAGGGAGAGGAGAGAATGAATGATTCCAGAATGCAAAATGTACATATTTGTGGTTACTGGTTACAACATTTAGATGATCATGGATATCTAAACAATTGAAACCAAATAGTGCAGTAGTGTCAAATAATGAGACAATAGCCCTCTGAGAGTCCTGGAAAGCTGAACTTTTCTTATACATGCACTGAAAGAACAGGTGCATCTCACAGCACCGTGGGCTGCCCAGTGCAGATGAGAACCACTTTCCTTTACTGAGCAGAGGCCAGTAAGGGGCCAGCTGAGTCTCTTCTCTCTTGTTGGTTGCCTCATTTCTGCAGGCTGTGAATGTTCTTGGTCTTCTTACATGCATTTTGGAAGAGATTTTCCTAGGCTTCATAACACTTCAATCAGGTCAGCTTTAGCAATAAGAACTGTTGTTGTTGTTGTTGTTGTTGTTGTTGTTGTTGTTGTTGTTGTTCTGAGACAAAGTTACACTGTGTAGCCTGGCTGGCCTGAAACATACTATGGAGAACAGGTTAGCTTCCACATCATGGTGATCCAAGTGCTGAAATTACAAGTGTGAAGCACAATATCTCACTGATGCTTAATTTTTACTCATTTGACCAAAATCCATTAAGGTTGTAATTGTATTTACTTTTGTAGCCAAGTGATATTGGAAAAAAAAATCAGAAAAACTGAATCATGAATAAGAAGCATTTTTTATTTGTGAGCATAAGAGTTTTTGAGATAATATTTCAGCTGGTATCTGTATTTTGGGAGTATAAAACTGAAAACCTGGATTATAACCAGTAGGAAAATCTATTAAACATATAAAAGATAGTAAATAATTCCTAGTAAAATGAATCATTAAGTGTTTGAGTAGACATTACATTCACAGTCACATTTAATACTGTATTTAGTGTCTTAAGAAACTTTTAGATGATGAGTTTAATCTGTTGTGATATGATTTGCCAGAATTTATGATATACATTTTATTTTATTTGGATTTTTTTTAAATTTACAATACATATATCATCCCCTTTCCTCACTTTCCCTCCCTAGAATCCCCTATCCCATCCCCTGAGATATATTTTATTATTTTCACTGTTTAATATCTTTGAATATGACTATTTTTGGGTTTATTATCCAAGCAGGTTTTCAAATATTTTACCACTCTGAAGAAGACAGTGCATCTGTCTCAAGATAACACAGGTTATGAAATAGCATCATCATTTATCATGTTAGTATTCCCGTTGCCTCGGAAGACATTTTTATCGAACGTGATGTTTTTATTATTTGGGAATTTCACATAATGCACCCCAATCTCAGTCACTTCCCAGTCCTCCCAGGACTACCTCACCCCCACTATTCTATGACCTTTTCCCAGAGCATGGTAAGATTTTTATACCTTACACATTTATCTCTCACTAGCTTAGTTCTCAGTGAGTTCTTTTCGAAGCTAATACTAGCTTGTTAAGAGGTCCCTAAGCTGTGCTCTAAACTGGTAAAGTCCTGGGCTCTTGGTGGGTGTTCCTGGTTCCTTTGCCTCAATGACAGATAGAACTTCTTTCTGGTAGCACTATGATCAATGGCCTGCAGCACCAGAGAAAGCAAATGATGCCATCTCTTTCCTGTTCTCTTTGACCTGGAGGTTCCTTTTGACCTCAGCCTTCCTGGACCCTGGGCTCTGGCTATGCAGAACAGTGGTCCTTGCCAGCTAGTACTTGTCTGACTGACTTCCCTGGGCTCCCTCCTAAATAACAATGCTGTATCTCCCAGCTCTCTCTCTCTGCCTCAGTGAGATTCTCCAAGTTGGTATCTGTCAGAGCCTATCTACCTAGTAGATACATATGTGTTGCTTTGCTCGTGACCTTTTTATCAGTTAAAAAAAGAAAGGCGGAAAACCTTAGAAATTCTTTCACAAACTAACAAATAAATTAGCCTCAGTTTAACTTCTGTTACTTATTATCACATACCACATTTTCATGTTGGTATTCTCTCTGTTCTGTTCTGGCTTAAACTTCAAGACTATGCATTAGAACTAGTAACTATTTTCTTTTGTCACCAGCCATTCACACTGAAAACAGACATCTGTGTGTATGTGATAGGTCATCTGGGGTTGTTTTATTATGGTATTTGTAATGTTAGTTTGTGCTGAAATTTTTAAAATGGGGTTATAAACAGTATTTCAATTGCAAATATTGATCAAAGCAGACAGATATTGTGCTTAATATATACCATTAGCAGAGAGCATTATCTAATAAAATGGTATAGTAACTGTCATGGTTTAGAAATAACAATTCTAAAAATTTGTCTAGTATCACTAATAAGTAGATTATTTCTTACCATTGCCAAGGATGGGTAGAGAAGGAGGGGAGATGTGTTAACTTAGCTTTTTCCAACTAGAGTTTGAGCTAATGTCTCACTGTAATGTTTTCATAAACTGCTTCACCATGAATTTATGTGCTTAAATTATTATGCGACTCTTCTTATTCATAGCACCATTTCAAAACACCCATGAGAAAGACAGTCATTATGTTTTCTGGTTTCTGACCTGAGAAACTGAACAACAGGCAGATAAAATCTGGGAAGTTGTTCAGGTGAATTAATTTACTTAACAACTGATATTACATATTTGATAAAAATTGTGCTTACAAAACTAAGCAGTTCTGAAATGTTAACTTGAGTGTGTCTCAGATGACAAAGGCACATCCAGGCTATAGCTAGGTTAGTCTATATGGAAAAAGTATGAATTTTTAGAGTATATTGAGGCTCGAACTGCTGTTATCTGGGAGTGTTCTGAATTTACTGGGAGACAGAACGGCACATGCAATGATTTCTGGAACAGGAATGAGTGTTCTACTTTTTTCTGGCTGTAGCTTTACCAGTAACTAGTCTGGTGAGCTTGAGCAGGCCCTTTGACCTCCTTTAGGCTTAGATTTTTTTTTTTTCTTTGTAAATAAGGGGTTGGGCTCTGATTTCTAAGGTCAATTAGAACTGTGAAACCATGTGACTTCTCTTAGAGTTTCTTTCAAAATACACATTACATATTTATTTATGCCTCAGCCTATCTTAAAGGTGTTACTGGACCATATCCAGTCACAGTTCAGGCAAACAATGCAGCCACAGAGAGGAGGCTACTTGCGTCATCTTATTTTATGTTTTTTTCACATTCAAACAATACCTGGCAAATAAATAAAGGTTTCTGAAATTGTGATTGGCACGGGGATGCATGATCTGCTGCACTGAACATTTAAGCAAAGCACATACATATTCAGAGCTCAGAACGAAGCGAGAGCAGATTAGGTTTGCCCAAGTTTGTGAGAAGCTGGTGTTAGGAGCTGAGGATGTGCCACAAATGCTCAAAGCTCCATAATTTCACCCTGCCCTGCCCGTCATCCTTCCCCATCATGGGCTCAGCAACTTCCCCTCACTTTCTCTTAGATCTTCTTGTGTTTCTACCTGCACTCTCCCATTTGGGTGGCATTCTTTTCTCTCCAAATTTTAAATATATAACAGATTTATGTACCTTTTGCACTTCTGTTTTGAGATAGAGCACAGATTATAATGGGACTCTTTTAGGTATAATAGACTGTCTAAAAATGATTTTTAATTATTTTATTTTATGTTTCAGAACTTAGAATGGGGCTTGCTGAGACTTACTAGCCTCACTGAAAGCATATTCAACTTTGATTTAGTCAAGCCCACGCAAATTGGACTTAACTCTATTGCTGAGCTACATTCTTGGGCCCCTTGAGGGATATTTTAATATGACATATCTAGAAAAAAATGATGTGTTTCAGTTCTTGCTAGAAATTTAGAAAGTATTCTCAATTTTTAGAGGACTATATTAGATATTATAGTTTAGGAATATAATGACTAATTTTGTAAATAAGAAGTTACTTAAGGAAAAACAAAATGTAAGAATAATACTTGGGGTTTATAGAAATTATGAGTGGTCCAGAATTAGGTAGCTCAGTGATGAAATACTATGTCTTTATGCACTGTGCAGCTTTGAGCAAGTTACTGCATGTTTTTAATTGTTAACACACTATAAAGAACTCACTAGCCTCACTACTGCATAAGGTTGCACTAAGCAATAGCATGATTTATCCAGGGACTTAGAAAAAAGCACCAAATATATATTTGAATAAAATATATATTTGAAATGAAGCCTGAGATCCTGAGACTTATTCAAGTTAACGTGGCAACAAGCTATAGACTCTGCAACTTCCAGACCTTTTCTCTACATCCACGCTGACACACTGGCTTTACGTTATCAAACTGTGATAATGGATGAGTAAGTCACGGCCCCTAGAGACAACAGAGTGAAAAGGAAGTGAAAAGAGAACAGACCATTGTTTTTTCCACATGAGCTTTAGGTGTACTGTTCACAGGACTCTGACCAGGCCTGAGGGGCTGGCTTCCATGGACATGTCTAAATGACCCTAGTCCTGAAGTGCGAACTGGAAATAGGTCCTGGGCTTGGGTGGGATGGAAGGTGCCCTGAGCAGAGGATCCAGGGGAAGAGGGATGGAGAACTTGTTCTGCATGTAAACATGCAGAAGCTGTGGGAGGATAGGGAACACTGGTACTGCACGGGTCAGCTTGACTGGGATGTGGAGTTTGTGAGGAGGGAAGGTTTGATGTTAAAGGCACAGTTTGAATATAGTTCCTTAATCAAGAACAGAACAGGAGATGATGTGTATTTTGAGGCCAGGCATCTGCACCTCAGGTGTGCAGGCTGGGGTTTATGGATACTGAGGAGTGAGTTAAAATCCTCTTATACATTTTTAATCTGTATGTGTATGACCTCCAGCTTGCCGAGGTCAGACGGGTCTATAATGTGTATTCTGTAGGGAAAAATAACCTTATTAACAATTGAGAGAAATGATTTTCTCACTTCCAGGAATTCTTTCCCCAGGAAACTTATCTGCATTAAGATCATATGCTTAAATGTCTTTGTTTCTAATGGGAAACAACCTTCACGACTTCTTGTGTAAAACTATTGTTTTGAGCATTTAATTTAACCATTCTTGTGACTGGAGATCATTTCTAAACCAACATTCCCAGGATCATAGTTAAGCTTCAGAGAAATACTGACTTAAGTATCACTGTAAACTCTACTCTTAAAGATAGATTATCTGAAGACTGATTACCAGTAACAGGCTTCCACGATCAGTGTAAATTTAGCATTTAAAATTCATTGAGATAATTACAATTAAATGATTTGGATGTTTGATAAAATGCCAGCAAAGTATCTTATTAATTTTGAAAAACATCTTGAACGTAGAAATGATATTTCACCAATTCCTCCATGTGTAGATTATACCCAAGTTACTTGTATGGTGTCAGTATGTTGAACAATATTAATATTAATCTCAGAGTCAGTAGAAATCCTGTTATGTGGTGTTTAACTCAAATACATGAAGGAAGTGTGCACAAAATGTCAGGCATTGTACTAAATATTAGGGAAGCCAGAAGATTTAGTTGGATCCACAAAAATTCCTCTCTCTTTATGTAAATAAAAACAAAAAAAAATTCCATAATGAATTATGGTAGGTACTAAAACACAGGCATTAATTGCATACATAGTAGAGACCAGAGATAGGACACCTTTCAGCCTAGACTAACACAAGCTAACTAAGCAATTCAGCATAATTATTTTTCTCTAGTAACAAGAAGAAGAAGGGTGGAACGAAACTCTATATAGGTTAGAGAAACAGTTGATTGTGCTAACTTGTCTAATGTTTGACCTTAATTCCAATGAATGATAACATTATTGGGACTGCCAGCTCCCTTGCCTTTTAAAGACACTCAGCTCTCATAAGTGTTTTAAAACTAAACTGTATAATATTCACTTATTTAACTGGGATTTTCAGGTTATGTAATATTTCATAAAATACTGTAAAAGTCAAGTGAGTAGCTGAAGGGTGACAGAATTTTTGAAAGTACTTTGTGCAGATATCATAATTGATAGAGATTAAGATTTTAGACTCTGAACCTGTTTCTCCAAAACTGTGAAGTATATCTTGTCTTTGAAGCATGATATTTCATTGTGAGCCTCTGATCTATTTCCCCTGCAATCTGAATTCTCTGATTTATTATGAATAGATCAAACATTTTAATCTGGACAGCCTGTATATAAGATAAATGAAGGGATGTCATTTGGATAATCAGAAGTTTTATTCAGCCAATTGGCACTGGAATTCCATACTCAGCAAGCTCTTTCTTGTGTACAGGTGACTATGGTTTCACCTATGAACTCTGTTGCTTATTGCTCTTGCCTCTTCCAAAGTAGACATTTTATCAGTTTCTTTTTAAGTATCTTTGGTCCTAATAATCATATGGCAGTAACAACACTGGCTTTGCCATAAATCCATGAGATTATTAGATATGAAATTTCTCTCTCATTTTGCAAACAAATACCTTCCTATTTTAAGTTGCAGAAGAAAAAACAATTGGTAGCTTTTCATGTTTCTATATAGACTTGAAATGGTAAGGTATCCCCAGTCAGATCCTGTTGCTTGCTTCTTTGTTCTTCTGTCACCTATAGATTTTTCTTGTTCAAAGTCACTCTTTTCACTGCTTTAAAACAAAAACAAAACAAAAACCCAGAGATTTGAAATCTGATTGATGATAGTTCTTAAAAAAAAAAAAAAAAAGACAGAGGAGAAGTGGGGAAGAAAATGTAATAGGAATCTCTCATTGCTCTCCAGACAGAAAACAAAAAGTGTTCTTTGCTTTGTTTCAGATCTCAGTTGCTTTGTGGTGTCTCTAAAAACATGATTGATGTTAAAGTGCTTCGCTAGACCACTGAGAGGGTAAAGGTTACCAGTGGTTCTCAACCTTCCTGATGCTGGGACTCTTTAACACAGTTCCTCATGTTGCGGGGGATCCCTAAGCTTAAAGTTATTTTTGTTGCTACTTCATAACTGTAAGTTTGCTACTGCTATAAATCGTAATGTGAATACTCATGTTTCCTGATGGCGTTAGGGAACCCCTGGGTAAGAGTCATTCAACCCCCAAAAGGGTCATGACCCACAAGCTGAGAACCACTGCTTTATAGTTTGGAGTTCTTCAGTGTGCTCCTCATCAGTCTAGAGTTTCAAAGGGTCCAATCGATCAAATTGTGCAAAATACAACACAACTATTTTCAGAAAGAATGAGAGAGTACATGGACACTATAATCTGTATTTAACATTTTTTTTCTACTTAGCATTCTACTATTATGGTGTGGTAAAAAGCACATTTTCACAAAGATGATTAAATTTTCTCTAACATTTATTTGCTGAGATTAATTCACTAAAAATAATGAATGTACAGTGGATATTTCTAAATTTATAGGTAGATATATGCTCATGTATGTTTACATGCATGTGTGTGAGTGTGTGTGTCTGCATGTGTGTCTCTGCATGTGTGTGTGTGTGTGTGTGTGTGTGTGTGTGTGTGTGTGAACTGCCTTTTCTATTAGACTTTTCATGTTATAAATAAGTTTCTTAAAAGTGAGAAACTTTGGTGCAAGGATTAGCTGTATCACCATTTGTTTTGACGAAGCTCAATTGACGGCCACGCCACTTTTTTTTATTGGTAGCTGAGTCAAGTTGATCTGATGGGAAAACCAGAAATTCTAAAAAAAATTTATAGATGTTGGCAGCTACATTAAAGTTCTGTGAGGTTAAAAGCAGCAACAGTTTATTTAACAGGTGGCCTGAGTCAAGTGAACTTACTGTTTTGACATTTTGCCTGACGTTTTTTTTCCCCCATCTACAAATGAACCAGTGCCCTGTGGGAAATGACTTTTAAATAAGGCCAGAGTAAAACGTCTCAATTTCAAGAGCATATTTTACTACCTGATGTTGTAGTACTTTTTAGTGTTATTTGTCTGACACTGAGTGCATATTTCCTCACACATTCTGTTAAGTTCTGTAAGGAGTTGCCAGTGCAAAAATCTGAATAATCTTTACACCAGGTTGTCTGTATGTGGGAGCATCGTGCTCCACTGAAGCCTCCCTGAAGTAATATGGAGGGTTAGAATTGGTGACTGTTGAACAAAAATTTGGGCTACTTAAAAAACATACAAACTCAGAATTCTAAACAGTAAAATTTACTAAGAATAATCATAAACCAGAATCAAAGTAAATCTTTACAACTATTCAAATTGACAGTCAATTCTGAATGCTACTCTGTATCAGATGTGATACACATTTCTAAAGAAGTATCTAAATGTGGTGGGCACATATAAAAAATAAGAAAGCATCAGAGTAGTTCAGATATAAATTTTGTCATTTGTTCTGAGCATCGTTTGTATTACCAGCATTTGTTTGTTTGTTTGTATATCCTCGGCCTCTAACGAGATCATTTTTCTGAAGGCTAGAGAAAGCTGCTCAGGCCTTCACAGAGACAGGAGGTCAGACCAAGGCCATGATGGGGTTGATGCTGGTTCTGGATTCCTAAGAATTACTGAGAGGAGTTCAGGGTGCTATGTGAAATGACCAAGTGGGGCATACTACAGGATGTACATGCACTAACAAAGGTCCCATCTGTCCATCTAGTCCACATGGTTTGAAACTCTGGGGATGAAAGAGTATGGAAGGAAGGAAGGAAGGAAGGAAGGAAGGAAGGAAGGAAGGAAGGAAGGAAGGAAGAAAAGAAGGAAACAAGGAAAGAAAGAGAGAGAAGGATGGAATAAGGAGAAAGGAAGGGAAGGGGGGAGGGAGAAAGAGAAGGTGAGTAGGTTATGGTGCCCAAATCACAAATGATGTCACTGTATACTAGCTAGTATGAGAAAAATCAAGAAATCAAATTCTAAACTAAAGAAATACCTAGGGAATTTGTTTTGGTTTTGTTTGGTTTGGTTTGATATGACACAGGGTTTTATTTCATAACTCAGGTTGGCCTACAACTCACTATCCTCCTGCCTCTGCCTCCTAAGTACTAGGGCTACAGAGTCACTTGCCCAGCTTGGAATGCAGTTTTCTGTATAACTAAAGCCTTCTTTTTTCTCTGCCCCCTTATACAGTGACTGATGACTTTTGTAGTAGAAATTTGGATTGTATAGTCATGAACAATGAATAGACGTGCATTGGAAGGAAATTGTCTAATGTGTTTCAGAGCACAGGAACAGGTGGGTAGGCAGGTGCACTTAAGGGATTGTTATTGTTTTAAACATTTGGCCTTAGGAAAAAAAACAAAGATGTCAAAATATTCTAAAACTTTTTTTTTTTACTACTTTCATAATTTGTTGGGGAAAAGGTTTAGGCAGATCAACAGTAATGTAACCAACTTATTTTATAACATTTTATTATTCTTGTACTTTTTCATTAGAATGATGTTTACTTGCTTGTTTGTTATTATTTTGAGAAGGCTTTTATGTACTTAGGCTAGCCTCAAACTTGATAGGATAACTTAACTCAAATCTGAGGATGGCCTTGAACTTCTTATCCTCCTGCCTCTCCTTCCTGAGTGCTGGAGACTGATTATGGGTATGTGACACCATACTCAGTTTATGCAGTCCTAGGAATCAAGCCTGGACTTTTGTATATGATAGGCAGGTAGTCAGCTGAACTATATTCCCAAGCCTTGTCACTTCCTTTAAAAACAAAGTGAGTAAATATACTAGAAACCTTGTCTTCAGTGAGCCCATTTAATAAATATATGAGATAACAAAATAGTTTTGAAACAAAATAGTCCCTTTTAGAGCAGTTTATAAATATTATTTACACATTTTTTAAAAAAATACATTGCATGTTATTAAGCAATTAAAATTGAGAAAATAACCTTCTTTAAGGAAGTTTGAGCCAGATGTTTCTGGAAAAATACCATTTTTTGAAGACTTTCTATTGTCTTCAATATAAAAGACTTGCAGTCAAAATTTTACAAGGTATGAATAATAAGAAATGTAAAGAAAAAATAAGTGAAGTAGTTAATTTTGCTTTCTTGACTAATTCAAGATATTCAGCTAATATATACAGGAGTAATTATTACATGATTATTACATTTTTAAGATGAAGCAAATAAATTGTCATTTTAAAAGAGATTTATTTTATTTTGTGTGTATGAGTGTTTTCTTCGCATGCATGCATTTGGTTGGAACCCTTCCTTGCCACCACACAAGCTAGAAAACCCCATCTGCTCTTCTTCCCTTAACCCTGCCCGCATGGAGAAAACTGCTGGCTAACATGTCATAACTCCTCATATCCAGATTTCAGCGACCCACCTAAGAGTGCCCACCCAGGAGCTCGGTGTTGACCATATGGGTACAGTCCCAGCTCCTAGCTGATAAATCAGCACTCCTTGTCTAAGCTCTAAAACCCCTTTGCGTTAGTTAGCCCAGGTGTGCAGTTTCACTGACCTCCTCTGAGATCAGTGAGCCTGCTGGAGAGCTGCCTTCCAATAACCTGCCTTTATAGTCTTCATTTGACTTGAGTTGGCTAATTGTCAGCAGAGAAACACATTAGTATGTATGTGCAATACATACACGCCCAGTCCTCAGAGATTTGAAGAAGGAGTTGGATCTCCTGGAACTAAGGTTCCTGTTTGTTGTGAGCCACCACATGGGTGCCAGGAAGGCTGGCAAAAGGTATGTCCGAGAGCAGTGGGATTCTAGTGAATGCCTCCTATAACTAGTAATTGTTTTTCTTAAACGTGCATACCTGAAAAGACAGTTTAATTTCATTTAAGCAAGAAAGTGTGATGAAAGGATCAGGAGAAGCATGCCAAGTTAGAGAGCGCCATCTTCAAGGAGTGCTACTATGCACAAGGACAGTGTGTGCTGACTTTGTAGTGTGCTCCTTTCATCCCTAGGCTGTGAAAATCTTTAGCAAAGTGACTTCACTTGCTCTGGTATTGTGAAGATGCCCTGGCTGTGGTCATGTGAGGGAGACTATGGGTCTCTTATGGAAGAGACGTGCTTTTGGAGCACAGTATTAGCATACACACGTGTTGATTGGCACGTGCATACTTGCTCACAAATGCATACGTTGAATTGAAGGGATTCCTGTTTGCCAGCATAGGTTATTCCCTCTTGATCCTTGGAGTTCAGTTAGAAAACTTTATTCTCCTCTTGAACCTCTATGGCCACAGCCATGGTGCTGAAACACAGTGACTACATCTCTGGTACTAAAAGAGCTTTGGAGAATTCCCCTGATAAGACTTTAAACTACTTCATTCTTAGTGATATTGACAGGCACAGTGGTATATTTACATGGATATAGGACCATTATTTAACTTTCAGTCATTAATTCAGAAATGTTCAGAAGGCATAGAATCGTTGCTTTCATGAAGGGCTGGTGTTACAAATATATAGCTCCATTAATTCTCAGAACAAATGACTGCTGTAGAAAAGGGCTCTTTACATAAATAAGCCTAGTACTAGATAAAAATCTGCTGTATACCACAATTGTTAGGTGTTTAAACAAATAAAATATACACTTCACTTTAGCATATGTTATACTGTGTATTCATTGATTTCTGAACATTAATCTTTTAAAACTAGGAAGCTAGAGAAAATCCAAACCAGTTAAACTGTGCCAATGAAGACATTAATGTGTAACAAATTGCACACAATGATTCTTGTGATACGCTACACTAAGTTATAAAATTATGAATTCTTCAAATATACATGTATTTCATATTTAAGAGCTTTTTGAACATGCCAATTAAAATATCTAAGTTGACGTTTAATCTGACTGATACATATTATCCACTTGCTGGGAGTGAGAGATAGTATTAGTTAAGGTGCATTTGACAGGAAGTGACAGAAAATATAGAAATAAATCTGGCTAACTAGTAAGGAAACTTTACCAATCTCAAAATATTTTGAATCCAGGTATTCTGTAGAGTTGATTGGGTCAGTAACTTAGGCAGTTCTTCCTTGAGGTGGGGTCGTTGTAAATGCCTGTATTGTCAATCTTAACACCCAGGCTTACGAAATTAAATATACAACACCTAGTGAAATTTGAATTTCAACTAAAGAGGGCATACATTTTTACTATATGCCATGCAATTCTGTTGTCAGAAGTTCTAGTTTAGCTGGGTGCTACGCATTTCTGTTTCTCAAATCCAGGGACCTTCTCAGCAGATGGTCTTCTGAGGCTGCTTCCTCTGTGGTCACAAGATAGCTGGTCTCTTAATGTCATTTCATGCCAATAGACAGAAGGTATAAACATGATTCAGTTGCTAAGAAGAAGTGGTGGCTTAGTCAGTAACCAACAATTGATGTTACCAAGATAAATCTGGATATTTGTTGACTAATACAGTTTCCTCCAAGAATATGAACTTTGTTCTGTAACAGGATATAATTGACCTCGTTTTCTGATTCAGGGACAGAAAGTTGGTCAACTGTCATATTTATGTAGAACCCTCTGACCTTTTGTTATCTGTAAATGTTAATATTTCCTATGGAGACCCTTCATCTTGTAAGAGCTGGGAACTGTCCTCAGCCCCAAACTATGTATTTGAAACAATTAAAATAGTTTCTGTTGAGCTTGCTGAACTAAGGACCCTGGCTTATTTGTACTTTCCTCTTTCTCCCCAGCATGGCCAGGACACAGCATTAGTCAGTTCCTCATGCTTATGCTTGGGAGTTGTTTCCTCCTGCCTAGGGCTGTTTCCTATGTTGCCTTCCTCCTTCCATTCCCCGACTTTCAAAAGCTGTCCACACCTTCAGAGCCTTATTTGTGCTTAAAGTACTAATGGTTTTAAATGGGCTTGATAGACTAATCTGTGTTAATATTTACTTTACTAATGTGTTGGACCTCTGAGGTAATTTAATGCTTTAATCATTTCAAAAGTTCAGCCTCTCAAAAGCTTTTCAGGAATGCTGCCAGCGTAGGCATAGACATAGAACCTTCAGCTTTCCTACCACACTCCCAGAGGCAGGTAGCTACAAGAATGGCTGTACTGGACGTTGCTCACTGCTAACTTGGTCTTGTGACTCCCTCTGTCTTTTAGTCCGCATAGCCCCACGCTACAGTACTTTGGGCTCTGCAGGCCTTCCCTCCACCCTGCTTCCTTTCTCATCCTGAATGATTCATACATGACTTCAGTATTTTATAAGGATGCCCCACCCAACACCCTAGACTCACAATTGCTTGACCTTCTGAGGTGCGTAAGTCTTTTCCTTTGCACTTGAGTGTTAACAACCAGTGACATGCCCCACTGCTACCTAGTCATCCCCCGCAAGTCTTCACCTCCTGTAACTATAACACAGGGTCAACATCTGAACCTGAGTGCCTGCTCCTCCAACTGGAACTCTTTCCCACTGCTACCAGACAAGTCCATTGGCTTCACAGGGATCCAAAACCTTAGAAAAACATCACACAGTATCATCTCTCTGAGGCCCTCGACTAGCTAGCCTTCTTACTCCCTTCATGACTTTCCCCTTCTCTATTCTCAATAGTTTACCTGAAAAGCTAAATCCTCAACCCTTGCCATTCTGCCAGTCTCCTTCACACTCAATCTCAATGTCTAAACTCCTATCTTAATGAACTTAAATTTTGCTCATGAAATTCAACACCTACTAACTACAGCTATATCATTCCCAAGAGGGCCTCTCAGATGCTCTGCAATGTGGAAGCATTGCTAGGTATGTTAACAAGGTTGGAGCTTAGCTGCTTTTGGTTTTCATTCTAGTTGGGAGCCCTTGAGAAAATGACATGTCCATTCTGTATTTTCTTTGCTTCAACTGCAAGAAGCAAATGATAATTGGACGTGTCTCACTGTTGTGTTATGAATAAATATGCTAACTCACAAGGAATTGAGTTAGCTGCTTAGGCAGTAATCTAACTTGGTTAAACAAGTTTTTATTTCTCTCTTTAGAACATTCACAATTCCAAATCTTCCTTTTTAATCTCCATATGTCTTATGCTCTATTACTTTAGTAGGTCATCTGATTCTGAGTATATATTCAGGACCAATGAGGAGAGCTCCTTTAAATTCTCTCTCTCTGAAAGCCTCTGCAATGTTGATCTAATTAATGGTTTTGGTTTTTTTGGGGGCATGATTTCTAGTGTATTGCAAACAAAAGCAAAAGTAGACAAATGTGGCTACATTAAACTACGAAGGTTCTATACAGCAACCAAATGAAGAGACAAGCCTATAGGGAGAATACAAACAGTATGTATATGTGTATACATATACACAGATAAGGGGTTAAGTTTTAAAATATATAAAGAATGTCACACAACAGCAAGAAAAGAAATAAACTAGTTTTTAAGTGAGAAAAAGACCTGAATGCACATTTATCTAAAGAAATGACCAACAGGAATTTGAAAAACTATCCAACTCTAGTAATCATCAGGGAAATACAAATTAAAGCAACAAAGAGATATAATTTTACATCTATTACAATGACTAAACAACGCTAACTAGTATTGGCAAGGATAGGGAAGACCTGAACTGATGAGACTGTAAATTGGTAGAGTTATTATGGAAATTGGTATGTAGGTCCCTCCTTCTATCTTTGCAATGGAATAGATGACTGCAGACTCGCTGTTGAAAAAGAGATGAGGAAGGCTTCTGTGACAACCCCTACTCCAAACTCACCCACCCTAAAAGTAACAACCTAGACAGAAAGTCATTAAATAAAATTCTTTAAAATTGTGATAAGAATGTTCTTCACAATCAATGGCTTCTCACAGGGGTGCAGGTGGGAAAAGACTCTGTTTTCTTTAAGGGGCTGGCTACTGGGAATTTAACCAAGCTACAGTGATAAGGGGAACAAAATTGAATTTCTTCTTCCTCTTCCTCTTCCTCCTCCTCTTCTTCTTATCCCGCTTCCTCTTCCTTCTTTTTCTTCTTTTGTGGGGAAGGTCACAAGAGTGAAGGGGTGGACCAGGGAGGGCTGGAAGTGAGTATCATCAAGGTGCATTTTGTGAGATTCCCAAATAATAAATAAAAATATTATAAAAAAAATACTGTGCTGAAAACAAAACCAGAGTTACTATGTGATCCAAAAATCTCATAAGTATATTCTTGAAGGAAATCATCAGTATGAGAGCCCAAGAGACATCTGTGCTATAGTTTACTGAAGTGATGTTCTTAATTGGAATATACGAAATAAACCTGTGTCCATGTGAGAAATGGATAATATGTGATTTGTAGTCATGGTGGGATACTACTATGTAATAGAAAAAAAATAACCTTTCATTTACAGCAACATGGATGGCAGTGGAGGACATGATGTTGAGTGTAATAAGCGAAGAACAGAAAAACAAATACTATATAATTTCTACCATACGTGCAGTCCAAAATTAATTCTCAGAGAGTAGTAATATACATGTAATTCCAACTGTGTGTTCTGTTTTCACTATTCAGTACTACTTTTGTGTTGTTGTGCTAGAACATCATCACCAAAGCAACGGAAGAGCTTATATTAGCTTATGGTTCCAGAGGAACAAGAGTCGATTGTAGTGGGAGAACATATTAGCGAGTGATAGACATGGTGTCGGGAACAGGGAGCCAGCCACGTGGTCACATTTTAAACCACAAGCACCAAGCAGAGAGAGTGAATTGGAAGCAGCACAAGACTCTTCAGCTCAGAACATGACCCCAGTGACATACTTCCTCTAGGAAGCTGTGCCTCCTAAGCTTCCCTAGACAACGCCAAAACTGGGGGCCAGGAGCAATATCTGAGTGCCTATGGGAGTGACTCTCATTCAAAGTACTACATCTATTCATTGTGTGTGTGTGTTTCTATCTCCTGCCTACTGAATTCTTGAGAAATGATGATCATGGTGAGGCTAATATTAAAATTAAGACCAGAGAGAACCCAGACCTCAGCACTTGCTCTTTACTTCAGTGTCAGCTGAGCACAAACTAATTTTTGTGGCCGTAGACTTGTCTGATGGCTTTCCTGCATTTTTGTTGTATGTTAGTGTATTGCTTAGTGTGAATACCCATATTGATTCCTGCTTCCTTCTAAAAGGAACTAGCCCACAGGTTTCCACTCTAATCTAGTCTTCATTCTTTACCATTCCAGCCACAATCATTATCACGGTCACATCAGGAGCAATCTCTGCACAGTTTCTCCAAACCAGAAGACAGTTCTCAGTCTTCATGCTAATTAGCACCTCAGGAGGTTTGCAAAGGTGATGATTTCTTCCTCTTTCAAACCTGGTTCTCTGGATTCCACTTTCTCTTTTCCTATCTCATTTGTTTACTTTTTTCTCAGCCTCCTTCTGTCTAGCTAAGCATCTAAACAATTCTTCAAACTTAACACATTCAATTATCCTTTGTTTCTTTTCCAAGGCCGTTGCACTAGAAGTCTTCGCCTCAGTCTGAGTACAGTCCATAGTTTCTCAATCAGTAAAATATTATTACCCCCTTTTGTCTGTTATACACCACTTCTAACCCATAGCAAGCACTGCTGGCTGTGTCTTCAAGATATAACTTGTCATCTTGTTATGTGCCATGTCCAAAGCTCCCACTCTGATACAAGCCTGTTACTCCATTTTTCTCTCCATTTCTATCTTTACCACATTAGTCATATTTATAAAGAACAGCCAGAGTCATTCTTCAAACACATGAGTCAGACCATGCAATCCCTCTGCTTAACCTCCGCTCTCATTGAATTAGAGCCACATTTCTTCAGGCACCTAAAGTGCTACTGTGATAGAGTTATCTCTTTCTCTCCTCACCCAGGGAGAGTTGACCTGCTGGTGAAATTTTTGAGAACACAGGACTACTTCTGGTGGGTGAACAGATCCAATTACCCGGGCCAAAATTACAAGGAAAAAGCAAGCAAACAAACAAAAACAAGAACAGGACAGGAGAGGACAAACTGGTAGTGAATCCTTCCAAAAGTTACAAGGCTAGCTATAAAGAGGGCTTTGAACACGATCCCTGGTGTTTGCATTTTATCTGTCTTTTACAATGACAGCCTCACTGGGTATATAGCAGCTTTTTCAGGAAGTAGGAAGAAGACTCCCAGACAAGAGCCATGAAGACAGGAGGCTATCAAACCACACACATACTATTTCAGCTGAATTTTATCCACAACTGTAGCTCTGAACTGTGTTTTTGGGTGCTTGAAGATATATCTTAACCAATGCCCTTTATAAACACTTGCCACTCAGAATGTCCAGTAATGTACTTATCTGCCTGGTTCACCTTACTCATAAACAATTAACACCAAATATTCATTCCTTATAACACTTCCTATTACAGCAAATAACAGCGATGCATAGATTTTTTTTAACAAAAATTGAAAACCAGCCTTGTGAATTCCTTCTGGTTCTTCCCTCCCACCTGTTTCTAAGCTGCTGGCATTACATGTAGAGCCTATCTCTACTGCCCCAACCCAGGTGTCTATCATCTGTTCCAAATAGCAATGAATATACACCCTATCTGGTTGCCTTGCCCAAGGCCCACCCAACTCTTTCAACTCTAAAGTCACTATCTTTCAATACAGTGCTTTAGTTAAGAAATAAAATAACACAAACCTTTAGGGTGATGACTGAAAATGGGCTTTTACCTACTATTTCAATCTCAATTATGATAGTTCATCACATGTATTAATATAATCAAACTGAAATATATTACGTGAGTTCACATATATACTTCTCCCATATTCCTACTTAAATAGCTATGGCCGTCAAAGTTCAAGTAGTTGCCCTTCCCCTTGCTATATTGTTAACATAATCTCAAGCAATTTGGAAAAGAGCCATATGCTGTCACTCAACAGTCTCTTGATTAATTTTCCTGTTTTCTCTATAAAGCATGTATTTTCATGATGAAATATAACTTTGTATACTTTCCAAATATACTTGACTTAGCTGTTTCTTATTATATTATAAAAAAAAAAGGATGTTCGAAAAAAGAAAACAAATGACCCAAAACCCAAAAATGCTACTTCACAAAATAAATGAAAGTGGAACGAGAGCAGGGTGGGACGAAACAGGGGAAGGTTTAAGACCGCATACCATGCCAACTTACTCATCTGCCTTGCATAAGCCACATGCCTGGCACCATTTGTCTAGCAGGCAATATAGCACAAGCTTTGTCAATTATCCGGTTTCCAGTACCAGTAAGGTCAAAAATAAAGCTTGGTGATTTCAACAGTCCTTACAGCAAAATTATTAAAAACAAAACAAAAACAAAAACAACAACAACAAAAAACATTCTATGGAAGTTCTCTTAAAGAGAATCTAAGATGGAAATGATGAAATTCTGTTTTTTTGTTTTGTTTTGTTTTGTTTTGTTTTGTTTTGTTTTTTAGATGCACAAAAGTGCTTTATTATTCTTGATGGGGTTGCTGATGCTGAATGCTCTGTGAATAAGATTTTACACTCCTGCTAATCAACTTTCTGATGACTCCTACCAGGATTTTATGTAATTTTTTTCTCATGTCTGTCTCCTCACATGTAGAATTTTAACATAAAGGATGACATTTTATTTGATTTTTTTGATTGGATATTTTATTTACATTTCAAATGTTTTCCCTTTTCTAGGTCTTCCCTTCTGAAATCCCGTAGAAGGATGATATTCTTAAGGATCTCTGAAAGATTCGCTTTCTGAGATAGTGCATTCTATTTTCATATCATTGTTCACATGCAGAATTGATACTGGCAGGTGTTACCGTGTGAACCACAGAGTAACCTTGTAAAAAATAACTTTATGAAAACCACTGAATATTATCAAAGCAGTAAAGCAGCAGGCTATTTCCTAGACTGCTCTTAAGTCCTGGGTAAATATTGATATACTGAAACAATCATGTTTTCATATTGTTATTGAAAGTTGCAATAATAGCTAAATCTGTATCCTTTAGAAAACATTGAATATTGTTCCTCTTCCAGTTAGAGTGTTTTGTTTCAGTTACATTGTACAAGGTTTTGGAGTACAGTGTGACAGTATTTGTTGGCTATGTATGATGATCAAATCTGGGTAGTCAATATGTCCATCTCCTTCAATATATGTTAGAATCTTAAATATTTAAGTTAACTTTTAAAAAGGTTTACTTAGTTTGTATGTATGAGTGTTTTTTGTGGATATATGTCTGTCCACAAGATGGGTGTGATGGCCCTTGGAAGTCAGAAGAGGGCATTGGATTCTCTGGAACAAGAGTTAAAGCCTGAGTACATCTTTAAGTGGGTGCTGGATCCTCTGGAGCAGGAGCCATTGCTCTAAACGTCTCAGCTACTGCTCCAGCCCTAAAAGTAAGCTCTTAGTGTCAGGTCCCACATCTGGCACTTGAGCTTTGCTGGCAAGACTAGATTTTGGGTTCAGATACTGAATCATTCATGTTCTTATCAAGAACCTATCTCTCTTAGATAATACTCCTGAGTACAAGAAAGTAAATAGACCATATATGTTACGGTCTTAGACTTTTGTTAATAGGATAGGATAAGATAGGATAGGATAGGATAGGATAGGATAGGATAGGATAGGATAGGATAGGATAGGATAGGATAGAGTAGTCTCTTAGAAGACTCAAACACAAGTTAAACAACATCTTCAGAATTACAGAGATTCTGTCCCTAATCCTGGGTGCTTATGTCTGGATAGAATGAAAGCTTTGGAATCTGAAGTATATCAATTTTACCAAGGTATTTTAATATTACATGTTAGTGAGAAATGTAGATGTTAAAATATTATGACTGATTTTGAGGATTTAATAATATAAAAGCCTTTTCTATCTTTACCTTTATCAAAAAATATACTCCCCTCAAGATACATGGCTTATATGAAAGGAAGATTTCTCTTACTAGACATGAAGTATCTTACACACAATATATATGGTACTGCAATCAATAGGCACATAGGTTATCTAAATATATTTTTAAACTGGATGGCTCTCAAGGCAGCTCTAATCACTTACAGGAATGTTATCAAGTCTAATACAATTGTTCCCAGAGAAGCAGAGAAGGAGAGGGAGAAATAATTGCTTAGCTATTGAACAGCTATATCTCATATGTGTGTGTATGTATATGTGTGTGTGTGTGTGTGTGTGTGTGTGTGTGTATATATATATATATATATATATATATATATATATATACCAAAGAACCCACTAATAAATAGAAGCTTGCAAAAGTGTGGTAAATTTACCCTCTCCACCAGACACCAGTAGCAAAGGATGTATCAGAGTTGCCATACTTCTTTCTGAACCACCATCATATCATGCTACCTAGCCTAACCTTGACCTAGCCTAACAATCCTTAAAGTGACTACATAAGCTCTAACAAACAGTGTTTCCCCATTGTGGTTAATTTTGGGTGCAGCTGCTTCAAAGTTTATTAGCACATAGGCATGAACTTGGACAGATAGGGGCTGGGGAAGATGACAAAGCTTGAGGTTTTCCATGTAACACCAAAGTGTAGCCTATGGCTAGACTGTCTTTATATTTTTTCTGATAGTTACAAAATATTTTATAGAGGAGACTTTTTATGACTATAAGTTTTATGTATAAATAAGACCAAAATGAACATCATACTCCTCTAGCAGCCACATGGTAAAGGTTTTGGTACAATACATGATAATACAATAAGAAGTAATCCTGGTATTTGATAGACAAAGGTAGATAGAGAGACTCCATTTCAAACACAAAATACAACTGAATAAGTCTAGCACAAAACAATGAAATATCTAGAGGTGTCACATTGATAAGAAAAAAAAAAAACCAAAGGATTTTTTTCTAGAGAAAGTAGGAGACCTGTCTTACATTTAACTAGAACTCCCCTGACTACAGATAAATATTTCAGATTGTTCTGAAACACTCTCTTAAATCACAATTGCAAACACTCTTAGCCTGAATAGTTCTGCCATCTGATAAAATCATTTTCATTAATGCTTTCAAATGTATCTATTTTTAAAAATATTTATTTATTTATTTAATATGTACATGTGTGTGCCTGTGTGTATATATGTGGGTTATGGGCACAAGGAGCCAACAGAGGTCAAACAAGGCATTAGATTCCCTGGAATTGAAATTATAGATGGTCATGAGATGCCATGTGGGTACTGGGAGCCAGATCCAGGTCTGCTGAAGAAGCAGTTAGGGTGCTTATGTGGTGTTCTCTCAAGCCAGTATTTATTTATTTATTTATTTATTTATTTATTTATTTATTTATTTATTTCATTCCTTCTTACCATGTATATGCCCATGTTTTTGTCTGGTGATATGAGTACTGCATGAGTACTGGTACCCACAGAAACCATAGGCATTGAATTCTTCCTAGGGCTAAAGTTACAGACTGTTGGAGACTTCAGTATGTGGGTACTGGGAATTGAACTTGGGTCCTCTGCAAGAGTAGTATATGAGGTTGTTGAGACCCTAAATGTATTAATTTTACTTGCAATGTTTTTATTTAAAACAAAACAAAACCCCAAACCCCCAAACCAGATGTGTATGGCTTCCCAATATATTCAATTTAAATCGTTAAGATGTGTATAATTGTTACCTAAAACTTCCTGGTAGGATCTCTGAGAGGTAGATAAGCAAGCACACTGAACAGCTGGTGTGGACTCTTGACCTACTTTTGTCACTGACCACCTGTTGACCTTAGGCCATCTTTCTGACTCAGTCTGATTGCCCTGAAAACCCAAGGAGTAGCAGGAGATAAATCCCTTCCCAGGAGTCCATGGGCTCTGAGTGGCCCTGCTCTTCCACCCAGGAAGTGAAGAGGCCCCTCAGTGCCCCTGTGCAGCTGCCGAGCTTTCATAGTCAGCCTGAAGGTCCAGGAAACAGCTGTGCAGGGGCCCGTCTGAGCTTTGCAGGCAGAAGCCTTCCTTGGCTGTACTCTGCGACTCAAGCAGTGTCTTAGTGTGTGGTCTGGAGCACTAACATCTCAGAAAATCTTCTCCTCACCCGGTAAACTAGGGCAATATGAACAGTTAAAAGGATGTTTTTTTAATTAAAGGAGACACAGTCAGTATAGCTCTAAATATAGTGACTGGTCACAAAGCAAATATCCAGTTAAAGCTACTCATATTTTAATATTGTCATGAGTGCATTGAAATAATTGCTCTATAAGAACTTCTCCAAGTATAATCAAACATACTGGTAATAAGGTGTATTTGAAGGGTTTAAAGTACCACTCTGAGATGATTTGTTAAAAAATGATAGGAAACTCAGACTCAGAGAAATATTTAAAGTCAAGCAAAGCAACTTGTTTCTCTGGGAATCTTTTACTTAATAACAATCTCCTAGTAAACAGGCCGTCAAGCTGTTTGATCTGTACTAATATAATCTAGGCCAAGCATGCTACCTTGTAGCCTTAGGAAATTGTCATGTTCTAATGAGATGAGATTTCAATGGGTTTTTCTTTACATTTTTATTCTTTTGATGCAGACTATGGAGTTCTTTTTGTTGTTGTTCTTAGTGCTTGATGGTAATATATATGTTAAGTCTCCTTATTGTCTGAAAGTTCATCATATGTAGATTTCATTTAAATAAAAATAAACAACACAAAACCATTCCTGTGGGAGAGACACATTTTAGAATAAACATAAGTTCTTATTTTATTATTTAAAAACCACCACTTTACCCCAAAAGAGAAGTGAAAGAAGAGAAATTCTCCAAATGTAGGAAATGGAATACTGTGACATTTTTAATTAGAGCATGGTATCTATTTATTTTTGGTCCTTGTATTTCCATGGGCAGATTAAATTTCAAATATAGAGATTTTATTTCCTTACTAACAGTTGTCACCCTGACACATAAAAACTGGTGGTTTTCAGGGCCCAAGGATAATATGTGTATAAGTAAATCAGTGTTTCTTTGCTTTCCCTGTAACTTGGAGATGGGACTTTTGTGAATATGATTTTTTTCTTTTCTTTTATTGTTTATTTATTGACATTTGAAATATCATCACTCTTCCCAGTTTCCCCTCCACAAACCCCCTCTACCCCTCCCCCTGCTTCTTTGAGGATGCTCCCTCACCAGACTACCCACTCCTCCCTCAGCTCCCTAGCATTCCCCTGTCCTGGGTCATAGAGCCTTCACAGGACCAAGGAGCTCCTTTCCCATTGTTGCCAGATAAGACAGTCCTCTGCTCCATGTCCAGTGGAGCCATGGGTCCTTCCCTGTGTACTCTTTGGTTTGCAGCCCCATAGGAAGAACAGCAATACCAATGAACCAGACCCCCAAAGCTCCCAGGGACTAAGCCATCAACCAAAGAGTGACTAGGACACTTCTTACTGTAGGATTCTCTATAGTATATGTTAATTAGCTCACAGTAATATTTGGATCAACCTGTGTTAAAGATGATTTTAGGAGTTATGAAATTTCTTTGCAAGAGATTTTAGTTACCATAATTTTTTAAACGTATCTCCCCAGGGCTGGAGAGGTGGTTCAGTGGTTAAGGGATCTTGCTGCTCTGGTAAAGGGGGTTCACAATGCTTGTAGCTTTCTTGGACACCTGCATGCATGTGGACATACCCACATATTGACATGCACAAACACACATAACTCAGAATAATAAAACCAGATTTTATATCTCCTTGTAGACTCTGAGTTTCTCCTCACTTATGAGATGTGAGTACCTGTGTGTCTGATCTGCAGTGCCTTGTGGAAAATAAGATTTCTTCACAATAGTGGGTGAGTAATATGGTAAATAGATAGTAATTCACAGTGATTTAAAATCTTATATAAGTCTATATTAAATATCTCAGGTTCACAAAACTATTACACAGACTTATTTATTATAAAATTCAGCTTAAATTTTTCTTAGGAGCTAGCTTATTTTCTATCTCCATAGTTCTCTTTCCTCCAATACTTTGTTGCTGGATTAACTTTCATGAGACCTCACTTACTTAAAAGCTATTTAAAGGAAATGATATTACGCTTATTTACTACTTTTTAATTATTTGTCTAAAAGCCCGAAGAAAGTGATTTCTTGATGTGTGTGCCCTAGAGCTCTTCAGGAAAGAAAGACACAAAAGGAGTCTTAAAACTATTCTGAGCTACAAGACACTTGGGCTTCTGCAGGGGGCCTGCTGTAAGGTGCCAGTTGAACTGATATGCCATTATGTTGATATCTTACCTGTCCAACTTTGCACTTTTTGGTTAGTGGTAAACAAAAGGAATTGGTGGAGTTGGAAGTTAAGAGATAGCCAAAATCCTGTCTGTGGCTGGCAAAAGCCCTACTCTCTCCCCATTTTACTCTGAAACTTGCCAAGCCTTGTTCACTTTGGCTTTATTTTGAAAATGCATTTCTGGTGAGTGAGGAAAGGTTTTGTACTGTGTTTTCAATGACTCACCCAAAATAACTCCATTGAACTTGTGAAGGGTCCTGTTCTGAATGTAGATTTTGTTTGTTCTGCAGTGAGCATGAAGTAGCTGCAGAAAGAAGATTAGGAACTCGGGAAATGTGCTAGGAGAAGCCAGGAGAGTTCATAGTTTTCGGAATCAGACACATGTTGAAGAACTGATTTTTCTCTAACATACACACACACATACACACACACACACACACACACACACACACGTGTGTGTGTGTGTGTGTGTGTGTTTAGTGCACATGTGCATGCTCATGCATGTTCACATATTGAAACAACCATAATGAACACTGTACCCATAAAGCCTTTAAAATCTATCAATATTAGATAGGTGTGAGGTATATCTAGACACTAAGACCTCTTTCTTTCATCTCCATAAAAATGCACAAAGAGAGTTTTATATAGGAATACATAATTGTAAACCTATGTATAGTGAATTTTTAAATTCTAACTTGTTTTAGTGGAAAGCACCCCACCCAATCATATATAAAAATACAAGTGTTTGGAAATAATCAGACTAGGAAGAAAATGTGGTTCAAAACTGGCATAGAGTGAGTATTGAATACAGATCCCATATATCTGTGTAAAACCTTGTATGACTCAAAATGTCTGAGATCTTTAACAGCAACACTTTAAGGCAAGACTGAGGAGAAAAAGAAAAGACCAGAATCTAAACTTGAGGATCTTGGCTTCACAGATGAATTACAAATATTTTGGCTTTTCCACATAGCTGTCCCATATGTCTAGTAGAGATATTCCAAAGCCTCCTTTGAGCAGTTTACCAATTCATGGGACAAGTCAAAGGAAGCTTATTTATTCTGTTATGTAATCTTGCTTCTCCATTGTGGATAAAGAATGGATGGACATTCTTACCTGTTGCTCAGAAACAAGACAGAACTGAGTCAATGAAAAAACAAACAAACACAAACAAAAAATTTATGGCTATAAATTGACTGTGGAGAGGGTAAGTCTAGTATTATTCAACAAACGTGACCCTAGAACAAGTGGGAAAAGTGTCAAGCCTCCAATGCCCTTACTTCAGAAAGTATATAATGGGGTAACTACTGGACTGTTGAGTAAATAATCTCTAAGGCCTTTTTCTACTAGTATTCACTGCATTCTCTCTGATATGTACTTGATAAAATACAGAAAAAAGACATAGCAAATGGCTCTGCTATACTAGTGTTTCCAATAAGGAAAGGCGAGTAATCCAATCACTATTACATTTTTACTAGTCTGGAAAGTCTAACATTACAGGTTTGAGTTATATACCTGATACGATTTTATCTCTTTAAAATAGTTACAAAACTAGAAATAATAAAGCAAAACAATTTTAATTATTAATAATAGCTTAATAGAAAAGATCAAGGAACTGATTAAAATTAAACTAACTAGCTTTCAGCCAAGTTTATTTATTATGCCTGTTTTATAAATTAGTCATTGGATGTTTCTGAAGAGTTTATTTATTCATATTGATTGGCATTTTCCTTCAATTCTATTTTATTCTATTTGAAAAATACCCTCCCCCTGCTATCATGGGAAATGCTGATAGATGTTGAGGGGCTCACAAGGTTTTCTTCTGAAATTAATTTAAGAATTTTTGGGCTTAGCACAATTAAGTCATGTTTGCTTAGAATAAACCTTGAAGATGTCTTATTTGTATAGTGGATTCTATACCAATCTCACAGAAAATATATTTTGAGAAATTCTCAACCCTTTAATACTGGGACTGAGCTGGAATAGAAGTGGAGAATGTAGTAATACAATATATGGCATTATCCCAAAAAAAGGTAAAAATTATTTGATGTAATTACAATTCTGCCATTTAGATCAGACTGTGAATACAAATTTGATTACATAAATATAACTGAAACAATTTCCTAACTAAAACCAAAGGCCTCAATTTAACTACAGTCAAAAGAAATCTTATTTTCTAATTTTGAGGCCTGTGTTAAAGTTAGAAATTTTATATCATATTTTGTTATTTAATCACAGTATGTTTTCTGTTCTTCCCTGAATTTATTATTCTTTTAAAGAAACATTTACATTAAAGTGGAAATAGAAGAAGCTATTCATTAGTATTAGAATAATTTCTCCATATGAAATTGACTTATTTTTATGTCTTTCAACATAATAACTGCAATGGCCCTAGTGAATATCTACTTCAGTTTTTAAAACCCTTGCACTAACTTGGGAATGTAGCTATGATTGCAATTTCACAAAGGAAGAAAGAGATATCCAGAGAGATGAGCTATTTGTAAAATTAGAAGGAAAATATTCAACTTTGGTCTGATTCCAAAGGCCTTCCACTTCCCACTCTACCTTTTTAGGTTAAATTGTCCATATTTAATATAACTATATTTCTCTCCTTCATGAGCATCAACAAATTAGACAATACTCTTAATGGAGATCATGAGAAATGCAGATTTTACAGCTGGTCTGGCCTAGGGCACTCGCCTGGAAAACAAGCAAATATCTAGAGTATCCTTAGGCTCAGCATTCATTATTGAATAAATCAAACACCCTGGGCATTAAAAACAACTACAGACTTGACAACATAAGCCCCTTTGATTTTAAAGAAATAGCATGCTGCCTATGACTTTCTTCTAAAGGAAATATACCTTTATCACTCTCCATTAAATTCTGCAATGTAAAATAAAGTATTTGTGCCACTGCAGATTCAGTAATTGCCATACTCTACGCTCATGATACTTTCTGGGTTTACTGTCTCTTTTCTTTGACTGTGATAGAATGATTTGTAAATTATAAGTCATACTTCATTATTGCCTTCCCCCCAGAATCCCTTGCTCTCTAAAAGTACAAGCAAAACTAATTAAAAAATAATAGGCACTGGAGAAAAAACACAAAGCAAACAAAACCAGTTTGTCCCATTTGAAGAACAGTAGCCGACAGACATCTTGCTTCAAGCATGAGTAGTCAGTATTCTATGTAGACTCATCATTCTATTATGAATACATAAAAGATAAAATATGTCCCATAATCCCTCATGTTTACAATGTGGCTGGTAAAGTAAACATATTATCTGGATCTGGTCATATTATTTGCTGCATAATTCATTTCCCCCAATGAACAGTACATACATTCTGTAGTATAACAAGGAACTGTAAACAGGATGTGATCATGACTGGGGGAGCCACAGAGTGAAGAAATTTTGGATCAGCTGGTTCATGCAGGTATTAGACGGAACAGGAATGAATTAAAGAGCAAGACCAGAGAACCAGCCACAGCACATGGATGTGGCCGAATGGAAGCTGGAGAGAGCTGATGGATGGGACAGAACCCAACAGGGCCCTGGATAAAACCACTGGAGGCAGTGTCCTCTACAGCTTTTGACCAACCCCACCAACAGTTCTCTAGGTACCTACTTGTCCTCTGTCTCATCTTCCACAGGCAGCTGCTTTGGAGTGACATGGAAGTGTTAGCTTCATCCTTAATATAGAACTCCCGAAAGTCTAATACATATTAAGAACTAAAAGATCCTTTACCAGTGAAAGGTCAAGCCACTGAGGTGCTGGTCCCATCCGTGTAGCTCCCCTTACAGTTCACTGGAAGCGTAGCAGGGCCATGACAATGCTGGGATAGCTCTAGGAAGCCAGCTTGGATTTTGAATTTGATCTTGGAGATATTGATAAATCAACAGGAGTTGTTGTTTCTATCAATAATTAATGATGTATTGGGAACTATCAAACATATGGACCACATTAGAAAGATAGTAGGGACCAAAGACAGGAAGGTCACTGTGCGTGTATACCCATAGCTTATGTGCAAGGGCCTGCACAAAAAACTAGGTACCATCTCATCGCAAGAACACTTTACATTCTAAAAGTTCCAAAAACTAGTTCCTTTGGTTACGAATGCACACTTAACTTGTACTTTTCTGACCTGTAAATATCTATTTCAAGTGGAAAGTTTCTCCCTTAAAATATTATTTATACAAAAATGTTTTTAGTCGAGAAAAGACAAAAACAAAAACTATTCTATCTTTGCTTGTAGAGTTCAGTCATGCACAATAAAATGCTGGAAGCCTTCTATATTATGTGTAGATAGTTTAGAACATTCATTGTTGGCTATATCACACTTTATCTCAATCTGGATGAAATTTGAATCTTCTTTTTCTCATAGGAGATACAAATATGCTAAAGGAGGAGGGATGCTGGAGCTCATTTAAAACTTGTTTCAGAAGCTTGACATTACTGGCTTCTTGACGCATCTTCTAACGCCCAGATCCAAGCGTATAGCTTTCTCTACATTCCCAGGTTACTTTCTTTCTCCACTTCCCCTTTTTCGTCTGCAGCTTCAATGTGATATATCCATTTTTTCTCACTGCATTTCCATACCTCACATAACCAGGACTCACACGTTTCTCAAAAAAAAAAAAAAAAAAAAAAAAAAGCGACACTAGGGAAAGCTTTTACAAGTAGACAGTACAATCTCATGTCTCTTTCATCCTTGCCCAATCCTGTAGGCATCCCACACTGAATAAGTCTCAGCAGCCCAGTCACTTGTTTGCACGCGGGGGCGTTTTATGAGACTTGGCCTTGGCACTTTACCTCTATTTCTGGACAAGAGAGGAGTTGAGAGAAAGGAAAGGCTATAAGCAAACAAACAAACAAATCTGGCTCTTTCCTGAGGCAACCGCGAAGGGGCGGTTCTGCTCCTAGCCCGTCTGGACGAGCCCCGCCCCGACTCTCCTCCTCACCTCCCCACCTCCGGGCAAGACAGCCACCGGAAGGGGGCGTGGCCTCCTTCGTGGGAGGGGCGCACAGCTGCGAGGGGCTGGACTGTGCATTAGCGGGGGCGTGTCTAGAAAGGGAGGGGCGGGGCCTTGGAGTGGGCGGGACAGGGCCGGGCGGGCGCTCGGCGCCTACCCGGCTTGCTTGAGCCACTCGCGCTGCTGCGCCCCGCCAGGCCGGGTTCACGTGAAGCGCCGGCCCTCCGCCCCTCCCTCCCTTCCTTCCCTCCCCCCTCCCTGTCCCCTCCTCCTGCGGCGCCCGCTCTGGCTCCCCCGGGCCCCCTGCCCGGCTGGGCGCTGACAGCAGCGGCGGGGGTCCCCGCAGCCGCCGCTGTGTCCCGCGCAGGCTCTGGCTGGGCCCGCGGAGCCCCCGACGCGGCCATGAACCGACCCCTGTCGGCGGAGGCGGAGGAGGAACTGGAGTGGCAAGTGGCGAGTCGCAGGAGGAAGGCCTGGGCCAAGTGCCGCAGCTCCTGGCAGGCGTCGGAGACCGAGGATCTGTCCACAGAGACGACGACGCAGGACGAGGACGAGGACGACGAGGAGGACCTCCCAGGCGCGAAGCTGCCGGCAGCAGCGGGGCGAGGTCGGTGCGCGGGACAGGATCGTGCGGTCGGGGAGGTGGCGTGCTCCGTGCCGCTGGGTGCTGGGACCTGACGCCCCCGACCTTTAAATGCGCGCTTGACCCGCGCTTCAGCGCCAGCATGTGCACCTGGCTGCCGGCTGGCTCCCCTGGGTCGAGAGCCCGGAAGGCTCTTGGAGGCTGGGGGTTGCCCCAGGCAGATTCTCCTGCAAGGGAGTGTCAGGATGGCACAGCCTCTGAGTACTTATGTATGGGGACCCTAACGAGTTGTCCCTTCTCTCTACTTCGCAGGAAACGTGCCCAACGAGAAGATCGCGATATGGCTCAAAGACTGCCGGTGAGTAAAAGCTGAGGTTGCCGGGGAGAAGCGAGGGGTTCGACCTCGTCTCTGTGTCCCGTGGCGGCTGTAAGTTAGGAACCGGAAAGTGAGCCGGCCGAAAGCTTCCTTCTAGAAGCGATTAGAACTGGAAGTGCTGTGGCCGCTGATTATTTGGTGACTGAGTTGACTTTACAGTTACGACTTCAGTCCAGGCATGATGTCAGCAGCAGATCAGAAACTAAAACAGGTCACAGTGATGTTACTTTGGCTGGTCGTGGCTTCTCTTGAAAGAATTTTGATGTTTCCCAGGACGTTTTATTTTTCTTTATTTTGGCATCTGAATATCTGGCACAGAATCATTTTCCTTTCAAACGTGTTATAGACAGGTTTAATTTACTTAACTACACTAACTGGGGTTTAATTTGGGTTGTGTGCCTTAAGTCTCTCTGGGGAGCTATTAAAACTAGCCAACTTGCTCCTTGGAGTTTTAACTCCTTGGACACGGGTTTGTCAGATGGCATTAGAATTTGCAGAAGGAAATGGAGCTTTGAAGGCATTCAAACTTCATGAGTCTGTTTAGTTACATACTTTGGCGCCCGCACACAGATGTTTGATAAAATACAGAGGACATGGGTTGTCTTACAAGTAAATTTGACTAAAAATAAAATGTGTTTTGCTTCTTTATTTTCCCAGTTTATTTGCTCTTTGAAAAATCTTGTGTAAAGACTATAGCTTTTAAACTTTTGCTGGCATTTGCTTCTGGGCATATTATTGTTTCATCAAATTATGTTTATCCTAAAGATTATTTGGTTGTTTTTTTCTTTTTCTTTTTGAAATGGATTCTTATATATGATATTACTTTTTTTTCCTGTAAAGACCGATAGAATATTGGCTTTACTGAGGTGTCATAGACTTGCCTGAAATATTATGGGGTGTATAGACATTCCTTTTAAAGATGCACAGAGGCAAATATATTGCTTCAAGACATCTTTAGATTAGCCACCCAGCCTAGTTTAACCCCTTGATTTTCAAATTACAAGAATATGGCCTTTACAAAGCACAATAACGTGTGCCAGAGGCTCGCCATCAAAACAGTTTGAAATTAGAAGGCTGAAATTTTAAGTGTACATCTTCAAAACTTTTTAGGAGAGAACTTACAAAGCAGTGTCTTTGAAGTTTCCATATCAAGGAGTGAAGAGGCTAGTCTATCCTTGCTCTTATTTAGGTTTTTAAAGTTTACATCTTGGTCTCATTTAAAATCCATTCCTTAATACAGTATTGGCGAAGCTTAAAGCAGGTCTTAACGTTTCTAGTGTTTTATCTTAAGTGGATAGTCAAAGGATTTTTTTCAAATGTAAGAACAAGAGAAAAATCACATTTTAAAAGTGATATATAGGAATTGAGGTTATAAAAGAAATCATATCAAGGAGACAGAAAATAAGCAGTTTTTAGGTAAATGAAGTAGGCTAATGTGAACAGTGGCCAGGACTCAAGTTCGGTCCAGAAAATTCCAGAAGTGTTGTTGCTAAACCTAATGTGCACAGATTATATAGTTATCTAGGAAACCTGTCGTAGGTTTCTTCCTGGTTTTTATACTTACCCCATTCAGAGCATAAGCAGGCTTTGTGTGTAGCTGAGCTGAGCGTTAACATATTTTGTATACTGTATGCAGATCATCTGAAAGAGCGTTTTCCTCCCTTGGTAAATTCTGCAATACTGTCTTCTCATTGCTGGCCATGTTCTGGGTAAAGATGTCATGTTTTTCCTTTTCCAGTGGAGTCTTTATTCTGATAGCTATTTCTTTTTTCACTAAGCAAATGACTTGAGTCAATGTCTAAGAAGCAGTAGAGACTCTGGTGGGATTTGGAGGAGGGTCTAGAAATAGAGAACTTGCTTCTGAAGAAGGCCAGTTATGTTCTACCTACTTGCCAGTTTCTGTTAGTGAAGAATACCATGGGCAACTGTGGACACAGACATAATTTGGGCCCAACTAAGGAAAGAGCTACAGGCGGGGGCCAAGGAGGGCAAGATTTTTAATGTCACACATGTGAAATGTTTGCAAAGCCCTAGAATTGAGGTTTGGTCAGTGCCCATGTGGTATTTGCTGATGATTCTTCCACAGCTCGCATCGCTTCTCAAAAGCATTAAATTTCAGAGAAGCACCTCGTTTATGTATTTGCTTGTATGTTTAATTGGCATTGAGTAACATTTCTTTGAAGCAGGATGCATCCCACTTTGAATGTAAATTGTTAGCAGGTACAAACTGTCACTGAGAAACTGAAGTCTGTATCACAGACTAGAACATTCAGAATAAAAGAGTGTTTCTGTGATTCAAGTCACAAAACTAAGTTGTTTGGAGAAAAGTAAAGATATCTTTGTGTTTGAAAACAACTGAGACATTCGTGTTTGAACTACAAACTTGAGGGAGAAAAATCAGCATTGGCTGATCCTTGACTCCCGATTCCAAGCTGAGCTGTGGATTTCCCAAAGTTAAGGGAGGAAGAGGTGTACTCCTTAGAATTTAAAAGAGGACTGTGATGGTCAGGCTTTCCTGTGTTTGTGAGAAAGGCCTCTGTTGAGGTGGAGAGGCAGCCTAGGTTGTGCTCTGATGACAGGCAAGAGTTAAGAACTCAGGCTTACTTCCTGACTCCTGTAACTTTTTGTTTTACTAAGTGAAGTCACTTACTGCTGAGAAGGTGCTTTCTTCTAATCCTGGATTTACATTTTTGTTGTTGTTGTTGCTTGTTTTGGTAGAAGGGATTGAGTGAAATATTTCTCTCTCTCTCTCTCTCTCTCTCTCTCTTTCTCTTTCTCTCCCCTCTCTGTTTTTGCGAAGAAAATAACAATTCATATCATATGCTATGGCCATTCCAGCTCTTAATTGCTGCAGAGCAGACCTGTGATTAAGTTATGACTGGTAAACTGACCTGACAACAGGTATTTGCTTGGTTAGAACGACATTACTTATGTAAGCCACTCACATTCCTGGTGTTTGGGGAGGAGTGCTCAGTTGATTAAGATGCTAGCTTAGCTATAATTCTAAAGTGAGGCTACCGAGGAACAGTTCTCCAGATGGGTGTTCAGAAGACTGAGGCTCCTGTGTTTCTGTGATTGCAGCACCCCTTTAGGAGCTTCACTGGATGAGCAAAGCGGTGGTGCGCTGAAGGGTAAGAGACAGTTGTCTTTTTTTTTTAAATGTGAGAATCTTCCTTTGTCTTTTAGGTGAAAGTGCTGTGTGAATTACACTAGTGAGGATCACGTTTATAAAATATGCTATTGTGAGCTAGAAGCCCAAAGGGAAAAATATTGTCATAAGGCGTAAAAGAATACTAAGTAACTTGCAGTAACTTTGTTTCCCAAAGCTTCTCACAATGCCAACCTTATGTTCTTATTGCCCAGTTGGATATTATAAAGACTGATTAAATACAGACTCTGATAAGTAAATATAAAGAAAATATATAATGAGTGAACTAGGTTAACTTTAGTGTAGCATTTCTCTGCTTATGCTAACTGAAGTTGCCACACCTGGGATTTTAGCACCTTTGCAAGACAGAATTCTCAAGTTCAAAGTACAACAAGAATGTACAGGTGATGACAAGGCAAAGGAGAAGCATTCGGAGTGTGAGGAAGACATAGCTTGAGGTCCTGACGTACCATGAAGGTGTAAGAGGAGTGGTTATGTTAGGACCTCGTTTTCTATGGAACTCTTTGGTGAAGTAGTTGGTCTGATGAAATGTCTTCAGAGGCATAAGGGAATATAAAGTATGAGCCCAGATTCTGGAAAATTTATGTGGCCACAAACCTAGTTTCCTTACAACAGAGGAAAAAGCTTGTTTGCTCTTTGAAATGACATACTATAAATAATTTCTTAGTATTCATGTTTAAGATATTTTCCTAGGCTTTGTGAAATATCTTATGAAGTAGACTTATTTAATTAATGATGTTGTACGGTAGTGGAATTAGTGGGGAAACAGCAGAGAAGGAGAGTGTGGTTTCTGAATTTCCATACTCTGTTTTAGGTGCGCTTGTGAGAAATGGAGGAAGCTTTGAAGATGACTTGTCACTGGGAGCTGAAGGTATGTTTGTTGAGGAACTGTATCTTTATGTAGTTCTAGTTATCTTAAGCAATGAAGTAAAGACTGTCAGATCTAGAGCTCTTAGAGAAACATTTAAAGCCTTGACAGTGGGTCCCATTTACTGCCTTAACCTGTAAAATTCCCATCTGGCTGACTTTGACATACCATCTTACCTGACTGTTTATGACAAAACTATGGTGATGTAAATGAGAGAAAAACGGTTCCAAAGAAGGAAGGGAGCTTAAATATTTATGCAGGGAAAAAAACAAGTTGAAGCTTAGTTTTGGTTTAGGGACATAGATTCATATCACACTTACAGCTCTGGTTTGTCTTTCTCCTTACATTTTCCCTCTTTTAACCCCTGACAGTTAAAGATTAAAGGACAAAGACCACATAGAGTTAGAAGTTAGATCATTATGCTGGTGCCTCTTTCAGGTTGCCTTTAGCACTGTAAAAGTATGCCCTTAAATTCTTTGTAGGTTCCAATAAAGTTTCCCAGTATACGAAGCTAGGTTTCTCTTTTAAAGCAATTTTGATGTTATTATAAAGTGTTGTTTACTTTGTTTGAGACAGGTTTGTACTATGGTAGCCAATGTGGCCTCGAATTCCCAATGTAGCTGCAGGCTGTCCTCAAATTCACAGTTGTTTGGCTTTTGCCTCCTTGGTGCTGAGGTTGCAGGTGTAAGCCACCATGACTAAGGCCATTGATTTTTGTTTTATTTTATTACGTAGAATAGATTATTGGTAGTTCTTAGAAAAAAAACTAAAGATTATTTAAAATGCTCAAAAATTACAAGCTGATAAAGAATGAATTTATTCCCTGAATTTAGTATCCTTGATCCTTTAGATCTTAATTTCCGTTTATAAGATGCGTTAGTTATTTAGAACATTCTAGCGTCAGAAAGTATAGAATACATATTTTTATTATCTCTGTCAATGTTTTTCAAGGAATGATTGAAAACTAACTTTCTTCTTTCAAGTCAGTACTCTTAAAAGTCTCGTCAGTCCATTATGAAGATGCTCACCAGCGTCCTTGTAAACAGTGCATTTGATGCTTTGACATCTGCCTGGGAGGTTTCACGATATCAAATGATATCATTAATAGGAAGTACAAAGAATCGAAAATTTCTCACAGTTTTGCAGATCAGAAATAAAAAAGTCAGTTGCTGAAGTAGACATTTTGGTTATTAATCTTATTTGTTTTATTTTCTACAGTTATGATGAAATTAAACATTGGCTTCTATTTGCTTTGACCTTGTTAATCTAGGTTAAAGCTGAGAGGATGTTTTTAAAGAAAATGTTACATTGAAAGGTGCAGAGCATTTCACATTATGCACTAAAGGCTGATTCACTAACTCTAAAAAATAAGAAATATGTGAATATTGTGGTCCTCCTTCATGGCACCCAGTCACGTTTACTTTTAAGATGTTTCTGATTGACAGCTTTGGAAGTTAACAGCACTACATACACTAGTATATGCTGCTTATCTCCCTCCTTACTTGTCAGCCTGGTTCCAGACATTTAATTATTTATAGATTTTTTTTAAAATTTTAAACACTCAGATAGAAGTAGTTTTGCATTGCCAGAAAGTACAAGCCACCTCGGAAAGTTGCTGGCCCAGTTGTTGCCTCAGTGTCCAGTGGTTTCAGTAGTGGATATTTAACAAGCTAGCCATGACAACATAGATAACCTGTCTTCTCCATAACCGTGCCATTTCCTTCTAACAGCTGTGCTCTCTGTGTGTTTGTCTGTCTGTCTGTTTGTTACTTGTAGCCAATCATCTACATGAACCCGATTCTCAAGTTGAAAACTGGTATGTACCTGTTTGGGTCTACTCCTTTCTAAAAGTGAGAAGGGATCAGAAAATCGAGTGTTAAAGTATCTTATCCTATTTGTAGCAACAATATCTTGGCCAAGGAGAGAAGACTTCAGTTTCGTCAGAAAGGGAGAAGTATGAATTCTACTGGGTCTGGGAAAAGCAGTGGTACCGTGTCAAGGTCAGTCCTGGTGAAACTGTGACCATGTGGTATTGAACCTGTAACTTTCTGGTCTTTGGATGCTGAGAGTGTGAATCAAAGGGCCCCAAGTGTTTCCTAGACCATCATAACTGACAAGAACTTCTTATGCAAAAACCAACACCACCTGTAACGAACCAAATAAAAAGCTGTAACTGTGTTCATACCGGTGCTAGAATCTAATAATAAGTGGTTCAAGTTTTGTGAGCATCCTGAAAGAGAAACTCCATAGTGGGGTAACTTCTACTTGTCAGGAAACAAAACTCACTGCACAGTGCCTCGAGTAACTCTGACATAGAAAGCAGCGTAAACCTCCTCAATTAATAGCTTGATATTTAAGGCTAAATTTGTTTCCAGTGTGTTAAACCAGTGATCTTTAAAATGTAAATTAAATCAACTATGTGGGCCTGTGGGCCAGTTTTTAAATTGCTATACATCGTTCCTTTTTCTCTGTAGCAGCTTTACCCATCTTCTAGACCCATTCCATCGTTCTTCTTATTCCCTCCTTAAGCCCCCAAAAGCTTGGGTCATCAGTGCGGTGAGAGGGTAGGTTAGTGTTGGATTCCTAGGAGTCAGGGCACAGGTTCCTCTCTGCATGACCCAGATCCTCCTCACTTTACTCCTCCTCCTCCTTTCGTGGATGTGGGGGGAGGGGAGCTGGAGGGAAGCTCCTTCCTGGCTCTCTCACCCCAGCTTGTCTCCTTCATTGCTTCTGCTAAGACAATTGTCTCTCATAAGAAAAAAAAAAAA
>JANHMN010000002.1:148914071-148935841 GCA_030674055.1 Rhabdomys pumilio
AAAAAAAAAAAAAAAAAAAAAAAAAAAAACAACAACAACAAAAAAAAAAAACGTGTCTTCAAAGCTTATATTTCACAGCTGGGTCCTCAGTACCCAAGCTGTACCAACTTCCTGAGTCAATTTTCCTTTAATCTGTTCTTTCCTTTCATGCTTGGTCTGAATTGCTTTCCTGGAGAATCCTTTAAAAATGATCAAAAAGATAAGGTGAGAGCAACCCCTTAGAGGTTCTGGTTTGTGTTCGTAGAGATCAGGCCTTTTTGCATTTGTTTCAGATTTTCCAACACTAGTACCCTGATAAACGTGCCTATGTATCCTTTCTAAGGATTGTGTATTGCATGAATGAATAGTATGGAAGATAGGGAAAGATACTATGGTGTGACGACCAGGAGCCAAGGGGAATGACAATGGGGCTGTGGACTGCTTGGCATGTGGTGTGGGTTTCAAGCACACTTAACATCTTTATGTCTTCTTCATTTGTTGTAGTGTTTCAGAACTTCTGGAGCTTTATGAGGAAGATCCTGAAGAAATTCTATATAATCTTGGATTTGGACGAGATGAACCAGATATTGCTTCTAAAATTCCTTCCAGATTTTTTAATTCATCATCTTTTGCCAGAGGCATAGACATTAAAGTATTTCTGAGTGCACAAATGCAACGGATGGAAGTAGAGAACCCAAACTATGCTCTGACAAGTAAGGACTTTGATGTTAGAGTATTGTTTGAAATGTTGAGCAACTGGACCAGATGATCTTTGTCTTAGCCTCTGACGTTTCAAAATGAAGGTTAATAATAGACTGGGTCTTTTACTCATTCTGAATGAATTATTTTAGTTTATTTTTAATATATATTATATATATTATACACACAACATATATATATGCATGTGTGTGTGTGTGTGTGTATATATATATATATGCTATTCTCTCCCCCTCCTTGTTAACTCATCATAATTTATATGTAGGACCTGTTGTTTATCTCCAAATTGCATTTGTTCAAGAAAGAAAGAAGCAAGGGCAGGGGCTTTGTCAACTTTAAATGAGATCAGTCCATTTCAAGTGCTTTTCTGTAAATCTAAAATACCTTGGCCAGTCGGGGCTTTTCACTCCTGTCTCTGCTTGTATGTTTCTCTGTTAAATAGTATCTCAAAACAGGATTCTTCCCAGGTTGTCTGTGGATCAGCCTCTGTGTGCTTTAACTGTACTCTCCAGTTCAGGGGAAAATATACTTGGATATGTATTTTCTTGGGAAGGCATTTGTAAGAGTCTTGATGGAGCCCATGACAAAACAGTAAATACTTCCTAACTAGAGATCAGTAGCTGGTTCTGTTATCTTCAGTGCTATCATCAGTTTTTGTGCTTATTTCTAATTGTTTTAGAGTATAAATTCTAATCTTTACAGTAAAAATCCTCTTCCTCTTTACCCTTTGAATGTAGTGGTTCACATGTTCACTTAGGAAAGAATATGATTTCATAATATTTGGGATCTAAATTCAATTACTAGAATTCTAAACAATATGTGTTTACTGTATGTACCTCTAACATTAGCACAGTTTGTTTACGCTATGTACTTATAACATGGAATTTGTTTACAATATGTATGTATAACATAAGCATTTTATTTCTTTTATCCTTTTGTAGGCCGATTTCGCCAAATTGAAGTCCTCACTACTGTGGCCAATGCATTTTCTTCTCTATATTCCCAAGTCTCTGGGACTCCGCTGCAGAGGATTGGAAGTATGTCCTCAGTGACCTCCACCAAGGAGACGGCAGACTCCCCTCCTCCTCTGACTCGAAGCAACACTGCAAACCGTCTAATGAAAACACTATCAAAACTAAACTTATGTGTTGATAAAACAGAGAAAGGAGAGGGGAGCTCTTCCCCCGCTGCTGAGAAAGGAAGGAGTCTAAGTGTTTCACTGTCTGAAGACAGCAGCGGTGGCGGCAAGAGCGATCCTAAGCTTCAGAAAGTTATAAAGAAGAAGGAGTCGTCTTCGATGCTGGCTACGGTTACGGAAGAAGTCTCAGGTAGTTCATCAACCATCACAGACAGCATTGATGCCGACAGACTTTCTGATGAAGCAGATAATAACACCAGTCACAAGATGGAAAGTGAAGAAAGCAGAGAAGCTCACAGTCAGGAGAATGACCCACGCTGGGAGTCTGCTGTCACAGATCCTGACTTTGGTCATGATGGCAGCGTGTCCGGCCACTGTGAGGTGGAGAGCCAGAGCGAGCTGAAAAGTGCCCAGGTGTCCTCGAGTGAGAAAGAGCCTTGTGCACCACTGACAATCCCATCCATAAGAAACATAATGACGCAGCAGCAGAAAGACTCCTTCGAGATGGAAGAGGTAGGCAAAAGACTTCCTGAGGTTCCTCTGTAGAGAGCCAGAAGTGTTTATAGAGAGGGAGGTGCTAACATTCATAGCTGTGGAAACAAGTCCTTCTGTTGACACTCCTGCTCTGTTTCCAAACTGAGGGTTGGTCACAGAGCTGTGTGCTGTGCAGCCCCTCAGGCACAGCTGCCATCTAGCCAGTTACATGCTGTCTGCAACCATTTTTTTTCTCAAGCCTAAGGCTTTGATATCAGAGAGCCTTGAGAGTGTGTATCCAAATCCAAATCATTGTATTGCATAGCAGTGAGAATGCTAAGATCAAACAGGTTTGCACGTCAGTCTTCAGGGGTCTCAGTGACCAGGGCGAGGGAGAAGGCAACTTATGAGTAGATACTGGTGATTTGTGTACCTGAGAGGAAAGGAAGGGACCTGGAAGGCTGCTGGGTAGAGTTTTATAAGTCCAGGTACACATTTGGTGACTTTATCTTACTCATCGATACTCCTGCTAGTTAACATAAAATCTAAATTCAAGAATGTAACAGTACTCGGGGTTCATTCAGAGCTCCTAGACAGACCAGAGGGACTGATTGTGCAGCAGTATGGACCACACTACACTGTGGGAGGAAAGGGGCTTGCCCTAAGGAGCAGTGTGCAAGAGTGCTGTCTCGTGTTACACAGGAAGAAACTGAAGGTATCTGTGTTGGGGATATGCATAATATAGTATGTAATTTTTCCTGTTGAAAATACGGAAGCTTTGCTTTGGTAATAGTTTGTGTTAGCTTTAGAATCACCTTTCCTCGGCTTGAAGGGTAAATAACGGTGTTCTCGTCATGCTCTTGTCACTGAGCTTTGCGTCAGTCATGTTAGTGGTGACTTTTTACTTATTTCAAAGTTTCAGTTGCTGATAGAGTTACTTACGCTTTGATGGCTTCTGGATTTTAGTATGTTAATTATGACTAAAGAGTAAAGTAAAGGGGAAGAGATAAGTGCTGGAGAGTATTGTACATTTTCTTGTAGACTGTTTTTCCCTAAGTTTTTCCCTGTAGTTTGTATGTCCATTCTTTGAATTACTAAAGTGATCTGCCGTAGTATGGTGAGCGTGGGAGAGGATTCCAAGGCCTGCTTGAAAACTCTGGCTCTGTCCTGTCTATCGATCTCTGTTGAGTGTTGTTTTGGTCCCGCTTGTCCAACTAACGACTGAGTGTAAGTTCAGACCTTCCCTGGGCCCGCTCCTCCGTGCTGAGTAGATCCAGAAGCTTCCATACTTTAGCCCTGCACTGTGGTATGCAAATGTAGACAAGTTATACAGTAGCTGGAAATTCATGCTGGTGACTCAGTTTGAACAGCAGTGGGTTGACAGTGTCCTTTTTGTAATTTCTAGGATTTTAAAAGAGCTCATAAATTCTAAGCAGAAGTGTAAGTGTCAGGTCTCTGAAAGGGTTCAGGTAACATACAGGGAAGGACCTTAAGGCCTGTCAAATGGTGGGTGCAGTTTGGTGGCGCTTACCTTTCCTCACGACCTTTTCCCTTGCGCCCTCTGCTGGAACAAAACGTTCATGACAAAAAATCGTGAACCCTTTTGTGTAGTAAAGATTACATGACTAGTTAAGGAATGTTAGATACTGTGTGTGTGTGTGTGTATTAGGAATGGTGTCGTATGTTTGTAGTAACTAGCTTCCAAAGGACTGAGGCACAATGACCATGAATTTGAGATAAGCTGAGGCTATATAGCAAGGTCTAGAATAGTAGCCTGGTGTACCTACTAAGATACTTTTTCAAGTACGTATAACAAAATAATTTTCAACTTTGTCTATTGTAAATAGAGGAACTTTAAGAATAATGAATCCTTTCTTTTTTCATATCTATTTAAAATATTTATTGAAAACCTCCTAGAATTGTGCTTTTTCCTTTGGAAACTTTAGAGAAACTTCTAGAACAATGGATAAAGCAGGGAAATGTGTTATTTTCATTTCCTCTTAGGCATGATATGAATTGTACTAGCAGACAAAGAAAACAGTCTTTCCAAGGCCAGCTTACATCCCATTCAGAGTAGCTTGGGCGCTTCTCTCTGATACTCCTTTGGTTGGGGTCTGATCTCTGTAGAGAACATTTGTTCCTGTGTGAACAGCAAGTAGATACAAGTTAGAGCTCTCTCAGAGCCAACTCCAAGAGAGGCCTCAGCAGCGGCAGCTCTGGCTGGAGTCGGGAAGAATGTTGCAGTCTGGCTTTGTGGATGAGGCTGCCTAATCAGGTGAGACAGAAGGGAAGCCTGTGAGGTGACCAGGACCTAGGAGGAAGCTGTGTGTGAAGAGAACTTCACAAAGGACAAGACTGAGTGAGACAGGCTAGAAGCAGCAGAACTCCTGTTCCTTTTATTTATGAAATGAAAAACACGAAAAAAAGTCTGTAGACTGTTTTAGTTAAAAGTCAACTTGCCTTCTAAAAAAATGTTTTAGAATGTCCAGAATACGTAGAAATTCTAAACCCTTTCTCATTTTTTGGTTGGGGTATGGGAGAGGATTTTAATTCTTAGTGGTTTGGATTTTTTTTCTTTGGTTGGTTTTGGTTTGTTTTTGTTGGCTTATTGAATACAGCGTGGTAACTCCGTGCAGTTACACATCAGAAGGCTGAAGGGTCACAGCTAAAGTGATCCTACTGAATGAACAGTTGCTCCTGCTTTGTGAATATGTCTGTAGTTGTGGAGGGAGCCTTCCTCTGTGTGCTGGGGTCCTCTCACTGTGCTAATCAACTGTTTACAAGTAATTGTTACTGGGTGCACACATAATCTTGCTTGAGTTCCTAAAATAACTGTTAATCTTGTTCTTATACAACATATTACTTTTAGCTTCTAAGTTTTAGGGTTCACTATATTTATTTATCAAATTCAAATAATCCCAAATCAGTGGGGTATTTGAGGAATAGTGGTATGTTCCTTTGTCCTTCCACATTTGTGAATTTGGTTTCTTTAGATAGGATCTTGCTGTGCTGGCAGGGTTGATTCTCCTGCTTTGGCCTCCCAAATATTGGGGTTACAGGCATGTACCACCATGCCTACTCCTAGCTGTAGTTTCTGAAGATAGGAATTTAAATATGAATTCTGAGAGTTCATATCTGCCCTGATATCCCACATCCCAGATAGTCACTGGGTTGTTTCTTGCTGTTTTGTTTTAATAATTTTTTTATTCTTTGTTTTGTTTTTTTCAAGACAGATTTTCTCTGTGTAGGCCTGACTGTCCTTGAACTCACTCTGTAGACCAGGCTGGCCTTGAACTCAGAAATCCTCCTGCCTCTGCTTCCCAAGTGCTGAGCCTAAAGGCCACTGCCCAGCTATTTTGATATTTTTTTAATCTAAAAAAAAAAAATCTTTGAAATTAAAATTCAAAAAATCTTAAAATTCCTTGAGTCTTTTTAAAAATTTCATAACAGTGGAAACATTTTTTGTGTTATTTATGTTAAAACTCAGCAGTCTTTTCTTTAATGTAAAGTAGAAGTGATTACAGAATCATAGACTGATACAATGGTTGTTTGAAATAGTTCTCGCCTTACGCCTTCCGCGCACTTAGAGATTACTTCCCAGCAGAGGTTTTCATCTTCTTTCTGAGGGAAGTCATATTTGCTATAAGGTTAGAGCTTCAGGATGGACTGATGTCTGTGAAGGAAGGCTGCTGGGAGGGATCTGCTATCGTGTGTCTTTGCTACGTTGTTGTTACTTTTGATTGACTTAAGGACTTGTGGTAGAAGTGTTTTCACCCTTATTTTATAGTTGCAAAACTAGATAAATAGCACAGATAGTTTTTAGAGGCCAGTGAATGGCGAGTAAGACTTGAACTCAGGACTGGCTCCTTTAACCTGCCGTACATTTGCCATGGAGCAGAGGCGGGGAAGGACATCAGTGAGATCAGTGGACAGGAGCTCAAGTTCTTGTCACAGCCCTGTACGACTTCTTGGCAAAACATTCTTGGATTCCTTCCTTCCTTCCTTCCTTCCTTCCTTCCTTCCTTCCTTCCTTCCTTCCTTCCTTTCTTCCTTTCTTTCTTCTTTCTATCCTTTTTTTCTTTCTTTTGATACCACACAGAATTGTAATTTCTAAGACTCTAATTTAAATTTTATTTCAGCATGATTGTATATTTAGTATGTTTAAAATGACAAGTGGTTAGTGTTGTTTGGTTCCCAGTGAAAAGGCTGGATGAGAGCTGCATCCAAAAGCTACTGCCATCAAGAAACTAATGCCATAAGAGCCAGATGCTAATTCCATGAGAGCCAGGCGCTAATTCACAAAGCTGAGCAACTTTGTTGTTTTGGCCTAATGTGTATTTTATTTGTTTTCCTTTTATTATGGGAAGTTTTGAACTTACCTAAAGTTTAAAGAATTGTATGATACAAACCTATTACTTGTTATTGACTTCTCTTTTGTTTGATTATATTTGTAAAACTTTAATCAAATGCTACCTAGAGTACATGGCCAGCTCACCATACACCACTAGGAATGCTTGCTGTGTGGGTCTTCATTCTGTATTGGCTTCATGGTTTTACACTCAGATCTGCCTTTTGCATAGTCGTGACCAGTAAGATTTAAGAATAAGTCATCACTCGTGGTCTTAATACAGTAAGATTTTGCTGGGACCCATCTTCCTGACATTAGCAGTTGTGTAAGTAAACATGACCCTCTCTACCATCAGAGTCTGCCGTGCACTGATGAAGGGCTTTGCAGTAAAAGGAGAAATATTTTTTCCCTAGAATAACATCGTGAAGGATAAATGGCTAGGGAAGGTATCATGTTCTTTAAATCCACACCACTTTGTGTTTAATTTATCTCCAAGGAAATAGAGTATTTGATAATCCTTCATCTATAAAGTGGGAGATAGTAATTTGTTGTGTCTAAGCTGAGATTCCTAAGATATAAATAGTTATCTGGATTTCTTCTGTACTTTTTCAATCTAGTTAATGATTGTTTTTTGGAAATCTGTATTAGGCTGGGCCAGAGTAGCAGCTAATAATAGGCCTTTTGTTGAATATAAAAAGAAAATGTATTCTGTTCCCTTGCACTTAAAACAATGGTTTTCCGGTTGGACTTGTATCTGCTGCTTTGAGTAATACAGTTTTTAAGTTGTAGCAAATAAAAGTAAAGCTTACTTTATATGTGTCGTACTCAGGACAGTGTTAAACAGTCACCATACTTTCAGTTGCTTCAGGTCATAACTATAGGTTCATGGGACTGTATTCAGAAGTCATCACAAATCGGAAATTCCTGAACAGGGGAGGAGGGCTAACATTAATTTTTGTGATGGTAGTATACGTGTATGTGTGCGCTCTCTCTCTGTCTTTGTCTGTCTGTCTGTCTGTCTGTCTGTCTGTCTGTCTGTCTGTCTGTCTCTCTCTCTCTCTCTGTGTGTGTGTGTGTGTGTGTGTGTGTGTGTGTGTGTGTGTGTGTGTAGTGGTTGTCTGTGGTGTGTGTTGACCTTCTATTCATTCCTATGAGATATTTTTTATTTTTTAATTAATTCATAGCTTGAAGTGTACCAGGGTTCAAATCAAAAGTTTGTTTGTTATTTGTTGTTTGTGATTTGTTCAAATTTAAAACCCTGTGTTTGAGCATTTTGTTTCCTTTTATGTGGTAAAGTGGTAGAAATGAGCAAAGGCCTCCTCGAATGTTTACTCTTGATACAAGTTAGTCAGTAGGTAGGCAGTGTCTCCACAGGGTGAGGATGGCATTTAGAAACAAAATTTCCTAAATAATGATATAGTTGAACAGGTACAAAAAGGCAACTTTTCTAGGTTTTGTACTTCCATTAAATAGAATTTTTAGAGCAATTTTTATGGGTAAGACTCTTAAGATTTTAGTTGTATTAAGATTTGATTCCCACTTAAAATACCAATATGTCTTGAAAGAACATTTTTATCAGGGCAGAACATTCTTATACATGAGAAACAATTGATGCCTCAAACTGGAGGAAAATTTAGCTGTGAGAACATGGTGTCCTAGTTCCATAGATACTGAATTTGTATTTGCCTCAAATACAGCCCAGCCATGGCCTCCTAGGAGGCACAGATTAGCCTTTTTCCTCAGACTGGAACTACTTTAATGTTTAACATTCAGGGCAATCTCCTGGGACGGGCCATCTTTCGCAATAGCATCTTTTGAGAACAAAATCTTTCCATGTGGGGTTTTGTGTGTGTTTGTATGTGTGAAGCTACTCTACATGCTATTTGTCTCTGCCAGTTACCTAGGTTGAGTGTGGTATGTCAGTGGGAAAGTAGGACAGAAAAGTAAAGTAAGTTGTGGGACATGCTCACGCTTCTGAGATTGAAGTGCCTGCATAATGTTTGGTGCACTTCAGTTGAACTGACTTGTTCAATGAATAACCATCAAGAGACACTCTTTTTTGTCATAGATTCTCTTAGTTTTAACTATAAATGGTTCTCTTTTAGGTCCAGAGCACAGAGGGAGAAGCACCTCACATACCAGCCACTTGCCAACTAAGTCTTGCCAAGTCAAAAAGAGGTAAGTGGACCACTGACTACTGTTTCCTCTGTCTGCACTTGTTGTCAGCTGGGAAGGAGAGGAGTGTCTCTCTCAGTATGTGGAGTAGCAGTAAGTGTGAAAAGATGAGCGTGCAGGATGGGCGTGCTCTTATCTCAGCATATAATTTTTGGGGGGTTCTTATAGGGAGACTTTTATGCTTACAAACTTATACTAGATTGTTTATCTTATAATGACCTCATTAAAAATTTCTGGGTGCTCTAGTTTTCAAATCTGCACATGGACTGAAACAGATTATGACTACTTTTATGTTGTTATGATTGGACACTTATGTTCTCTGTTTCTGAGTTTTTTATACAAATATATCTTGTAAGTATAATACATGCAATATAACTAGCAAAAACTCACTGTCAATAGTTAAACCAAGTTAAATACAAAGGTGTGGATCAAAGGTGAATGGCTACAGATTCTACTCTTTTCTTGAATCATTAATTATTGACCAGAGAACCTTTGGATCCACTTCTTACTCTTTGACTTGCAACTAGAAAATGCTGTCTTGTTTTACATTTACAAAGCATTTGATATTTAGAGAAAGAAAGGGGAAGAAGTAACCACTGAAGATAGGACTGTTTATTTTTAAAACTTTACACATACCAAACCACCTGGTTATTTTTTTTTTTTAACAAAAATTTATATGTATGTTCTTAGAATAGAAAATTACATGTTAGTTTTCCTGAGGAACATTTTGCATGTGACTTTTCTTTCATTGCAGTGTGGCATTGAAGAATAGGGCCCCTAGTCACTTCAGTTCTAGTCGGACACACAGTGAACTTTCTTATGGGGTATTCTTTCTTTCTTAAGTACGTAAACAAATATTTCTGCTTCTGAACTGTAAAGCAAGTAGGCAGAGGCAGCATTGAACAAAGCAACTAACCCATTATGTGTTCAAGGATGATAAAGTATAGTAAATTTCCTTTAAGTTGTTCCAGGGGAACTGTGAGTAATGTGGAAGAAATATTCAGTTGATGGTCAAACTGAAGTTTCTCCTGGTTACCAGTCTTCAGTTTCTTGATTATGATGCCACAAACAAAACCATGTACATATTTGTCAATAAATCTTTTATAAAGTTACAGTAAAAGAGTTTTGTATGTGCAGTGGTGATAAGGGGTTACAGGAAACAGTGACATTTGGTTTATTTTGGAATCATGGTGTATCACAGACTGGTCATAACTTACTAGTTAGAATCACTAGCAGCATACCCAGTTCACAGGTAGAAAGAAACAAGGCGTGGCTTCACTGATTGACTCTGCAAGTGCACTCCTCTAGTCTCAGCTGCAGGGACTTATTCTTGCACTGAGACAGGTTCAGTGGCTCAGCTCATGTCCCAGCCTAGTGTTTACTGGACAGCCTCATATTCCTAGAACTCCTACACTGGTCTTTTTTATAGACGACAACTATTTTTCATGAAAATCTAGAATAGAATATACTGATTTTGATACTAAACAGATGGTTTCCATATTTTGTTTTGTTTCATATTTAAATGCTTTGTCTAACTTTTAAATTAAGGTAATATTCAATGTCTTAAGAACTGAGTATTACTCCTTCTCTTCCTCTCAGTACTTCTTCCCCCTTAGCTCCTTGTATATATCACCCTTCCTGTTAAAAATTTTTTTTTCTCTCATAATACAATAAGAGCATGATTATGCCTATTTGTACCAGTGAGGTGCAAGATAGTCCTAATACCCAGTCCATCCTTTTGTTGACTAACCAGAACCTCTGTCATCTCTCCTAACTAAAACACTTAGTTTTGAACCTGTCTTTTTTTCTCCCTTGGTTTTAGAATGAATGTCAGCTAAAAACCATCCACTCAGATCTTTTCTCTCAAAGTAAATAGTTAGAATTGGATATGAGACTATAGGTTTTCAACCCCATCAGAAATCCAGACTGACTTAGTTAACTGAAATTATGGGAAGCATTAAGCATAGCTTCTAAAACTTAGAGAAGGAATAAAGAGAGAAGAAGAAGGAGAGAGGTTCACGTGTCTCCACCAGTCAAAGATTATATATCCAGGTTGGGTATTGGGTTACACTTCTGATTGAGCGTTACCAAACTTATAAAGCCTTTGATTAACAGTTAAAAAAAATTGTATAAAAGCAAAAAGGAAAAGGGGGCATGGGATAGGGGTTTTTTAGGGAGGGGGAATGGGGAAAGGGGATGGCATCTGAAATGTAAGTAAAATATCCAATAAAAAAATAAATTAAAAAAAAAAAAGAACTGAGTATTAATCCTTAGGTCTAAATTTCTGTAGTAAAGAGTTGTGGTTTCATTTTACAAAGTTTACTTACTTTATCAATAAGTACTTTAGTGATACTTTTGCTTTCTTATTTGTTTTGCTTGCACATATGTCTGTGCACCACTGGTGTGCCTAGTGCCGCAGAGGCCAGAGGAGGGTGTTGTATCCCCTGGAGCCAAAGTTAAGAGTTTGTGAACCACCCTATGGGTGCTGGGAATTGAACTCAGGTCCTGTGCAAAGTCAAATGCTCTTAGCTGCTGAGTCATCTCTTTAGCCCAAGAGAACTGTGCATTTCCTGAACAGAAATATCTGCCTAAAGACCTTAGATTGTGATATTTATACTTTTAGAAATTCTCTTATATTTAGGCAAAGCCTTTCTCTTTAGTTCAGGTTGGCCTCAGACTCAAGCTCCCCTTGCCAGTCTGTCTAGGTTAGTAGAATAATGTCTGTGGGATTTGTAGCTCCGGGAATACCTTCCTAGCATCTCCTGAAGCAGTGCTCTGCAGTGGAGGGCTGAGAGCCCAGTCTTCAGAGAGAAGTCACTGCTTTGCACCATGAAGCAGAGAAGCAGCTTAAACTCTGTGCTGTTCACTTCCCCATGCCCACTCTGAAGCCGGCTCAGTCTGCATTGCCCATCGAACTATGAAACACACAGTGCTCAGCTTTGAGGGGAACCGGCCCTGACCTTACTCTGCTGCGCATTCAGCAGATCTTTGAAGAAACTGAGTCTGGCTTCTCTGTAGTACTTCATAGAAGTTCCCTTTTCCCCACCAAATAGGCCCTTTAATTTCTAGATCATTTATATAACTGTTTAATTGTTGAGAGTTACCACTGAGTCATTAAGCAAACATTGCCATGTTGTTCTACATACCAGAACGTTAAGAATAAGTAAAGTTCCTGTCCTCATGGGCTCACAGTCTAGTTATAAACAAAACAAAGCAGAGCCATGAAAACACAAGCACAGTGGCAGCTGCTCTGGCCAGACGGCTAGTCCGTTTTGAAGGAATGTAATGGCCAGTGAGAACTGCTGGGGACAGTTTGTTTCAGTCCAGTTCCACAGTAATTCCAGCATTTCTAGGTTTGGTTAGGAGAGAAAACACTTCTTTAGCTCATCAGACAGCTTTATTAATATTGTAACACTGTTGCAGGTTTTGCTCGGTTTTTCATTGGTATATAATCAATGTTTCTTGAACCATCAAACTCCTGTAGGATGTTTTTAAACCCTAGTGAAGTTTAAAAAAACATATATTTATTTATATATCTAGTGTCTTTCATAAAAGAACACTTATGTACATACATATGTATATATATTTAGAAATTAGAACATTGAGACATGATAAACATGTCTGCAAATGAGCAGTGTTATATATTAATTGAATCTTTGACTTTTCTTTAACTGTAATGAAAAAGTTCTTTCCTAATGTAGATCCTTGCATCATAAGAAATACTAGAGATGCGTGAATACCCTCATACTTCAAGTGATTTAGTTTATAGCCCTTACTTTTATTCTTTCAAATAGGAAGATACAGAATGTTTTACAGAATTCTGCATATAGACTTTTAATTTCACTTCTTAGTCATTTTTATAGATTTACATGATTTCATCCAGTTTACGTCTGTGGTAGTCGGATTTATCAAACACTTTGATATTAGATCTTACTTAGCAAGTGCACGCTGAGCGTTTCTGATAGAAAACCCGATTCAGCTTTTACTTGGACCTGAGTTACTGGCTGTGCTTTGAAGCTGCAATTTCTCATAAGTTATTTGTGCTGCTTTATTGGTGATCGTATCTTTGATGATGTCACTGCCATTGCAGGCCTATGCCTGGTTTTGTTTAATATTCTGTTTCTACTGACAGATCATCTGTTGCGAACTGCAAGTCAGCATTCTGATAGCAGCGGCTTTGCTGAGGACTCCACAGACTGCCTCTCCCTCAACCACCTTCAGGTACAGTCTCCTGTTTTCATTAATCAGAACTTTCATTAACCTCATTTTAAGGCAGTAAGTCTGTCCATGTGTCATATTGTAAAGTTGTATATCAAGTGGGAATAGGAATAAAATATCTGAAATGTAGGTCTTGGCTATGTATTTGACTATAAATTTCAGATTTTATTTATTCATGAACTCTGGGTATAAAAAAAGTCTTAGTTTTGTATTACTAGTGACTTAATTACTTTGGTTTTAAACTGATGTTTCTGATGTTTTTCTTTTTTGCTTATAGGTATTATATTCCAGTACTTTATAATAAATTTTGTTTATTTTAAAACTCACATTCCTGCTAGTTCTGTGAATTTTTATGAAAATTAAGTGTTTTAGGTAACCCAGAAAGCAGGTACCTTTTCACCCTTAAGCTGGTGATTGGTAGGTACAAAGAGTCACAGAATGCGCAAGAAAGGGGCTGAAAATGTCTTTAATAAAATCTGAAAATTGAAATAAGGCAAACAAAAAAGATTAAAGAGTTTTCTAGGAGCCTGGAATTTGAAGGCTAAACGGTCAAGAAATTCACCCAAGGAATTTACAGGAAGAGTCACTTGGGAGGAGAGGCTCACAAGGGTCTATCCTAGGAAAGCTTTTGGTAGTTGGCTCATTTTGTTTGGGGGTTCTGGCCACTGGTTGTTCATGTTCCAGTGGGTAACCCTATACCCATGTGCATATGGATAAGATTGGTACTCAGTGTGTTACCAAGAAAACAAATTAAGATCTGAAGTTGGGAAGGGGACATGATGTGGGGATCTGGAGAGAGTTGGAGTGGAGAAATGGGATGTAGCTATGATCATAATTCATTGTCTGATATGCATGACATTTTCAAGAGAATAAATTAAAAACTATTAAAGAAAACACTGAAGAGAATTATTTAAGTTAAAATGGAAAAATTGTAGTAATATGAAAGTGTGATGTAAGTATTAATAAAGGCAAATAGGTATCTGCTCCCAGGTTGTAATTCCTTGATCTAAAAGTTGCAGCTTTACAGTGCTGCAAGCGTGGCATTTGTTTCATAGACATCTTTGAATTTCAGTGTTTGGTTGTATCTCTTATGCTACAGGACAGTAACAGTACATGTGATCCAGTGTGTGTTTCTGGGAGCGAATGGGCAGTGCTTTGCGTGTGCTGTGTGTCCAGTGTTTTATGTGCTCTGCGTTCTGAGGTTTTGCAGTCCACCATGTCCACCATGTCCTCAGAGTAGCCATCTATCTCTCTTGTACTCATACAATTTTTTCCTATTTATATTATTCAATAAAGTATGTGATACTCAATATTTTATTAATAAGTAAGGTTTATTTTAGATGATTTTGCTTGCTTGTAAGTTAATATAAGTGGTCTAAGCATACTTAAGATAGAATAAGCTAAGATATGATACTTGACAGGTTATGTATATTACATGCATTTAAAATGAGGAATAGTGCAGTGAACAAAAAAAAATGGGCAATGGGAAGAGTGTGTGTAGTTGTGATGAAATAAACAAGGTAAAGGAAGCGTGGGGCATGTGTCAGAGATGAGGAAGGAAAGGCGAGGCCCTGGCTAGGGTTTTAAACAAGTCTGTCTGCCTGCCTGAAGAGTTCTGTATGTCTCAACATGGGAGCTGAGCTGATGAGTTAGGGAAGGGCCATATCCTGAAGCAAGGTGATCCAGGTTAGCTGTGGAAAAGGGACACAGTTGTTTTCAGAATGAAGGGAAGATGGTGAGAACTAGGGAAAGTATGTGTTGGGGAAGAACAGGAAGACATTTTTGTTCAACTCTGGGAGTCAGTTTTGTGTGTTGGAAAGGAAATGTAAGAAAAATAGATCTGATGAGTAAGTGGGAGGCAGGGTGGTAAAAACCAGAATAGCTACAAATCTGTGGTCTTGTCGGTGAGGACTCTGACGTCCTCCTCAGCCTCCCAAATGCTTCCCTTCACAGGTTCATGAATCCCTGCAAGCCATGGGCAGCAGTGCTGACAGCTGTGACAGTGAAACAACTGTCACATCGCTTGGTGAGGACCACGTGACCCCTACAGCACAGGACCAGCCTTACTTTAATGAGTCAGAGGAGGAGTCTCTTGCCTCTCTGCAGAAAGGAAGAACAAAGGTGGTAATAGTTGCCGAGCAAAAAAATGCGGACAACCAAGATTTGCCTCAGTGTGAGACTGCAGAGAATGCTGGAAACAATGAGTCCATAAAGGGTCCGTGTGAGCCTGGTCCTCAGATTACAGAAACAGAAGAGCCACGTCTGGCAGCCCCTGAAGAGCCCATGAAGGAAGGAAGTGGAGAGAGTGATATGGAGAAAGGCAGTGAATGTGAATTTGCCCAGTACACCACACACCACATTCTCAGATCCTTGGCTTCCTTTGAAGCTCCAGGCAGCGGTATGAGCTCTGAAAAGAAAACTGGGTTTCCTTCTTCTGTGGACAGAGTGAACACTGCCCTGCAGAGAGCACAAATGAAGGTTTGCAGTACATCTGGGCAGAGAGTAGGGCGTAGCCTAATAAAATCAAAGGATCTGTTGAAACAAAGGTATTTGCTTGCGAAAGCTGGCTATCCTTTAAGAAGGTCTCAGTCTCTGCCCACCACTTTACTGAGCCCAGTAAGGGTTGTATCTTCTGTCAATGTACGGTTGTCTCCAGGAAAAGAGACCAGGTGCAGCCCACCATCCTTCACCTACAAGTACACCCCTGAGGAGGAACAAGAATTGGAAAAGCAAGTAACTGAACATGATGGCCAGTCTTTGGTTAAATCTACCATCTTTATCCCCCCATCCTCCGTGAAGAAAGAAGAAGCCCCTCAGAGTGAGAGGACACGACTGGAGGAGTGCCACCATGGAAGGCTTGCCCCGTGCCCACAGTTTGCTCCAATATCTCAGTCTACCTGCTCCCTCCACTCTGCTCACTCTGAATGGCAGGACAGACCCCTGTGTGAACACATGAGGACTCTGAGTGCCCACAGTGTCCCCAACATATCAGGGGCCGCATGTAGTGCCTTCTCTCCTTTTGGGTGTCCCTATTCACACAGACATGCTGCCCACCCATACAGGTCATGCCCTGTGAATCCTCCTTCTGCCATAGAGATGCAGTTGCGGAGAGTGTTGCATGATATTAGAAACTCACTACAGAATCTTTCACAGGTGAGATAAAAAGATCTTTGTTTTATTGCTCTGAATTCCTCCTAATTCCTCAGCAAGTTAGGACTGAGCAGACAAACCACCCCACCTTATTTTCCTACATGCCTTCCTAGACGTGTCCCTCTCATTTTGTGGGAGAAAGCTGTCACTAATCCTGGACAAAGTTCATCTGAGAATCTGCTCTTTGTAGAGGAGGCATTGTTCCACTGCATTTCTCCTCTCTGCCTTTCTTTCATTCTCTGTCTGAACCTTAGATTGCCCTGTTAAAAGCATCTTCCTTCTCAATCCTTTTTCTCCTTTTCTCTGCCATTTGGATGTGTGGATCTCCTCTAACTTTCTAAGACTCCTCGTTGGCTCCAGTGGCTCCATGTTCTCCTGGGTTTTGTAGCTCTCTGACTAAGCTTTCCTGTTCACCCGCTCACCTGCTCACCTCTGATGCTGGCTTCCTGGCACAGAATTAGTCTCTTTCTATGGGCTCAAAACTGGAACCACTCCAAAGAGAATCAGGTAAAGTGTAAATTCCGAATGCATGCCACCTGTTACGGTGAAATAGTGGACAAGAAGCCACTTGGGTTAAATAAATAAATATCAATCAAATTTTCAGATATGAAAAGATATACCTTTCAGATACCCCTTTGTCCTCCTGACAATTGTCTCTAATAGTTTGCAGCCTGACCAGAGTATACTTATTTCTCCTTCCTCATCAGGCATAGTTCTAACTGTGATTATACTTCCTTGAGGCTTGGGTATTTCCCAGCCATCTCTATCTGTATATCGGTAGTGTGTCTTTCCAGGCAAACTATTCCAACTGTGCTTTGTTGGCCTTGAATATCGTATCAGTAATGCAGTTGATAAATCTCACTCCCACCTTACCCCAGTAGACAGATGACTCCACAGTCTCTCTGCTAGCTGTGTGCTACTGGGCAGCAGGGCATTCAGGACTCTCAGTGTCCTTGAACTTTGGGTGGTCTGCACGTGTCACATGGTTGGTTGGTTGGCTGGTTGTTGGTTTTTGTTGTTGTTGCAGTTTTCCAGTTGTGAGACTCTGTCCCTACCATTCTTTTCATGAACTGCAAAGTCCTGATGATGTCTAAAGCTCAGGTCTGGTGTTACTACTATAGGCATGTTTACCTCCTGAGTTTTCATTTGCTTTCATGATATAGACACACGCACGGACACACACTCACACACAGGCACACACACGCACACGCACTTATATGGATTCGTTTTCCTTTGCCTCTTTCTTCTCCTAAACAGTAATTTGGACATGGAATATTGAAGAATAATCAGTAGTATTAGAGACTTTTGTTGTTGATTATAGTATACGTCATTGTGGGTTTGACTTAGCTCAAAAGGAAATGATAATGCATGCCTTACATCAACCTTAACACCTTAGAGAACTTGGCGGTAGTCACTGTGACCTGGCTTTTAACCCTGTTTCATCTGTTTGAAGTACCCTATGATGAGAGGACCTGATCTTGCTGCTGCTTCATACAGTACTCAGAAGTCGTCCGTTCTACCTCTTTATGAAGTAAGTTACCCCTCAAATCTTCGAGTTGCAATAATGTGTGTGATTCAGAAGTGTAATCCTGTTACATTTCATTTCAGAATACCTTTCAAGAACTTCAAGTCGTGAGGCGGAGCCTGAATCTGTTCAGAACGCAGATGATGGACTTGGAGTTGGCCATGCTGCGGCAGCAAACCGTGGTGTACCCTCATATGACAGAGGAGGACAGGTTAGTACAGTCAGTTGTGTTAGTACAGTCAGAGCCTTTTCTTCAGAGAAGCAGGCCCTCAGCATAGCTTCTTCAGAGCCCAGTCCTGTCAGCACTCTGAACTGTGTGTGGTGAAGCACCACAGGGAAGAAGCAGGGACACTGAGTTTGAGCTCTCTCCGTGCTGCTGAGGATTCTGCTTTTCACAGAGGTAAGAGTGCAGGGGATCGTTACCTCAGGGTTGCGGCCTGAACTTATAAAACTGCAGTACCTTCACTTAGTTCATACTCTTCAAAAGTGTGGTGACCAGCAGTCATTCAGTCATAACTTGAAACATAAAAGTCATAACTTATCCAACGTTATGCTTGTCACAATCTGACAGGTATGAAGTTGATCAGCTGCAGGGTTTGCGGAACTCTGTCCGAATGGAACTGCAGGACCTGGAGATGCAGCTGGAGGAGCGCTTGCTGGGCCTGGATGAGCAGCTCCGTGCAGTGCGGGTGCCTTCCCCTTTCCGCTCCTCTGCGCTCCCGGTATGCTGGTGGTCCAGAGTCTGCAGAAGGGTTATTCGGATGTGTGCTTTAGGGAGGGTGCCTCACCATACCTCTGAATGCTTTGGGACCGTGCATACTGTTCAAGTATCTTCACATTCATTTTATATACAGTGTGATAAATTTCACATTTAGTATATTTAGAAATACATTGAAAATGTTAATGATAAATTTTAGTAATCAAAAAAAAAAACAAAAGTCAACACAAAAGTTTTGTTTTTTGAAGAAAAAATTCTAGTGAACTAACAGATGACTGCTTTAAACTTGTTTCCCTGCTCATAACTCCAAAGAACAAATTATCCCCTTTATCCAGTGTCCCTTGTTTCAGTAAATAACTGATCCCTTTGAAGTCTTCCTTTGTTTTCAGTTTAATTCTTTTCCATGCCTTGGGTTTTTTTGGGGGGGCGGGGGTGTAAGGGGTGTTCTTTTTTGTTGTTTTGTTTTGATGCTGAAGATTGAACCTGAGACCTCCCCTAGGCCCATTCCATGCCCTCCCCAGACAGCCCCTCCATGCCTTCTCTGTCTCCTGCAGGAAGCAAGTGTGATGCCCTGGTAGGATCCATATACACAATAATAATGAAAGAGAGCACTGTTGTCCTTCTGCCATACCGCCTGGCATGATGTCAGTGCTGCTTCCCATGGAGTTCGAGCTTCACCATTAGATTCATATCTTTGCCAATATCTTTGCAGTTATAAAGTGTATTTTGAATTTTATCCTTTTTCATGTTTGATTTTGTCCAAATAAGAGTGTGTGTGTGTGTGTGTGTGTGTGTGTGTGCGCGCGCGCGCGTGAGTGCGCGCGCGTGCATGCATGCATGCTTGTGTGTTTGAGCATATATGGTGGAGAATGAGAATGTATATATACATAGATAAATAATATTTCAAATCATTACGAATGCATGCTTCCGTGACCTTGGCCCATCATTTTTAGAAATGCATTGGTGGAAGCAGAAAACCTGACTGCCTGTAGAGCAGTTGCTGTACTGTACTTGATGGAGTCCACGGCAGCTGACTACAGTGTTTGTGACATAAAGTGGTGTTTCAAGGAAATTTGTAGTTTGAGGACATGTGTCCGTGTGTAAGCCTGTGTGCTGTGCTTACCTTTCAGGGGATGTGCGGCAGCAGGAGTGCTGATAACTTATCATGCCCGTCTCCTCTGAACGTCATGGAGCCTGTAAGCCTCTTTTCTTCAAGTTCCTGGGGAAGGGGTGCTATAATAGCTCATGAACATACATCTTCTCAGTTTGTATAAAATGCATGCTTGGTTGAAGTACAGACTTTAAGACGTTAAATGAATTGGAAGTGAGTTTGCCACTTTGAAGTGCAGTACCAATTTGGGCCACTAGAAAGCTAGCGTCATTGTAGTGGTGATTTGTCTTTATAACCAAAAGAACATAATAGAAACATTTCATCTATACTCCAACGAGTCCTTTCTTGTCAGATGCTGGGTCCTTATGGGACCTGTAAAATGACTGTATTCATCATATTTTAGACACATTGGCAAAACATTCTGAGTAGCTGTTTTAGTTTTCATTAATTACCCTTCCATGGACTAATCCAGACATCTCTATGTTAAGTAGTAAAATTTCATTTCACTGTGTGTCTTAGATTTCCAAGGTAGGGCTTGAGATTACCATGAATTTAATTTTGTGTGTGTGAATGAAATTGATCAGTTTATAAGTTAGGGAAATAGAATTATGCCTTTAAAATTCCATGTGATTTGGGAGAATAAGGATAGCTGGGAATTTAACCTTCTTAATTGCCAGTTGTAATTGTGAGAGAGAAGAATAATGTTCTGGCTTCTAGGTCACAGAACTAATGCGGGAGCAATCGTACCTAAAGTCCGAGCTGGGCCTGGGCCTTGGAGACATGGTGTATGAAATTCCTCCTGGAGAGAGCTCGGAGTCCGTTTTCTCTCAAGCCACATCAGAGTCATCTTCTGTCTGCTCCAGCCCCTCCCATACCAACAGAAGATCTAGAGGGCCATCTGGGAACAAACCCAGAGCCCGCTTAGTGGCAAGAAAGAAGATATTCCGAGCCTCTGTAGCCCTGACACCAACTGCCCCCTCTAGAACAGGCTCTGTGCAAACACCTCCAGATCTGGAGAGTTCTGAGGAAGCTGGAGCAGCTGAGGAAGCCTCACAGGTTGTGGGACTCACATCTCACATGGAGGAAGAGCCAGACGATCTCTCACTGATGCCAGCTGCTGAGGAAATGCACCGGAATGTGGAACAAGATGAGCTGCAGCAAGTCATCCGAGAGGTGGGTCCAGTCTGAGCCTGGCTCAGTCGCAGATGTGTGTCATGGTAGATTTTATTCAGGGACTACTTACTTGTTAGACTTTGATTTCACTGTGTACAGTAATTTGCAGGAAGCTTTAGATCAGCTTTCCCATTGACTGCATTTCTACAGATTTGAGACTGCCAGACATCTCACTGCTGTATCCACTGTAACCAAAATATTGTTCATAAAGTTTAAAGGAGAGAAAGCCCCTTAGATCTCTCATTTCCACGTGTGTAAAATAATTACAACTTAGACCTCTTCCAGAATTAGAAGGAATTTGTTCTCTTTTCCTTTGATGGCTGGAGATGTGTAGAAATTGTGATTTGTTCATAGACTGAAATATAGTGTGAAGTGGGGTGTACCCTGGAGGACGAGAGCATGAGAATCTAAAGTGTTAACCAGAGGTCTGGGTTTCCCAAGGGCCACTGGCATGTATGAGGGTTACCACTCAGGGTCAGAGTTAATTGAGAAAATGTATAGAATGACTGTGAGCTTTTTATCGCTGTGAGAAAATGCCTGGGAAGAACAAGCTACAAGGGTGATGTTTCTTTCTGTTGGTGCACTTGGCTCTGTTGTTCATGGGCCTGTAGTGAAACCGAGAACATGGGAGAAAGCTGGGATAGAGCAGGACACAGAGGGTGGAACATGAGGGGTCAGGATAACATAGAACTTCCACGATCCTGAGCCCAAAGGCCGGTCTGCTTTCTTTCTGCCTGGCTCTCCCTGCCTTCGAAGTTTCTCTGGCCCTTCTGTGGACTAATTTAGTGACTTCACAAAAGCCACACCTCTGAGTATCACTATATAGAAGACCAGACCTTCTGCATCTGAACTACTGGGACAATTGTAGATTTACATTATAATGCTTTTTACTGTTGAGTTCCATTAATATAAACTGGTATATCCTCTTTAAAAAGAAAAGCACTGTGGATAAACTTCAGAGTGGCTTGGACTTGTTCTCTCATAAGATATATACATGGACTATTGGCTTGAACCTGCTCTCTCTGTGGGTTATATACATTAAGT
>JANHMN010000002.1:148935851-148982153 GCA_030674055.1 Rhabdomys pumilio
TTGACTATTGGCTTGAACCTGCTCTCTCTCTGGGTTATATATGTTGAATGCTCTCTCTATAGGTTATGTGCATTGACTATTAGCTTAGTCTGCTCTCTCTATGGGTTATATATGGTGAATTTTGGCTTGAACCTTCTCTCTTTTTGGGTTATATACATTGAATGCTCTCTCTACAGGTTATATATGCTGAATAGTTTTCTGTTCTGTTTCCACAAAGAGGAAGTGTACTTTTCTTTCCAACCACTCCTAAAACTCCTGATGATAAGCAACCTTTATTTTACGTTATTAATTAAAAAGAACAACACATATTTTAAAAGTCACATTAGGGGTTGAACTATATCTTAGTGACAATGTGTGAGGCCTTGAGTGTGAATCCAGCAGAGGTGGCACTGAAACACATGCGGGTCCATGAGTGTGACCCCCAGCAGAGGCGACATGAGTGTGAATCCCCACACCCAGCACTGCCCAAGCAAAAGGAAAAACAAAGAGCAACCAGCAAAGCTTTATAATCTTTGAAAGCTTATAAAGTGTCAAGGTAGTAGAAAATAGCTGTAAACTATGGAGTCCTTAACTTAAGAAAAATTGAAAACTTGCGCAGTGACCCTGAAAAAGGTTTCAGGTTTTTGGGCCTTTTTATTTTGGGGTTCTTAAAGTCTATGAAAACAGTACACACACGCACACGCACACGCACACGCACACACACACACAATGTAACATTTCTTATCTCATAAATGCAGATTTCTAAATCTTTTTAGTTATTTAAGAGCTAATGCATTAGGAGCCAAGTAAGTCAAACTAAGCTATAGAAATTAGGCCTTCCTATTTTCAGACTGTATTTCCAACGTAATTGTAAATGTGATTCTGATGTACTTTTAGAATCAATTCTTGGCATAGTCAAAAGGGACATTGATCCTCTGGAACCTAAGATTAGTGCCTACACATATGGTGCTATCATTTATTGCAGAGTAATAGCTCGGAACATACATTAAAAACAAGTGGGTTCTGCTGTGAACACACAGATGATAATTTATCTTCTTCCAAGTGTCTGTACTGTGAAAACATGCACTAAAACCTGTAGGACTTGTTGGAAAAAGTAGGATTGGAAGGATAACATTCCAAACTTTACCAGTGACATGAGAAAGGACAAAAAATAGAAAACTAATCAAAGGAGTAGCATGGTTTTATACATAGTTAACATAGTCAGGAAACAGATAATACTACAATAAAAAATGATACTCGACCTAGGAAACGTTAGACTTGTGCTTGTGGAATCCGGGCCTGGGAGGGCTGGAGCTTGTCAGTTCCTAAGATGGGGTAAAGGGATAGTCTGGAGCCTGGCAAAGCTGGGATGTCAGGTGTGAGTAGGAGTGCCTTGTGCACAGGACTGACCTTGCTAGTAGATTTTTGAGTTGCTTATATTTTGTGTCTTAAGTTCCTGGATTCAGCTTAAAGCTGCTTTCTGTGGCCACCCGTGTATCTTGAGGATGAAATTCAAATAAACAGATGTGACATTTGTGTTACATACAAATTGTTAACCAGGATTTCTGATATGTTGACACCAATGCCTGTTTTCAAAATCAGTATAGGTACAGGGTGCATGGTTTTTATTTATTCTCCAGACCTGACTATGAACCAGTGGAAGGCTTCAATTCTATACATTTCTTTGTTCTGAAAATGGAGTTATTTTTGTAACTTGACTGCGGCTGATTAACATTAACGTTTAGCAAAGTGTACATTCCACCTCCTCAGTCGGGTTTGCCTGAGGAGGAACACGAGTAGGAATCTGTTCCTAGGACTTGTTTATACACAGGACAGTACTGAGTTAGATTAAATAATCATTCAACCTGCACTGCATTTGCTCATGGCACGTTTGCTACCTCCCTTTCTTCTGCTGAGTTCTGATACTTTCGTTCATCTTCATTTGCTCTGGTTTTAAGTTCTCCTGAAACCTTGGCTTCCTATTGCTTATTAGGCATAGTTACTCCTTTAAAGCATGCCAGAGTTTTCATCTTTAAAAGTTTATTGGCCTGATCCATGTTACAAATGATTGCCTGGGAAGAAAGTGTTCACGTTAGACTAGAATATTGATTCTTTGGCCAGTAGCACAGACTACAGAAGAAGTCATTTGTTTCCATTTTGCTACCTTCGTCCTTAGGGAGTTACTTAATCATTTATAGGAGTCTCCTATTAAATATGAAAGATGCTATACTTTGTCAGCATTTAAATTGGCATGGAAGGCAAATGTTTGACAAACTTTTCAGAAAGTGTTACTAAACCCTTCGTGAGAAGCCATTCAGCTCAAAATATGTCAGCATTTGTAGGAAATCTGTTTTGACATTTCCCCTTGCTGTCTGCAAAGGAGGACTTACCCTGCACAAGGATGTTGATGTGCGCAGGAAATCAAACTTTCTCAAGTATTTTGAGAACACACTTGGTTCATTGCTAGCTCAAATTCAAAAACCAGTTCATATTGTTATCCTAACTCAGCTAGGTGGTTTTATGTTTAAAAGTTTGTTTATAAAATATTTCAAATACTGATTTTTTTTTTTACTCCATTTACTTCCAGCTGTTAATCTTTTAACCTTAAATGTCTATGGTACTAAATTTCAAGTTGCTAAGCTTATTGTATTTGCTACCAAGAAAAAAAAATTTGATTCTATCTTCCCAGTAAATTTGTGGCTCTTAACCCCATTAACAAAGCCAGCATTCAGGAAGGCAAGATCTGATCTTGGATAAAAGAGTTCTGCAGGTGAGGAGGATTGCACATGTTTGGCAGGCGCTCTCAGGGACCTTTTTTTTTCTAACTGCACTCCAGGGTGCATGAAAACAATGGCATCTGTCAGGCCTCTGTTTCCATTCCTGCACCCTGGGAGGTTTAAAGAGTGCTCTATTACCTCAGTGCACTAAGTCAGCTGAACCCCCCTTTGGAAGGAGAACATCCATACACATTTCACAAAGTGTTTTATTCACAGTCTGTACTTAAACTTTTGTCAAACCAAGGATGCTCCTCCTTCCGGATTGTGTACACATCCCAGTTGGGAACAAAACAATACTGCCTTGGAATTTGTCTGAGTCATTTGTGATATATGTGATCATGGCCTAAAACCATTTACAGATACTTTAGAATGTACATATGTGTAGGAATAAAAAGATAGTTTATAGGATATGATATGTGAAAATGTGCCATTTTCAGAGGAAATTCAGCCTCCAATGTCACGAATAAATAGCATAGATTGGCATGCTTTTCATAAAAGTTTTCTGTGTTTATTTTAGCTTCTAGTCTTGGTTTACAACTGTCAGTATATCTGACATGTGTAAACATGTGTTTGGGCAAAAACACAGCTTCTCGTGTATTCCTTTGGAATATTTTAGAGACCATCAAAGGATCCTGGCTTTGGGGCTCTAGGCACTTTTTAAATGCAGATTCACATGTTATATCAGCAAGTCATTGTGTGCTGCAATTAACAGTCTTTTTTTAAGTGTCAAGTAGTCTGTCTAAAGTCTGCACAGCCTTTTGGAAATTGTGCTCACAGAAATCCTTTTACTAGCCAGTCTAGAATTTTCTTACTCTGAACCCATGTGTCTTCTCTCAAGCATGGGGAACTTTAGAACTAATTTATCTGTTCACAATTCTGTTGTAAAATGACTTATTATAGGCATTGTGTTATTTTCAGGACTAGTTTTAATGTAGGTACTTCCATTTTATTTCTCGCTTTTTTTGTTTTGGTTTGTTTTGGTTTGGTTTTTGTTCTTGCTGCTGTTGTTGTTGATTGGTTGGTTGATTTGGGTTTTGGTGTTTTGAGACAGGGTCTCAGTATGTAGCCCTGTCTGTCCTGAAACTCTCTCTGTAGACTAAGCTGGCCTTAAACTCGGAGATCCATTTTCTTCCACTGCCCAAGTTCTATGATTAAAGGGATGTGCCAGCACCTCCAGCTTTTTATTATTATTTTTGAGGTGGTATCATTTTTATGATAATCTAGAGTAAAATATGCTTGACAGTAGAGATTTATGGTCATTTGTTTCTTTTCTTTTTTATTGAGACAGGGTCTTGTTGAAGATGGTCTCAAGTTCTAGGAGTCAAATAGCCCTTCTGTCTCAGCCTCCCAAATGCCTGGGACTACACATGCCAGGGCCTTAAATAATCTATTATACTTTATGCTAGCAATATCTGTGTTACCATAATGTTTAGCATTCATTTTTAATTGAATGATAAGCATGAAGGAGATGTAATAAAGTTGTCTTATTAGAGACTGCTTAACATCTTGTATAATACAGAATTTCAATGGCTCTTTTTCTATATACTGCACTTGCCTTATGTATTTTGGCTACAATATTCTGATTCTCATGTTTCATACCCACTTAAAATGGATCTAAAGTACAACACATCTGAAACCCTTTGTTATTTAATGTTCACGAATGGTGGGAGAAGGTAAACTTCAGATCTCATATTTATTTATACATGCACCAGGGCAGATGATGTGATAGTAAAGGAAATTTTTGTTTATTGCCTTTTTGGTTGTGAGCCTAGCCTTTCACAGTAGAGCCATCTCTCCAGCCTTATTCTGCTTCTATGAAGAATCCTATATAAGTCTATGCATTATGTACCAGTTTTGCATAGCACAGCCATTTTTAGAAAAACTTCAATTGAGATGTTTTCAGGATGTATTTAGGAACGTTTTAGGAAATAGATGAGCCTGACAGGAAACTGTGGAAATGTAGAATTTTTAAGAGCTAGTTGAGAGTAGCACAGTGCTAATTTGGGAATGCATTATCAATTTACTCCAGGAAATGCACATTTAAAGCCTTTACAAATAGCTATTTGGAGGTGAAGCTATATCATTAGAAAGAAAGGGAGGAAGAAGACATGTAGTATTTGTGTAGCATTTAGCCATCTGGACATGATCATTACCTCCTTTCTGTTTGCTTTTGTGTTTGTTTGTTTGTTTTATTCTTTTTCTCTATTTTACATTTTTTTTCAACCCTCCATCCCACTCATCCCCCTCACACACATCAAGTTGTTGCAGGAAGGCAGTCCATTTAGGGTGCTTGGGGACAGGCAGGCGGGCGGGCAGGCAGCAGAAAGGCAGGCAGGCAGGCGGGCGGGCAGGCGGGCAGGCGGGCAGGCGGGCAGGCGGGCAGGCGACAGGCAGGTAGCAGGCAGGCAGCAGGCAGGCGGGCAGGCGACAGGCAGGTAGGCAGCAGGCAGGCAGCAGTCTCAGGGACAGCCCCTGCTTCAGTTGTTTGGGGAACCCACATGAAGACCAAGCTGCTCGTCTAGTAAATATGTGTGGGGCCTAGGTCCAGCTTGTGCTTGCACTTTGGTTGGTGATTCAGTCTGTGGGAGCCCACAAGGGTCAAGGATAGTTGACTCTGTTGGTTTTCTCTGTCCTCTTTGGATCCCTTAATCTTTCTCCTAACTCTGTAAGACTTCCAAAGCTTCATCTATTTGGATGTGAATCTCTGCATTTTTTTTCCATTGGCTGTTGGGTGGAGCCTCTCAGAGATCAATTATGCTAGGTTACTGTCTAAAAGCATAATGGAGTATCATTAATAGTGTCAGGATTGTGCCTGCCCATCTGTTTACTTTTTTCAGCCATAAAACGAGATATATATTCTCTCTCTCTCTCTCTCTCTCTCTCTCTCTCTCTCTCTCTCTCTCTGTGTGTGTGTGTGTGTGTGTGTGTGTGTGTGTGCATGTATGGGTGTTTATTTGTGCATGGATGTGTACATGCATGTGGAGGCCAGAGGATACCCTCATATGTCATCCTCAGGAGACTTCTACTTTGTGTTATGAGACAAGGGTCTCTCACTGACCCAGAGCTCAGTTCCAGGGATCCACCTGTCTCTACCTTCCCAGTGTCTAAATTATAAGCACATGTCACCCAGTTTTTGCTTTCCTGTGTCATTTGTTTGTTTTGTTTTTCCCATGGGCTCTGGGGGGTCAGATCCAGATCCTCATGCTTTCATGGTAAACACTACACTGACTCAGCCACATCCCCAGCCCAATATGAAAGTTCTTGCCTAAGTCAGACAGGTGACCAGTGCATCAGGTGACAAGTGCATCATAACACTAAAGAAACAAATACTTAAGGTGTAGAGCAAAGGGCTGTTAGACGTATGTTTGTAATATTTAAAGTGTAAGCATCACTAAATGAAATGTTCTTCTGTCCACTGAAAGTGTGTGTCAGGTTAAACTTGTGTAGATATTCGGTTTTCAGTTGGTAGAAATGCGCAGTGTTTCTGCCTGCCTCTCGCTTTGCCACTTACAGGTTTCTTAGCATTAAGAACATGGGTCCTGCTGACTTCCTGGCATCCATAAAAAGCAGCTTTGCAAACCTCACATTTAGTTCTGCAGGCTGTTGTGTGAAGAAACGTATGAGAAGTTTTATCATGTTTTTCCCATAAGAATTGTGATTTTTAGCCAGGGAGTGATGACACATGCCATTAATTCCAACACTCAGGAGGCAGACGCAAACTGATCTCTGTGAGTTCAAGGCCAGCCTGGTCTACAGAGTAAGGTTCAGAACAGCCAAAGTTACACAGAGAAACCCTTTCTCAAAAAACCAAAATAAAAAAAAAAGTTTTTTAAAAAAAAAGATTTAAAGTGATTTTTCCTAATGGCTTTGGCCAGGTCGTGCTACAAAGGACTTCACAGTCTGATGTGACGCAGGGGATGGGCTTTCCTCCAGGTGCCTCTTTGTGCTTGTCACATGAAGGCTGTGGCCTTCTCTGTGATTTAGCTGATTGCAACAATTAAGTGGTATGTATTTTACCTGAAAACAGGACAAAATAGTGTGGTCATATTGTTAAATGCATATTTGTCTCTTTTCCCATTATAGATTAAAGAGTCTATTGTTGGGGAAATTAGACGAGAAATTGTAAGTGGACTTTTGGCAGCAGTGTCTTCAAGTAAAGCATCTGCTTCTAAGCAGGACAGCCACTGAACGGGACATATTCGGTAATGTTTGTTAATTTCTTCATGTAACTGGGTATAATAGACATCAGTGTTTGATTTGTAATTCCTTGTTTTCTTAGTGAAGTTGTTATAACTAGCTGAGTTGTTCTTTTTATAATATATGTCATAGTAGTCCTACAGTATGAAAACCACATGCAACCCATTTAAAGTATCAACAATTCAACTTAAGAACAGAATTGCCTGCAGTGTGTGCTTGCATAGAAAGTCATTATAGTAAATACATCCTGGAGTTGGACTTTAGACCAGAGTCTTACTTTAATATTAATTAGATTGTATTTCAAATGTACAATGTATGGGCAAGAATTTTAGAATTAGTCAAAAAATGTTAATACCTTACCTTATTATTTTTGTCATTTAAACAGATATTCTATAAATCCATTTCTAATCATAATTTATTAAGGATTTTATGTGACTTACTAAAATAATAGCTATAACTATATTTTATAAATTATATGTATTTTTTATTAATAGCAATGTTTGGTGAACACAACATGGAATAATAGTGTATATAACATTTTCAGAGCTGAAGGTGTTTATTCAGTGATATGAAAAATGTGAGATATAATTTCAGCTGTGGAAAGAAAGAAAATGTTTTATAAATATTATGTCTTAATAAATCATATAATTTCTTTTCAAAACCTAGGGTAAAATTATTAACTTTCAAAAAATGTATAACAGCCAGAAAATTGTGTATATACGCTGGATGGATAGATAGATGATAGATAGATAGATAGATAGATAGATAGATAGATAGATAGATAGATGATAGATAGATGATAGATAGATGATAGATAGATTGATAGATAGATAGATAGATAGATAGATAGATAGATAGATAGATAGATAGATAGATAGATGATAGATAGAAGTAGAAACATCTATGCCATATATATGGATTTATTTGAATAAATTTTACATTTGTTTTAAAGAACTTTCAGAATAATATTTCAAGATTGTTTAATATGCATTTTCCCCTCTTTTTAGGGTTGGGATGGACCCCATTAACTAATATAGGCGTTGTCGGTGATTTATGCTGGTGGAGGTGTTGTTTGTCCTATGGAAGATATTTTCTACTGAGCTGGGCTACTGTACACAATGGACAGTGTGCATTTCTGTATGCAGTGTACAGGTTATGGTTCTATGCATAAAAATTTTAAAAAACATACTTAGAAACTTAGGCACTTTGCTGACTCATTTCTAAACTATCAGACTGGCCATTTGAAAGCCTAGTATTTATTTGTATGTCAATATTTTTCCAGTTGATATCCCATGTAGAGTTAATTGTAAAACTTGAAGAATTCCAGATATAACCAACTTATAAATAACACATTTCTTCAGACTAGCTTCTACAACACTGACCTCTATGAGGTGTTTACTGTGCAATAACAGATCGTCTTTTGAGAGCTTGAAGCAACTGATGACTTTTCCCTCCACTGCTCTTCATTGGGGTCACTTCCAGGGAGACTAATGGTTCTGTTGTAAAAATTGCTCTTAATTCTGAGGAGCTACTGAGAAGCAGTAGGGCAGATCTCACGAGGTTACCTGCAACTACTTCATGTTCTTACACTGTAAGCCTTATTGCTTTGCCCCAACAAATGTAATTGTATTATAGCTGTGAGCCTTATGGTAGACACTATGTACTCTCTGCGTTGTACTTTCATTATAGCCATCTGCCTTGTGGTAAGCTCTATGAACTCTGCATTGTCCAGATGTCTTCCTTTAAGGTGTTTCTTCTGTCTTTTAGACTACGTAGTATTGTCAAGATAATGGGGCCTGTGACTTGAATGGATAGAATAGAAATGAATAAGCTGGTTTCTGGTTTTCCAAATGAGATTTAGATTTGTTTTTCTCATGCATAAATGATTTTAATTCAGTTTTAACCAGTGAAAACTCACGTTTTTTTCTGAAAAAAAGAAAAAAAAGTTTTCCTATCTGGTATTATATATGTCAAATAAATGTATAAAGTAACAACCAAATGTTATTAGAAATTAGTCTTTTAGTATTTGTAATTTTCAACTCCTGTTATGTTACTTTGTGTGAAAATTTTTAGTCAAAAGTGCTTGGAATAATTAGCATCCTTTGAAAGAATATCTAAAAAGTTTATAAATATTTGAACTATCACACAAAGGCTGATCTCTAAAAAACAAAAACCCCCATTAAAACAATAAAGTATTTATTTTGCCTAAAATGTTAAATTCTTTTTTTGAGCTATAACATGAAGAATTTGGATTACATTTGAAGGCTAACCAACAAAGTCTGAAAGGCTTATTGGACCTTCCCTCCTGGAGAAGCTTCTGGAGTGCTGTTGGGACAGTCAGTCTCTACCACCAAGAGGACTCAGCAGTGTATCACTCTTGGGCTCATAAATGTCCAGGGCTGGGATCCCATGTTAGCCAGTTTGAACTTCTACTAAAAAATGTACAGTTAAACTATGAAGAACAGATAAGAAGCCAGGTATGGCATGCATGCCTCTAATCCTGTTACTAGACAGGTAGATGCTGGAGTATCAGGAATTTGAAGCCAGCCTGGACTTACAAGTGACTGCCTCAAAAAACAAATGAAAAAGAACAGATATTAAATATGATCGTTATCCCCCTTCTCCCTCTCCTCACCCCTCTTGTACCCAGTTTCCCCTGTTCATCTACCTCTGATGGCTGTTTTGTTTCCCTTTTTGAGTAAGATTCACACATCCTCCCTTGGGATCTCCTTGTTACCCAGTTTCTTTGGGTCTGTGGATTGTAACATGGTCAGTCTGCACTTTATAGCTAATGTCCACTTACAAGTGAGTACATACCATACCTGTTTTTTTGGCTCTGAGTTACCTCATTCAGGAGGATATTCTCAAGTTCCACCCATTTGCCTGCAAAAATTCATGATGTCTTTGTTTTTAATAGCTGAATAGTATTCCATTCTTTGAATGTATCATATTTTCTTTATCCACTCTTCAGTTGAGGAAAATCTAGGTTGTTTCCAGTTTCTGGCTGGGGTCTAGTGTTCCTGTGTGACATTGTTTGGGTATATGCCCAGGAGTGATATAGCTGGGTCTTGAGGTAAAATGGGGAGGGGGAGATGGGAGAGTGCTGGGAGTAAGAATGGAAACCTGTGGAGGCCATCTCTGGGACTACTGGGAGGCCTGGGATGAGATAGGATATGGAAAGTATGGGGGTGACCCTAGCTGAGGTTCCTACCATAGGGGATATAGAAACTGAAGTGGCCACCTCCTATAGCCAGGCAGGACTTCCAGAGGAGGGAGGGGGCATCAATCCACCCACAAAACCTTCAACCCCAAATTTGTCTTGCATACAGGATGTGCAAGGAAAAAGATGAAGCAGAGATTGAGGGAATGGCCAACCAGTGACTGCCCCAACTTGATACTTTGCTATGCTTGCAGTCAGGAACCTAACCTAACTGTCTCCTGAGAGCTTCATCCAGCAGTGGATGGAGGCAGATTCAGAGATCCACAGCAGAACATCAGGTGGAGCTTGGGGAGTTTTGTGAAGGTGTGGGAGACAGAATTGAGCAAGCCAGAGGGGTCAAGGACACCCCAAGAATACCTTCAGAGTCAACTAACCTGGGACTGTGGGGGCTCACAGGTACTGGACCACCAACCAGGGAGCATTCAGGAACTGGACCTAGACCCACCCCCTGTACATTTGTAGCCAACGTGCAGCTTGGTGTTCATGTGGGTCCCCTAATAAGTGGAGCAGAGGCTGTTTCAGTCTCTGTTCCCTACAATTGAATCCCCTTCTCCCTACCTGAACAGCCTTGTTGGCCCTCAGTGGGAGAGGATATGCTTAGTCATGCTGGGACTGATGTCCCAGGGTGGGATGGTATCTAAGGGAGGAGAAGGGGAAGGAGCAATGGAGAGGGAGGGATTTGTAAGAGTGAGGTTGGAAGGAGAGGAAGGAGAGAGCTGTGATTGGGAAATAAGTGATTAAAAATATATTGAAGAAAAATATTGTTAGTCAAATTATTCAGCAGCTTAACCAGTTGATTGTGATGGTGATGACAAACACCATCAAAAACTAATGCAAGCATTGACAGTCCTAGCTGTTCAGGTTTTTAGCCAATTTCAGGATATTTCCAACAGAATAAGAATTTCAGGTTTTGATGATCAAGACCATGGGTCTTATAATTGACATACCAGGCTGAGCCAACAGACTGATCACTTAGCATATGAATAAAAGGAATCTCATCATTGGTATTCGTTTCCTCTCCTGGGTTTATTGGGAAGTTACTATGTTCAAGCCACCATGCTGTATAGAGTGAGTAGTGAAGCGGGCTGAAGAAACATGCATCTTTTAATGTAAGGTATGCTTAGCCGTGTCCATTTCAAAACAGAATTTGAAAGAGTGTTACTTACCATGGTCAGAAAAGTCCACCAGTGTCTCTTGGTTTGAGTGAAGTTGTTAGACTAAAGATGGAGACCTGGGGAGTATGAGGTTACATTATTCAAGAACATTAGTAAAGTGTTATCCAGAACACCAAAAGTGACTTCAAATTACCATGTGCCTGATGAGAGTGATGTTCTTAAAGATGCACATTGTTCATAGCTCAAGGATGTTGTGCCAAGAGCCTTCCCAGAGAAGGCACAGAAGGAACCCTGAGATTATTTTTGAAGGTTTTAGCCACTGGATGATACACCAACAATGGGCAGCTTCTCAGATTGAAGTACATGCTGTACCATTCCTTTTTAGGAAGTGATTAAGTGGTTAAAAACAAGGCCATCCACACTAAACACTGTAGTATGTGATTCGTGTTCTTGAGGTAATTGCTTAGTAAGTCCATGAAGACATGATTCATGGTTCCTCCTATTATCTCTGTAGCCCAAAGATATTATTTAAAAAAAAAAAAAAAAAACCACCTTTAATTATTATAAAGCAGATTCTAAGTTAGATTCACAAACATAGCAACTTGTGTGGACACAGGATAATTAGGGTCATTTCTTAAACTTCAGTTGTGAATATCTAGATTTATATTTGGCTAGAGATCATACCATTATTGTTAGTATATACAAAATACAGGCATCCAAATAAATGTTTATTCAGAGCTCCTCATGTGAGGAAAATTGAGATGGAATTAATAATGAGGAACATTGTATTTTCCCACATGAAGGCAAACCTGCTTTCCCACCGGGTTCTCAACAGGATGACATTTGGCACGACATGAGGAGCAGATTCCTTTCCTTGTTATCAATGCCTACATTGGTGGCAAAGCCGAATTGCTCATTGTCCAGCTTTCTCTCATGAATCCCTGGGAGAAATCCTGATCATTTTTGCTCTCGGCTCCATCTCCTTGGATGTGTTAGCCATGGGTATAGACCATCTATGCAGGTACCGCTACTGTTCTCTGCTGTACATCCTCATTCAAGTAAACAGACAAATCCACCTTGGCTGAACCTTACAATGGATGCAGTGTCGGGCACAAATTCTTCCTGCCTTATTTAAGAACAGAAAAGTATTCAAATGATGAATATTAAACATTCATATTTTTATTATTTTCTAGTCTAAAATCTCATCACAATTAGATTTATTTAACCATCCTTCCTCATTCAATAAAAAAATGAATCAAAAGAACCAATAATAAAATTTTAATTTTTTTTCTCTATGTATGTGAGTCTATATCTGTAAGGATATGGCACAAGGCTGAGGGTGCCCACTGAGGCTGGAAATATATATATATACACACACACACACACACACATAAACCACCTTTAAGTATTATAAAGCAGATTCTAAGTTAGATTCACAAACATATGGCAACGGATGTGGGCACAGTTAGAATAATTAGGATCATTACTTAAACTTTGTGGCAGATGGAGGCCATTACAGAAAACCAAAACCAATCAAAGAACAGAGTTGTGGAGCCCAACCCCCAACTGATGACCTCTACTAAACAAAATCTGCATTGAAGGTTTAGGGAACATTTCAGAAAGAGGAGGCAGAGAGATAGTAAGGGCCAGAAGATCAAGGAGTTTGCTGTAAGACTGTGTCTCCTAATAATGTCAGAAGCTAGACCAATAAAGCCTCACAAACATGACGGTACGTCATAGGTATCCAAAGTGGACAGGGATGGACCACAAGACCTCAAACCTGCACAAAGACATACAGGCAACTAAGGCATGCTGAGAATGGGAGGAACAATCTTCTCCAGGGAAGAGGACATCAATCCGTTACCTTAATACCAAAGGGTCACCCCTGGAACCAAAACATGCAAATAACTTTAAACAGACAAGCATAGTTGTATTTAAAGATGTGTGTGTGTGTGTGCACGCACACATATATTCATGTAACAATAATTAATGGAAAGCAGACCATGAATTTGAAAGAGAACAAGGAAGGTTGCATAGGAACATTTGGGGGGATGAAAGAAAAGAAGGAAATCGTTTAATGATACTTTCAAAACTTTCAAAAGAAGTAATTTTTTAAGAGGAGAAACAGGTCTTTTTTTTTTCTTTTTGATTTTTCCTCAATGAAAAAAGGTCAAGAAATGAACTAAAATAAAATAAATTAAATAAATAAATAAATAAATAAAACCATTTTAAATAGAACCTGAAAGTATCTACTTTAAAATAAAACTGTGTCATATATACCAGATTCTCATTAGAATTACTTTAAAAATGCAGCTCTGGAAAAGATAAAATCCAGGTTGAGTTATTAAGTTCTTTTGTTAATACCTCAGAAGGACTAGAAGGAGTGGCTCATAAAACATTTCAAACAGCAATGTTTCTGTAAGGACATTTAATGTCCTGCCCACCCACGGTTTTGCTGTGAAGTAATGGAGTCTCCAGGCCCCGTGAAACAACGTGAAAGAAAACCAGAAGAGAGAGGCAGCTTTGGGGGTCCAGCTTTTGTCTAATGGTGTTGCTTATCAAACGAGACAAGAGAAATCTCAAAAAATTTTGAAGAATTTCTATGTGTGAAATGACATAATATGACAAAGCCATTGGACTCCCCGAGGTTCAGAATTAAGCCAATGCCTTAGAACTCCCCACCACATTTTTTTTTAACATGAACATGGTGATTATATTGTCCTAAAATATATAGAATGCTTGAAACACTACAATTTCTTCAGCAATAAATCTCAGAACAGGGAAATGGCAGGGTCGTGTCCCTAATGGGGACTAGTTCATGGACTGTGGGAAATAAAGTAGGAAGCAAATATGTTATCAAATGTGGCTGAAATCAGCTAAATTTTGGCAGAAGCACATTTGAATGATGATGGACATTTACCCAGTGTGACTTCTGACCAGCATTGCACTTCACTGGAGAAGCTGCATTTCGGTTTAAGTATGTCGGAACTCTCTCCCTATACGTTTGGCATATGGAGGGTAGAAGCCGCTGCAAGCAGCTACATATTTGGGATTGTCTGAGGCTCTGGGAGAAGTGTTCCTTTTGTAGTGCACTGTGCATTTGAAGTGTCTAACTCACCCAGTTGCAGTTGATCTGCATTCCTTGTAAAACAGTCTTGTTATGGCAATCCCAAAGACCTGGGCCTGGGTGATAATTTCCAGAGTGAAGTGTCCACGGGATGAAGTGGAAAATATCAGCGGCTCATCTTTTCCTCTGTCGGCCTTGTTTATGTAAACCTATAAATGAATGAGCCTTCCTTGTTTGTGTTCCTGGACTTTAGAAGGACATGTATGGGAATCGTGGCTGAGGACTAGAATCTCTGTTCAAGCTCTGTACAGGTGGATTTCTTCTGGGTCTCCGTAACCAGTCATTTCTTTTGGGTCTCAAGTTATTTTCTTGCAGAAAAATGTACTATATTTATTCTAGTAGTTCATGCAAGACCTCGTGTTGAGTAAAGATGTAATCTCTATGGAATTTCATTTGTTCTCATTTTTATAGTGAAGACAAGGGAATGTCAGTCAGACATTTATTCCTAATGGCTTATGGAGGATAATGATTTTTATATTATTTTATATTTAATTCCTTAATATTTTCTTTATTTCAGTAGGGAGACAAGAGCCTTTCTTACATCTCCTTACTTCAGACTTAAAACTGTTGTGCTTCTCTAGCTGCACGGAAAACTGATTCTGGTTTCTGAACTCCCTGAGACTCAATTTTGGGCTCATCTTTTGAAGATTATATGAGATACTGACATCCCCATTCCCTGAGATTGATTGACATCTCTGTACCACAGGGCTTCTGGTAAAGTGAGTATGACACAGCAGAGGCTTCTCAGGTGGGATTCCATTGTCTCATTCATGTAAACTGCTTTCTCAAAGCACAGACGCTGAAGAATGGTCTCAGATAGGTAGACCACCTTTGTCCAGGTAATACTCAAGGAGATGGAGGAAAAAATTGTGATTTCCATAATTTAAATTAAATACCTGTCTTCAGTTACACAGACCTAGGGTATACGGTCTTGAGGTAAAACAAGGGCTAGTTGAATGTCAGTCTAGATTGCCTAGCAAGACTCCATCTCAAAACAAAATGAAGGGACAAAAAGTAGGTGATCTAAAGCAACTGCTTATGACTAGTCATGGGGAAGGTAGGAACTCTAAACAAAGAAGAAGAAAAGTGGGATTGCTGAAGTCGATAATTTCCCATGAGTATAACAGGTGCTCCCCCCACGTACAGCACTCCTGTACCTCTTCTACTAGGGGTATGGACAACCTAGCTAGGGACCATGTCCTCAAAGGACAGTGACTTTCCTTCTGCATACATCAACTGCCAATAGTCCCTTCCTCAAAGGAGAATGTCTCAGGAAGCCCTCCCGGGCAAAGCTGGAATTCTGACTGGATTCTTGAGGTCTCATGAAGGTAGCCAAAGCTACTGTGATGTGCATAACAGCCAAGCCATTTCCAGAAGACACAATTTCTTGGCTCTACCCATTCTCCAACTGCCAGCCCTTCCATTCCTTCTGTCTCCTCTTCTACAATGTTCTCTCAGCCTTAGATGAGCATGGTTGTCATGGACGCTCATCTGCAATCCAGTACTCACTATTACATCCACTCAGCACATTGAGCAGCTATGAAGCCTCTGCATTAACCAGCACCCATGGTGAAAAGTACCTCTTGTGACCAAGGTTGGGAGCAACACAGATCTATTGATGTGTGTAACTGGGATCAAATTTCTGCTCAATTGTAGGCTTTCAAAGTTGTATGGTAGTCTTAACTGTTATGTACATAGAAAAATGAAGAATCCTGGGAGAGAAAAGCAAACAAAATTGGTTGTGAGCAGAGAGAAAAAGTTAAGGTAGTGTTTGGTCGCAGCAAAAACAAAAACAAGGAAAAGATCTTTTGGTCCATGATGACATATAGTCAAAATTTTAGATGCTTCCAGCACTCAGTGTCTATTCAAAGGTTTTAAAAATGAAAACGTGAATTCATGAGACAAAGAACAATATATCAATGCCTAAGGAAAAATTAATTCTCTGACACAATGTTTCAGAAGATGACTGAGATACTAGACTAGCCATGTGTGGGTTGCTAAAAGACAAGAAGATGCTCTGCTCACATGCCTATGAACCCCAGCTGGAGGACTAGGACAATTCTGCCCGGTAGAGAGACGTCTTTGTATGAGTTGTAGATAGCACTTATTTGACATTTCCTCACCTTGCTAGACCAATGAGGACCATGATGAGATTTTTTTTTTTTATTTCTCTGTTTTAAATATTAAGTCAGAGGTTCTCAACCTGTGGATTGCAACTCCCTTCACAGGGATCACATATCAGATGTCTTGCATATGAGACAGTTATATACTGATATGTTACATTCATAACATTAGTCAAATTAAAGTTACGAAGTAGCAACCAAAAATCTATGGATTGAAGGTGACCACAACATGAGGAAGTATATCAAAGGGCCACAGCATTAGGAAGTTTGAGAACCACTGCCAGATAAGGAATGCCAGTTACAGTTCAGTCTGAGAAATCTAGAGCCAAAGGATATTTTTAAAAACTCTAGAATGGGATTTCCGTTACTTACATGGGCTCCTGGTGGTAGAATGGGAGCCTAAAACTTCGTACTTCTTCATAAATGAGTTTATCTGGCATGATCTTAAAAGAGTGGATCTCTTCCAAAAGGGATCTATGATACATGAAGCAATGAAAGGTTACCATGTGCTTAGAATGGAGGCAACCAGAGAACGTTTGGGCAATAGCAGGTGTACTGCCTTGGTCTTCGAGAGCGCAGCCTCCCACTCAACACCATCCACATACCAAAGAGTCAGAATGTGCCTGCAGCTCTAGAGAATAGACACAATTACCAGTGAGGCAAAACACTGGTGAGGCCTGGACTCGGATGTGTCCAGAAAGAGGTGGAGTGAGACTATTCAACAAACCAGCCATGACTCGGCCTCCTTTGATCCTGGTCTTCCACATAGAAAGTAAGGAAACCCTGACACTTCCTATAATACTGGATATTGTTTTCTTTATGAAACTGGAATCTAGCTTTGTCATTACTAGAATAGACTGGATTACTCATGGTCGAAAGATCATCAAAGAATAAATTAAAAAGTCATAGGCCCATGAATGTGTTTTTTAATAATTAGAAATAATACATCATTGTCTGTCTACATGCTACCACTGACTGAGGAATGATACAGTCACTTTTAACAGCTCTGCAAGGTAGGTATTACTGAAATAGAGACTTTGCTCTCTACCCTGTAATTGAAGATCCCGAGCCTCATAGAACATGTTTTCCAGGCTGTCATTAGCATCAGAAGATCAGGACTATGAAACATGTCTGAAACATGCCAGGTCTACATCTCGCACTATGGTAACCAACAAAGAACTTGAGAATTTGAAGAAGGAAAGGTTTAGACAAAGAGTTTTCATGTCATGGCAGTGGCTTGGAAAATGGACCTTTGGAATGTCTAGGGTGCTCATTAACCAGAGAAGAAAGAACTCCAGGAGAGAAGACTGGACTAGAAACCCGAGACTGAGAGGGTGTCAGGATCACACTGTGTCAGACAATTAGACAGGCATGTTTATCGAGTTCAAGGTGTACAAAGAAGCCTCACTGGGGGTAGAACTAGAAGGGATGATATATATGCCAAGAGTCTCTGGGAGATTAGGTAGCAAATCCTACTGGAGAGTCATTGGAGATGCCAAAGATCACAGGTTTGAGTGAAGCTAAAAAAAAAAAAAAAAAAAAAAAAAGGAATTTAACATACAGATACATAGTGGAAAGACAGGAAAGATCAAAATCTGAGTGTATCTTCAAGACTAGGCTTTGAGCTTGGATTTGAACAGACAAAGAAGTAGGCAGGGTACACTGGGCATGCATAAATACAAAGCAACCATCAGTCTCTGATTAGGCTGGTCATCACTCGTTTTAAATGCAAGGTGACTCTGGGGAAATCTCTATGGCACAAAGCATCATTTTGATCCCCCATGAGCTTACCATTCATGCCTTAAGATCACTCTCCATTTCTATCGTGGGGTGATTGCTTCCATTTAATGGAGAAATCTCATTTTGGGTTATCTGCTGTAACACTATGAAGTGGAGCCTAAGTTAACTGTAGCTTTGTCGCAATAACCAGAGACTTTGGGGAAGTCTGGAACACAGCACTGTAAAAGCTGTTGGTAAAATACCTTCCTTGCTTTACCTTTGTGCTGTCAGCCTTAAAGGGAGATGAGATAAATGAGGTATGTCTTGAATGGTAACTATACTACATGAATCTGGGAATCTGGAATCTGGGCCATGTAAAGACCAAAGTGGGCAGGCAAACTGTGGGCAGAAATGTCAGCTACTAGGCATTTTAGACGCAGTGTTTGTGTTGCTTATTAAGTTGGTTGGATTTGTTTTTGATTTCGTAATAAAAATATATTCTCTGATAGTTTTATAAATGTATACACTGAATTCTGATTCTTCTCACTGAAGCCCTTTCTTATCTCCTTCTTCCCACCATATCAATATGCCCTGTTTTATTGTTTGTTTGGTTTTTTTTTGCTTTTTTTTTTTTTTTGAGACAAGCATTCACAGTCTCACCCAGGCTGGTGTTGACTCATGGTGTTCTTGCTTCAGCCTCCCCTCCCCACTCCCGGTGCTGGGATTACTGGTGCAGGACATCATGTCCAACAGATCTCATGCTTTGAAGTGAAAGCAATTCCTAAATCGGTGTCAGAGATTTGCCATTTGTGTCTAGTTATCCTCTCCTGCAGGACTGTAATTCCCTGCTCTGTAGCCAACAAAATTGTAATTTGGAACCCTGTGTTCCTACAACAGCAATAGATTTGAAACTTGATGTCCTGCACCTGTCTAAAACGCCTAGTAGATTTCTCCAGAGTCACCGTGGATTTAAACCGAGTGATGACCAGCCTAACCAGAGACTGATGGTTGCTTTGTATTTGTGCATGCCCAGTGTACCCTGCCTACTTCTTTGTCTGTTCAAATCCAAGCTCAGAGCCTCGTCTTGAAGATACACTCAGATTTTGATCTTTCCTGTTTTCCCACTGTGTATCTGTAGGTTAAATTTCTTTTTGCTTTTCCCTCTGTTGATTTCCGAGTTGGGTCACCTGATCTAACTCATTGTTAGCAACACCCGGTCCTGAACCTCTGGCCATGGACTCAGTTAAAATAGGACCTTAAGCAAATGAGAAACATCACGGGTTTTGTCCCTTCCTTACCATGTCGTTAGCAACACTCTGCTTCAATGTTTGAAGTATGTCAGAAAGGTTTTGTTCTCTTTGGGGAGAGCAAGGTTTGTTTTATTTTGTTTCCTTTCTTTTCGTCTCGTTTTGTTATTATAAATACCCAGAACATGTCTAGCTTAAAACTTTTGTTTGTCAAAAATTTAGTTGAACAAAGGCCCCTTTGATGAGGGTGAAGAGATACTTAAACTGATGTGAGTGTGTGTGTGTGTGTGTGTGTGTGTGTGTGTGTGTGTGAGTGTGTGTGTGTCTGTGTGTCTGTGTGAGTGTGTGTGTGTGAGTGTGTGTGTGTGAGTGTGTGTCTGTGTGTGTCTGTGTGTGTGTCTGTGTGTGTGAGTGTGTGTGTGTGTGTGTGTACATGCAGAGCAGGATAAAGATAGAGGAGGAAGAGGAAGGAGAGGAGAGAGGGGCATACAGACAGAGGGGGAAGAGAAAGAAGGAGAAGAAGGAGGGAGAGAGAGTGGGATTAATGACCTTCCTTAAAATGAATAGAAAAATAGTTAGGAAAGGCAGCACTTACCGGTTTTCTTATCCTAGGAAATCAATACTCATAAAGCTCAAGGTTATAATTGAGAATTAAAAACCACAGTAAGCGAGTTTATTTTAAAACGCATAGTCTGTCATCTTTGTTTTCTTTCTGGATTGCATAGTGTTTATACTTTGAGGTCTATTTCTGTTGCTGCAGCTCTTCAGCTGCCTTTGAAGTGGACCTCATATGGTGTTAAAATCAGAACATTGGGGCTCAGAGAGCAAGCAGTCCAACCCGCATTTTAAAAATGCTAAAATGAGGGCAGCAAAAAAAAGAGAATTGTTTCCACATTTCTGATTCCAGGGTCCTCAAAGCTTCCTGTTCATAACAACCAAACCCACCTCGGTGTGTGAGTGTATGTGTGTGGGGGGAGGTGATCCACCTCTTTCTGATTCATCTTCCTCAGAGCCCTTCTCCATCCCCTAAACCTGGAGCATGACTGGCACTCGGTGCACTCTCCAAATAATAGCCCTTTAGAAAAAGAGAGTTTGTATTACTGCAGAGCATCAGACATCACTGTGCCTGAACCCTAAGATCTGCTCTGATGCTGGACATCCTGGTTCGTCTCTTGAGAAGGTTGCCTTCAATCACAATTAGGAGGGTCTGATGCTTCCATTTCTCTAAGTGTGGAGATCAACAGGAAGGCTTCGGGACAGCTGTCACCCCTAGTGTAACCACAGGGTCAGAATTTTTCTTGGTGGTGTGTCAATCAGTGACAAGGATAGCATGAAGAAATAATAATCTTTACTTTGAGCTTTGCAGAACTTAGTATTATCTTATGACTCAGCAATGGAAATCTGGCCACAGTCTCCACCTGTGAAGAGGCTTCCACTTGTTCCCAGTCATTTACCTCCTATCTCAACCAGGGTGACCTTTTCAGAAGCGAATCCTGCTGTTTTCCCACCAGCAAGCTTCATAATGAAGTTCTTTGTCTTCACCACCTTTGGCTCTCCACTAATTTGCTTCTGCTCTGCAGCAAGTCATCTGAAGCTGTGAGCTGTTGTATGACCAAAGCTTGATTAGAAACCCTGTAGCTCCCTTCAAATGTCTCAGAAGAATAACTAATTATTGATAATAAATGAAACAAACAAAACCCTTCTGCTCTTCTAAATGCTATAGATGTGGGGAACAGCTCCACAGGAAATAGGTCCCTGCAAGGTAAATCTATCTACTTATGTAACTTCTTTGCAGATTCACTTAGACCATTTTTTCTTCGAACTGGGGCATCTGCGATTGTGCTTGTAAGTCTGACTGTCTTACACCAATTATAGTATGCATAAAATTCATCTTTGATTTGACTCATATGAAACAGAAATCTGTTTTATTTATTTACTTGAATTTTTGTAAGTGTTTGTCTATTTGAAGATGGGTGTCTTATCTTGCCTAGGCTGCCTCAAGCTCCATATGTAACAGTGATGCTTTGCCTGTCTGTTTTCCAGTGTTAGAGACAGTATATAGGCCTGAGTGAATGCTACAAGAACTATATCTGCAGCCCATATTTTTATTGTTATTTTTAATTGGATATGATTTGGAGAATAATCCTTATATGTTTACGGAAAGGTATAAGGAAAGGTAACACAGAATAAATAAACTTGAGAGGCATTGTAAATTTGGGACTCTCTGTGTAATGAGGAGATAACTAATCTCCAAGTGATTTCCTATGTGCTTCTATAGGGGGAAATATCTGCTCTCCTTCTCTATCATAGGAAGAATATGGTAGAAACTGAACTTAAAGTGCACACTGGGCATTTTTATCAGAACTGGTGTCTGTAATGAGGAAGTGGCTTCTCCATGGAAGTCCTTTCACTTGTTTTCAAGTGTCACCCTTCAGGGTCAGTTCTGTGGCTCACACCATCTAGAGCTGAAATTCCTCCACCATACTCAATGCCCATATGTAACCTCTACCCCAGCATGCAGTTCCAGCAGCACTGTGGGTTCAGCTTTCCAGGGAAAGTACAACAAAGTTAGACACCACACCAAACACTATGATGCTGGGACATAACTATACTTCCAAATGATTAGGCAGCTCATTTGGCCTCTGAACACAGACATTTTTATTTAAATCTTAGGGAATCACCAAGAAAGGCAGGAAACCTCTGTCTTCTAATCAAGAGTTGAGAGACATCAAACACATCGTGACTGACAAGATAGTTTTTGAAATTACAAACAGTCCCATTTCTCAAATGCCAGAATTTTTTGTTATACTATATTCTCAGAGATATAACCAAAGCCATAGATCCATGATGGAGAGCCAGGTTCTTCTGGCTTCTCTGCTAGTCATCACTTTAGTGCAGCTTGCCTGCTTGTGGACCCCTTTTAGTCTATGTCTATAGACCCATCTATACACACACTCACATGTATTTTCCCCAGGACTGTGCCTTGTTAAACATTTCCAAAGAGTTAGAGGCATGATGGGTATTGGTCAATCCTCAGATTTGAATCCAGGCCATCATGGAAAGGGGTGCTTATAGGAAACCAGCCTCAGCCTGGGTGACTATCACCTTTGTGAGCCCTTTGGTGGCTTATTACTCCATTTACACAGCCACACAAATAACATAGATGTTATTGAGGTTGTGTTTATAAAATACTCATTGATGTAAAGGTATGAAGTATGACTCACAGGAAATGCCAAAAGTGAGATAAACCATCCCACAGAGTTTCAGCTGGTACTGTTAATATGATGGAAACTTGATGTCTGAAAACTCCCTTGACAAGAACCATGCTTTTATCAGCTGTGCCTTTCTCTGAAATGTTCTTTATGTCGTTTCTCCTGTACCATTGGTTGACATGTAAAACCAGGAATGGAGGGTCCCAGAGAAGTGACTTAAAGGAGTCCTGCACAAATGCAATTTCTTTTCTTCCACATAATGCCACATACATGTTTAAATGTCATTATCTCTTCCCTTTTAAAGTTGTCAATCAAGATATTAGGAAAGTGACTGTTCAATATCACCACTACCAACAAAAGCACTTCTATTTACTTACAAGGCTCCCTAGTTTAGAATGTTTTCTAAGCAATATATATATTAAATCGAAAGGACCAAACTATATCTCTCTGCCTAATTCACTCAGAGCTTTTGTGACCCTTCTGCCATTTACTTACTGGGTCATTAGTTAACAGAAAATTGAGTGTGAAGGATAATCTTGTACACAGGATGTTCACAAACAACTCAGATTCTGAGAATTAAGACAATGGAGCTTGGAAACATGTCCTGGTAGGTCAGATGAAAGCATGGGGACCCCAGTTTTGATCCCAGCACCCACATAAGAAGCCATGTGTAGCTGGGCGTGTATCTATAATCCCAGCACTGTGTGGAGCAGAGACAAGAAGATTCCCTGACTTGCTAGCCATTGACACAGCTCCAGTTCAATAATGGATTCTGTCTCAAAGGAATAATGTGGAGAGACATAGAACAGAAAACCTAATATCCTCTGGCCTCCATGAGCAAATGGGCACACAGACCCATATACCTACATACAGTCTCATCACTCCAAATTCATATTCTACACTCACGTAACACACAGACACAGATACACACACATAAACACAGATGCATATGTGAACAGAGAGACATACACACATGAACACACAGGCACACATAAACCCATAAACACACACACACACACACACACACACACACACACACACACACATATATATATATATAGACACAGATATACAGACACACAAAGACATATACAGATACAAGCATTCAGGTACACATACACACATGTAAGCATACACATATAAATATACATACACACACACACACAAAGAGAAAGAGAGAGAGAGAGAGAGAGAGAGAGAGAGAGAGAGAGAGATCATGATATCTAGTTCTAGCATGCTCATCTTAGCACCCCTCACATGTTGCAGTGGATTTGCCTTGTCTAGTCTGTGCATGCTTTTGTGTTTATGAATTTCTGGTTTTCTTTATCTTCTTTGCATTACAGTTTCTTTTGCTAATTTTGATTACTATTCACTTGAATTAAGTCAATCATATAATATTTATCTTGTAAAATGTCAGTTAAAGAGTATGTTAGACACCACAAGTAAATTGAAATTGTGAGGTATAGAGTTGAAGTATATTATTTTTGAAATTTCCATGTGAAATATTACATAATTTTATGTTTATTCACATACTCTGTAATTATTTCTAAAACCCACGATACCAGCTGTTCATATTGTTAAACCTTAAAATAGATTGCGTGAAGAAAAAGCAGGGAAAGTTCTCTGAATTGGGATAAGTGGCATCAACATGCTTTTCAGCTGTGTGAACTCTCATCAAGTGAGCTCTCAGTGCACGAAGCCATCTGGGTTTCATCAAGAAGATGTAGAAATTGCCCTGTTCTCAACCACTTAACCATGATTGCAAGTCCCTTTGATACACTAAATCATAATACATTCAGTTCACTGTCCATACAGAGAACTAATGAATATTAATAATTTCAGAGTTATTTCTTTTTTTTATTGGATATTTTATTTACATTTCAGATGCCAAGCCCTTTCCCCATTTCCCCTCCCCAGAAAACCCCTATCCCGTGCCCCCTCCCTTTTCCATTTGGCTTTTATACAATTTTTTTAAATGTTAATCAAGGGCTTTATTTCTAAATGAAATTCATCAAGTTGAATTGTATTTTAGATGAAACATTTTTCTGTCTTGAGTCTTTCTTTTCTTTTTCTGCCCGGGTGACCAACATCTGAAAAACGGCCCTTGGACATCTGTCTTTTATGCCCAGCCCATTTCCATGTTCAAGAATACAGAGCCTGTATTTCTTCACATTTTCTGAATACCACCCTGCACCCCAAGTCTCACCAGCCAGTGTTAGCCTTTCTGGTGACTGCAGGTCCCTTGGGATGACTAACTATTCCAGTCTATCCACTGCATCTATTAAAGTGCAAATAGCTAACAAGTGCTTCATGAGTTAGGGCTCCTGGACAGTGTATGTTATTAATGCAAAGCCTTTGATGGCCAGAGTCTAGGTAGAGAGACAAGGAGATAAAGTCAGTGAAGTAGTTTAAAAGGGAAAAGGAAAAGATTTGATAATTGACTTTTGGGGTCTGATTCTCAGAGAGGCCAACTTTGAGAACTTATGAACAAGAGATTCATTGGGGAAGTGTTCCTAGGACTAGCCAGTCATGACTGAGAGTTAGCAGAACTAAGGAAGAGAGAAAAACACTAAGCAAAGGACACACTAAAGGTCAGATTCCAACCTGAGCCTGATCATACAGATCTATGCAGAGACCACTGCATTTATGGTCTTAGGTACTGAGAGAAAGGATTTAAACTGATACTTTTTTATGCCAGTCAGGTATTACTTACACATGTCACTGCGTGAAGGGTATAAGGTCCTTGCCCTTCTAGTTCTGTGAACATGTGGTTGAACAGATGCAATAAACCAAGTGCAATTCTTAATGACTACAGGTATGATGGTGATGGGGTGGGCACAGGGCTTATATGGATAGAACACTGTATTCACTGTAGCAGTATGAACTTGGTGGGGAGAACAGTGAGTGAATGATGTCTTGAGGTCAGAACTAGCATAGATAGAGACTGTTCAAGAACTTCAGAACTCATTAAGGTAACTTGTCCCAGCCCAAAGACACTACGTAATAGTAGTTCATGCTCTTATTACCATCAACTTTGCCTGCTTTTTAGTTTCTTATGAATAAATCATATAACATGTGGTGGTTTGAATAAGATAGCCCCCCATTAACTTGTATATTTGAATGTTTTGTCAACAATTAGTGGGTTGTTTGGGAAGAATCAGTTGGTGGCCTTGTTGGTGTGGGTGTAGCCTTGTTGGGCAAGGTGTGTCACTGGGAATAAACTTTAAGGGTTCAAAAGTCCACACTAGGTCCAATTTCTTTCTCTATGTTTGATGCCTGTGGATCAGGATATAAAGCTCTCAACTACTGTTCCAGCACCGTGCTTGTCTGCCATAATGTTCTTGGACTAAACCCTCTGAAACTATAAACACATCCTCAATTAAATGCTTTCTTTTATAAGAGTTGTTTGGCCATGGAGTCTTTTCATATCAACTGAACAATAACTAAGACAATATATATTCTTCTTCTTGTGGTATTTAGTAATAAGCCATGCTTTTTTCTGGCTATTCCTTTATAGTTGTTTCACAAGTGTATTGCTGATAAACATTTGCCCTGTTTCCAATTTTGTGCTGTGATGACAAATGATATAAATCCCTTGTGAGAATGGAGGTGGGGCAAACATACCTGATAGTAGAGTTGGTTATATAGATGTTATTCAGCTGTTGTTTTATAGCTTCCTAAAGTAATGGTATCATTTTAGCTCCCACCGGCAGTATACAATTTCAGTATTCTAGAAGCTTAATTATTCCATGTGAGTAATGACTAGGTTTGTTTCTTAAACTAAATGTGAATTTAACACTCAGTAGGCCTTTGTTAGAACTACTTAAATCTAGAATTCTCACTTGGAGAATTCTCTCTCTCTCTCTCTCTCTCTCTCTCTCTCTCTCTCTCTCTCTCTCTCTCTCTCTCTCTCTCTCTCTCTCTCTCTCACACACACACACACACACACACACACACACACACACGCACACACGCACACATGCGCACATAAGGCCTAACTATTTTTATTTACTCTACTGTTCACTTTGATTTTTACTTTTTTTTTTGATTTTTACTTTTGATTCAGCCACCTGAATCCAAAGCAAAAGGATCTCTCTTGCGTTTTGTATTATTCTTAGTCATCAAGAATTATTCTGGAAGGCTCAGGTTTTAGTACTGTACAGCTTAGTACTATGGAATTACACATATCCATTAAAATTTTTATTATGTTAGCTACTCCCAAGAGCTCATTTGGACCTTGCACAAGGGGGTAGTAGTTGGATACAGCTATTCAGATACCATTGACCAAAAAGTACTCCTCTCCAAGAGTGGAAACACAGTCTCTACTACTGAACTCTTGGGAAAGAATATGCATAGAACTGGAATGGAGGAGGGACACTCACCTAGTAAGTGAGATCAGCGATCCATTCTGGCCATGGAGGTTGGGTGGGGGCTCACAGATGTTACAGTCAGATCTTGATACTCTTGCCAGAGCACTCTAGTTCTAATTTAAGATTGAGGTGGCCTGACAATATATATGGTAATGTTTTAATATATATAAATGTAAAGAATAATAATGAATGGATCGTGTTAGTATTTACTAGGAGGGGGAGAAACCACATTTTAGGTTAAATATAGAATTTAAAAAATAGGTATAATTTTTTTATAGACCTAATAAAAGGCAGGATGAACAGACTGTTACTCAAGGAACTGTAATTTAAGAACGAGTTCTACAGTGTGCCTGTCCTTCCAAACCAATTTGATTATGCACTGTATTATTTAACTAGTCTGATTTTTATCTTTTAAAGGCTTTGAGTTTCTTGGTAGCAAGTTTATTATGTTTTCTAATTTATGTGGTCATAATTAGAACTCATCATTTGAGGTTCAAAAATCTAAATGAAAATTAGCTTTTTAATGGCAAATTTATTCAACTACATGATTGGGGGGGAGGTAACTTTTCTTCTTATAAACAAAAAAGACTTTTGAAAAATAAAAGATTAATATTTTCCTAAAAATCTATATATAACTAACAGAAAACATTTGCCCGGAGTTTTTATCTGGTGACTCTTTTATTATCATTTAATGCCTTATCAGAGATTTATAGATGTAGCAATAAAGTAAGTCATTGGGGAATTGTGGTTAAAGAAAAAAGGAACTAAGGATTACAGGACAAAATGTGCACACAGAGCTACTCATAAATTGCAGAAAAGGAATATAAAGAACAATCCTTTTCAGAGGTCACCAAGGCCTAGTCACACTATTTCAGGACAAGCACAAGCCATACATGGCCTCTGTCCAGGGGGACCAGGAGGCTCTATTGATTTCCAATTGTTAGTTCAGATCATGTAATTAAAATGAAAAAAATTCTGATAATTTTGCAAGAGACATTCTTTCCCCCAAGTAGGAGAACTAGAACTCAGCAAGGCATCAAGATGAGTCTTCTTGTCATCCCAAAAGAACTTCAGCTGCTGCATCCATTCGTTCCAAATTCTCAGCATCTGCCTCTCTCCTAAAACATTTCCATTAATGTTTTCCACTAACAGAAAAGTGAAACCTATCTCTTCCATGATTCCTTCTTTATGATTTTTTTAGTTTTGTGTTTCTATTTCCACTCTCTTCATTTGCTGAGTTAGACAGTGGGGAGTTATAGAACTATTGTTTTCTTATGGGAGACACTCATAGAATAATCACTTAAATGTACACTGATATAAGTTTGTGAATATTAAAAACAAGATAATGCTAGCCTTCTGTCTGTCTTATTGGACTCCCAAAACCTGTTGAGATGAATTACAATGACAAAAATACTTTAGTACTACACACACACACACACACACACACACACACATGCACACTCACACACACAATGTTTAAGCTTGTCCTGAAGACAAGGGATCAGTGGTTTCCCCTTTTAGTTCCCTCTTGTTCTGACAGCTCAGGCTCCTAGGCTCTACTTCCTGTTTCTCCATGCCCTGCCCACATGAGGGACTTCCCGAGAGAAAGGAATATAAGGAATACATTGTATAAACGATGTGTGTGTGCATGTGTGTATGTGTACATATATATGGCATGTATATAAATTATATGTAATAAGAAAGAGTTTAACAGATCAAAATTTTTGATGCATTAATGGAAGGTAAGTTGTAGATAGAACCATCTTTTTGGAGGAGTTAGAAAAGAGAGAATTGTAGGAGAAGGTGCTATTTTGTCAAACCAGCATTTCCCAAGGGAAGCAGTGAACAACACCAACACATAATGATGAAGATAGAGTAGAAGACCCTCAGCCCAGCTCTCTGCACCTCACTTGATAACCTAGTTCAGTAATAGCTGGCAGCAGCAGGGTTACCTAGGATAAACCCTAGAAGATCAGAAGATCGTTTAATATACACAGGAGATTCCTTTGCCTTGGAGAGTCCCTAGTGTGTGGGCAGGGTCTGGAGAAACAGGAAGTGGAGCATGAGCTGTCATCATCAACAGCAAAGAGGGAACTCAAATGGGGAACCACTGCTCGCCTTGCTTCCAGGACAAGCTTGGACAGATTTGAAATGGGTTGGATTAACAACTGACATACTATCAGGAGGGTATGAAACCTAGAAACTTTTATATGAAAAGTTTTCTCAATTTGACCCTCCTCCTAAATACCCTAAGACAGCCTCTATTTTCAAAAATTTATATTGACTTAATAAGAGTAAGCAAGTAGAGAAGATCTATTCTGATGATGTTGCTTGAGGAGGATGCTCGGTCGTAAATATAAATAGCAATCTCAAACCACAAGCTTACTGAAAAAAATCCAGGATGAAATGAGTCATCTAAAATATTGGGAAAATCCAAAGTGTTTTAGACACTTGAATAGAAAACTGCCACCCACATCTATACACACCCTACTGTAACTTGAGAATGTTAAGGGAAAATACACTAAACGTTTCTCAAGAGAAAAGATCAGACCTTTCATGACAGCTTTCTTTGAAATAAAATCAGTAGCCCTAGATTTTATTTAGCAGTAGAGAACCATCAAAGTTCTAAAAGAAAAAAAATTCTGAAACTTGTAATATTTCATTCAATCAAATTAACTCATGTAGAAGGGTGAAAATCATTTTAGAAATGCACAAACTTAGAGTTTATCAACCATGAATCTTTACTGAAAAGCTTATGAAATGGTACATTTTGGTGGGCAGACTGAATCCACGACAAAGAAGTATCCTATTGAAACAATAGTTGTTTCATAGAAAAAGGTGACTTTGTTCTGATAGATGAGTAAGCAGGACAAGGATGTGCTTAGTATCTTGCTTTCCTGGGAGTGGATGTAAACATCCATGCATATTCATCAATAGCATTAAGCATTAATAATTAGTTTCATGTACATATGTTCATGCATGTGGATGCGTGTATGTGAGGGTACATGTGTGTATATGTATACATATGTACGAAGAGGTGAAATGTCAATCACCTTGGTTTTCTTCCAATTTTTAGTTTGAGACTGGGTCTCTCACTGGCCTGGAACTTTGCCAAATATACTAAGCACTCTTGACTGTTGAATTCTACGGGTTTGTCTTCATCTGCTACCCATATCACCAACACTGGGATCACAAGTGGGTGCCACCTGGGTCCAGCTTTTTCTGTGGGTTCTAGGCATCCAGACTCAGGCTTTTATGTTTGTGAGGCGTGTGTTTTACTGCCTAAGCCATTGCTCCTGTCCCCAAATTACTTTTCAACTGGGGAAAAAGCAAAACCCAAAACATTTAATAGCACAATCCTGAGAAAGCTTAGAAGACGATTTAACAACCTACTTGGAGAATTTCAAGATGACAGTATAGAAGAAGGAGCCGCTGAACACAGACCTAAAAGAAGAGATGCATGTTCCATTGCACAAGAGGGGTGAAAGGATTCTCCAAACAAAGGACTGATGCGAAAGGCTTTTGGTTATTCAAAGTAAAGTTCAGTAGTGGCTGAGGGGCACATGGTTTGAGAGGCACCTAGAAAATAATATTTTATTTTCATTTTCTCCAAAGTACCAGGGAAGAATGTCAGTTGAATTTCTTATCACGTTTTCTTAAGAACCCACACCTATCATCACTTTCTCCTCATGACTCATTCTTGGAAAATAAGGCTCGGCACATTCTGGCCTGTCAGAAGTTTCACGGTCTTTCTACACTGAGAGGTTGCCTTTGCTTCCAAGAACCTCATGCATATATTACATAAGAGGGCAATGAGTCATGTGTTAATTTACACATTTTAAAACTGGGTGGTTGGAAAAAACATTAAAAAGGGATGAATATTTTAAAATATCATGAAGCAGAAACTATGAGATGACACTAGGGATCCTGACAACAGGCTGCTGGGAGATAAATGTAATCAGGAAGCAATTGTGGCTTATTGGCAAGACCAGGGTCATGACAAACCAGCTAGATGGGAAACAGGCAAATGTCCTCAGACATCCAGTACAGGCTTCATGTTCTTATGAAGAAGACAGCTACTTTTGCTGGCAGTGACTCATCCTAGTCAGTCAATTATTTTACTTTGTAACGCTCCATTACTTAAGATCACATGTGGATGGGAAGAGGCCTATGTGGTGCATGGAAACACAGATAGAAACTCCGGCAGAGCTCTTTTCTCAGAGTCTACTCAGAACCAGAGTCTGCTGAATTGCAACATGAAACCAAATATTGCAAACCATGTTTTAATCATTTGATATTAATTTCAGATTTTTAAAATGTATTTAAAATTTCCTTTTGTTGGATTAATTAATATGCCTTCATTGCTAGCAATGTTCCTTTTTTACTAATGAAGTCAGTTCTTTAACAATTTCATGTATGCATACAATGCAGTCTAGAAAGCAATCTGGTTCTACCCTTTCTTATCTCCCTTCTAGTCCTAAACCTGTGGCTTTTCTAGAGTCTTGACTCTTGGTTTGGTTTTGTGATTATAAAAGGACTCATGTTTAAATAAAGTTACAAGTAGAAGGGCAAACAATGGACAAAGCAGATGTGCAGGGAATGAACAGCATGAGAGAGAAGAACATTTTATGATGATAATTTTAAAAGGCATAGAGGTAACATATGGACTGGGCAAGTCATATTTATACATATTTTATATATTGTTTATATATGTGTATAAATACATACACACACACACACACACACGCGCACATGTGTGTGTGTGTGTGTGTGTGTGTGTGTGTGTGTGTGTGTGTATGTATATAATCAGCAATTGAATAAAGACCATAAATTTGAGATAGAGCAAAGGAGGGTGCATGGAAGGGGTTGGAAGGAAAGGGAGGAAAAATGATGTAATTGTAATTTTAAAAATAAAAAGTTACTATTAAAAAAGACAAAATGATGGATGTTTGTATTAACAATTTTCTGAGTTGTAAAGATAGAAAACAAATTACCTTTTATTAACAAAGTAGACCTTTCTATACCAACGAGGACACAGAAACACTTGTTGACCTTATACAAGATCACCTAATAAAAAATAGTTTCTCTAGAAAGTAAAAATGTATGCAGTATAAATGTAGCACTCATTTGATGAGTCACATGAATAACATCAGGGTTGCATTTATGCACTCAGGGTTATGGGTGTATTAACAACAATTAAATAAAAGAGGGCAGAAATATTACAGAGAGCAGGAGGGAGAAAAAATTAAAAGATAAAACAATATAATTATATTATGGTTTCAAAAGTAAAAATATAAAAATACAAGCAACATTGTACACACACATACACACACACTAAAAAGTGACATTTATTTTAAAAATTCTTGACCTTATTAGGAGTACAGTGTTTTCTTGTCTTCTTTAATCATTTAAAATGGTCTTATCTGAGGAAAGATCCAAAAATGCTTTTACTGATACCTGCAAAAAAATTAACCAAAGTGCCTAAAAGCCTCTCAAAATTTTGTTGACTATCATATTTTGTCAGACATCAGTCATATGTTGTACTAGGTCACTGACTATAAATACCTTACAAAACTGCTTTGACAAGTCTTGTGTCTAGTAAAGGAGGCCATTTGTTCCTTTATGGGGTTTGATGGGATTGTATTTTAAGAGTTTTTGTTTTCATTCAGTATTTTTATTGTGCATTGTTTTATCTCAATACAATTGGAAAAACAAAGGAGAGTTAAATGATTTGTGTCATAATTCAGTCTACAGCCTTGTTAGAATGGAGAATGAACATGAAAATTTTAGCAAGAACTGTCTGGAGATAACATGTTAGCTGGGGAGTTACTTAAAGTCCATTTGTTTTTTTCCAACAAAGTTTTGTCTACTGTCTATTTTTGAAAGATATTTAAGAAGACTGAGAACAACTTTAGGAAGCTTAGTCACTGAAGTCTCCTTTATAAGTGTTGCTATCATATAGCTCAGTGTACTGAAGCCACATGCTGATATTGTCAGGGTATCTCCTGAATAGAATTGACTTCATCTTCCACTTGCTTTGATTCCCCTGTCTTCAGTTCTGTTTTAATTTTGTAAATTATGTAATTATGTAAATAATAAAAGTAGAAACCATGTGTTGAACTTCCTATCAGAGCTTAGAAAAAGTACCAAAACACTAAATGAATTTTAAAAATGGCTATTTAGAAGGAATCCACAAGCATGCTGGTCTGCTGGGACAAGATGGACATGCAGTCTGTAACATGCACCCAGTGCCATGACCTGAGTCTCTCTGTTGGGCCTTCCTTACTGTGATAGATCGAACCCTAAAAACCATGAGCTGAAAAAAGTTTTTTTCTCTTTTATTTCCCTTTGTATTATAGTCATAGCAATACAAAAAAAAAACTGATATAAAATATTGGTGCCACAGATGTGGGAGACATTTTTTTTTGATCAAACTAAGCCATGTGGTTCTTAAGGCTTTGAGACTGACTTGTGGGAGAAATCTATGACTGATGGTGAAGTGTCAGAAGGAAACCCCAGGGTGTTAGAGATGCTGGAAAAATATTAACTGCCAAAGAAAGCACTAAATGGGCACATCACAAGAGACACTCTATGTTGTCTGAAAACAGTAAGACCAACAAGGTAAGGACTCCACATTTGTTAGAACTCAGATGATGCCACCACATCCTCCAAAATACTAGTCATAGAGCTACTGAATTTTATGCTTGTACTGTAGAAGTTTGACCCCGGCCTTCATTTGTATGCTTCCATTTCTCCCTTGTAGAATGGAACTGTGTCAACTGTAACACTGTATATTTAAAATATGCAACTTTCTTTTTTATTTTATAGGGGCTCGTATTTGCTTTCAGTCTCAAATGAGAGTTGGAAAATGGGAATTTTCAGCATTGTGGAAATGCTGAGATATGGTGACTATTAAAATCAGACTTCGTGTATTTTACATTATAAGTTGACCATGAACAACTGAAATCTGGCAGTAGAATGTTATAGTCTGAATCTGAAATGTTCACACCTACACTCTTGCTTCGAACACTTTGTCTCTAGCTACTGATGCTAAGTTGAGGTTCTGAAATCATAGGAGATGAGACCCAGCAAAAGAAATTATGCCATTGGAGCAGATCCTGTGGGTATATTATCCCTCTCAATTTCCTGGCTTGCTCTCTGATTCCTGGTCCAACATGATGTGAAACACCTACAACCATCATGAACTAAACTGTTTTTCCACTTCTTTCTGGCCATGATGGATTAAAGAAAACCTCTGAAATGTGAGCCAAAATAAATCAGTTTTTTTCTAATAAATAAGAAGCCATAAGATAATCCCTCCTTTGATGGCTTCCAATTATTATTGTAGTTTCTCTGAAGATAGTTGCAAATACAATAATAAGGAAGACATGAGCTTGGGAGGGAAATGTCTTAGGGGGTTATGGAGAAAATCAGGGAGAAGTATGGAGAAAATCAGGCCGTGTATGATCATCTTTCATTATATACATGTGTGACATTCTCAAGAATAGAGAAAGTTATAAAGAAGAATATATAAGAAACAATTTTAAAAAATAGAAAAAGCATCCTTTGTTTCTCTCCTTTCTCCCTCTCTTGTATATTCCCCCCTTTCCCCAAATTCTTCTCTTTTCTTATTTCCACAAATAAAGAACTTACTATATATCAGGTGATAAATGGCTGCCTATAGTAACTACATATTTCTGGTACTTGGAGATCAGTCAGGGAAATAAGAAATAACAGTTTCAGAGTCAACTTTGTATATGTGGCACTACGTGAATCTTAATACGCATGGCTAGAAAATAGTAACAAAGGGTAAATTATGGTTGGTGCTCTTACTTTCAAAAGGCATGAAAATGTAAATGTTTAAGTGGCCATTAAAATTATAAAATACGATAATTAAAGATGAACTGAAATTTAATTTTATTGGTATGTTTTATATCTACTTACATTATAATGAAGGTGGAGCCTAACTGGTCTTATGTAATGAGGAAATTGACATCTTGATTCTGTTGTGTTTAAGAGTAGAATATAAGTACGTATGCATGGTTAAAGGGGAAAAATGCACAGTAATATAAAACTATATACAACTAAATACCAGGAGAGAAAGTCATCGAGTGATTCATTTCATTTTTTGAGTCTGAACACCCCATTCTGAGTTGGTAGAATTGGAAGATGAATCTATACAATATAAATACAGAAGGCAGGCTGGGAAGTCTTCTAGGGCCAATAGAAGAGGGCACATAATGACCAGTGAGGTAGCCAGTGAGAGGATCTTGAGGAATCTTGGAGTTTAGGCTGACAGCATGGAGTAAAAATGAATAAGGGCCGTGTTTCATTTCCTGTTTCTTGTCTGTACTCACAAGAGTACTTACTTTGAAAAGACACCATAGAGTTATTTTTACTTTTTTTATACCTCTATCTATAAAGTGCACCCTTATTTTAAAATAGGAAAAAATACATTTTGTCTCCTAGTCAACTTAGGGCACAACGCCCAACTCTCTACATGATCTTCATAGTGATCAATGTCTTGAAAACATGCCATTTTCTTCTCTTCACTCGTGTGCCATGGAGATCATATATTGGAATAAAGGTGGCTTCCACCAACTGTTCCAAAGGCTGTTGCATTAAATAGTGACAATGACAGTTTTGTGATAAAAATCTAGGCCTTGAAAAATGTGCCTAGATTTGAAATGTTGCTGCCATTTATTAAATGGAAGAACTTTAAACAAATCTTCTAAACTCTTTGTTTCACAGTTTTCTCATTTGAAATGAAAAGCATACATGGCAATAGGATAAACTGGACTAGCCAGTTTCAGTATAAAATAAATTAATATAGGAGTATCATTTAGCACAGTACATGGATAAAGCAGTTACCATACAAGGGACACCTTTATTTATAATAATAATAATTATTATTATTATAAAGCTATTATTATTATTATTATTATTATTAATTCAGAGGCACTGGTTTGTGCATATACTTTAGTGTTAGGTAAATGTCATATTGATTTTTTCCAATTACTTTATATTTAGACACATGTATATGACTCTTAGATTAACAATTTAGCTTTAAAGATTTATTTATTTTTATTTTATATGTATGGGTGTTTTTACTGCATGTATATCTGTTGAGGGTTGGTCTTTGCTATGTTTTGTAATGCTAAGTGAGGCCACCAAGACCTGGTTGCCCCAGAGAGGAGAGAGTAGACCCAAACGACACTATGTGATATTGCTCCCAAGTTATTTCTGATTGGCAAATAAAGATGCTGACAGCTAATAGTTGTGCAGAAGAGACATAGGCAAGGCTTAGAATTCCTGGGCTGGAGGTTGGAGTAGAATCGTAGGGAGAAGGAGAAGACAGTGAAAGAAGAAGAAGCCACTATGGGTTAGGTGAGTCATAAAAATGTGGTCCTAAGGGCTGGCCAATTGGAGTTAAGAGCAGCCCAGATTAAACATAGTAAGTAATAACTTGGGGTTATCAATAGGGACGTAGATTCTAATAGCATAGAGGGTAGATATCTGCCCAGCTCTTATCCTGTTTAAGGCTTATTGTAAATAATAAAAGTTGTGTGTCTTTTTTCCAGAACTAGAAAAAAATTGGTCAAAGCTGGATAGAAACTGGATTGGAATTAAAATTTTCTACAACATATGTCTCTGCACCACATGCTTGCAGTACTCTCAGAGGCTAGAAGAGCCATCAGATCCCGTGGAGCTAGAGTTACAGATGGTTGTGAGCTAACTTATTTGTACTAAAACCCCACAATGTTAAGTTCTCATACCTGCCTAGCCAAGTCTCTGGGCCCAACCATTTAGCTTTAAAAGAATTTCTTATGAGACTTTTTAAATACAGTCTTTCTTCTAATGCCAGAGCAAAAAGCCGAGAAGAAAGTGCATTGGAATACTGTGTGAATAGGTTTTCAAAATGTTAAATAATTAATAGAGAGAAAGGTAGCTCTTGTGCTAAGTGGAGGTATAGTAAGTGTTCCATGTTGACAGGAGAGATGGTTTGACCCCTGTGCCCATGCTCTGACTTTGCCTGCAACAAATCTATAACATTTTCCTAAAAGCAATGCCTCTAAGATGAGCCCATGGGTATGCAAAGGTTGGTTGGACTAATGAAAAAAAATAACAATCTTAAAAGGTCCAGGAAGTTTCTTTAAGATACTATCTCTGTTCAAACCATTAAAAAGAGGAGATGGCTTCTCATGTAAAGCACTTAGTGAGCAATCCTGAGGGCCAGAGTTCAGATCCCTATCTATCCCCTGTGTAAAGGTCTTGTAAGTGAGATGGTGGGCTTGTACTCTCAGACTCTAGAATGCAAAGATGGGAATCCCTGGAACAGGATGGCTAGCTGAGTCACCATGCTCAAGTGGAAGACTGCCTCAATATATAAAGTAGACCATTAGCTAGGAAGATACCCAATGCAATTCCTAGATTTTATATGCATGTGTGCACATATGCACACATATTCATACATACATGCATGCATGCATACATACACACACACACACACACACACACACACACACACACACACACAGAATCTGCCCATACTATATGAACATACATACACACTTTCTGGTCTCCATCCTACAATATACACATAGAACTTCAGCTTATCTTCTATTCCTTTTACTGGCATTAAGTTTTCCAATAGGCAGAGATTCTTAGTAGTAATTCATGCTAAAATGTGTACAATTAAGCTCTTTGAAAAACCTAGTTAAAAATCTAGTTTATGTCTGCTGCAGAAAGGCTGGCCTTATGAGCAGCTCCTTTTAGGTGTTCGCTCACCTAAATCTCACAGGGAAACAAAAAAAAAACATTCCCTTGTGGCCCACGATATTCAACTTGTAAGTCTGAGGATACCAAGTTCAAGTTCTTAATAGCTGTGCTGAGCAAAGTTCTGGATTAAATTCTCACTACAAAGATTGTCTGCCTTTCCATTTTGTAAAAATTTTGACCAATAGTCAGAGAAGTAACTTTACTAATGGTATTGCTTTATGAAGGTTTTCTTACTAGGGTCTTCCTTAATTTTTGCCATAGAATATTTTAAATGGTAAATTTCCTGTCTATTCTGCAGAGATGAGCCCTTTACAGGATTTCTTGCTGGTCAGCATTATTCTTACCTAAAATTACGTTCCCATCAGTATCCCCGTTTGCTTCTTCCTCTAGTGTATATAGGAAACAACTTGAATAATGCATATTACTTTCTATATACGTCTAACAGAACATTGTATGACTGAATCACTGAAATGTGTATCTGCTATAGAAAAGGACTTTTGAACTCACAGGGACTTCATTTGAATATATCTCCAATTGCAGACAGTGTTAAAATGCATTTAATGAATCTGAAAACTGTACTTTAAAATCTAGAGGTCATCAAATAACATCTTTCAAATGCAAAAGTAAAGGACGTAAGTTCATTTTTTTTTTCATAGAGGCGGGCTCATTTTCAAGGCTTTCTTCAATAAGCGCTGAAGTATAGGAAGGCAAGCTGTGTTGATGTGGCCATCTCCTGTTTGAGATGATCAAGCCAGTGCCTCGTGCTGCTGTGACCACATCCACGTGACTGATTCTCTGAGGATGAGCCTTCTTAGGCTTTTCCTCAAATCTTCATCTTTTTGCATAAACCCCATAATTGACACCAAGCCACAGTGTCAGGCATCATTGGCTTTCCCCTCATGTTTTCCACTCATTTCTGGATTCTTCCAAGTCAGGGGATGTAACTGGCTCGATCAGGAACTAAAATAAAGGCCATTGAAACAGCAGTGACTTCCAAGCTCTTTGCTAAATTTAGCTGCTCAATACTTTCCACTCAAATGAAAACCATGAACTACAATTAGAATGTTAGAACAGAATGGGCGCTTAAAGGTCATCTAATCTTACTCCCCGATTTCTCCGTTGAAAGTGCGGGGCCCAGACATATGCTGTGGTTTGCTGGAGGCCACAGAGCTTATTAACAGTGGAACTTGAACGGAGATCTCCTCAGCCCTGGGGCAGAACTAACCTCTCCAGATCTCGAAGCACAAATATAGCTGATGTTACTAGTTGTGGCTTATTGTCACTAGCCATTCATTGATGTGGTGGTTGAGCGTGTAATAGCAAAGGTATCTGACTTGTAAGTTGCTATAAAGAAATGACACGATTCTATACCCAGCCCCTGCCCCCCCACTCTAAAAACTTCCTGCTTTATGTTCATCAATAATGAATGACCCATCCCTGTAATGCTCAGAGGGAGCTTACACTGCACTTTTGAGCAGCCGGTTAGTAATGTACAGTGGATAGAGCCTTTCTTTTAAATCCCAGGGCAGCAGGTCCTTCAAGGCTAGCATTGCAATTTCAATTAGCTCCTGAGTGAAAGCTTGGCATGTGTATTAGTGAGCAGGGACACAATTAGCTTATTCTTCCTTTCCGTGTTGTGTTGAGAGGATCCAAAGGATTGGTGGTGGATCAGGCAAGCCAGGCATCACTGGATTTTGAAGAAGGGTGTTGCTCAGACCTCGACATCTTCACTTGCTCACGCTGGAATTACAGAGATTTATTACAAAGCACTGTGTGGCTTGGTGAAGGGTGCCTCGGGAGACACTCCGGATAGCACTTGAGCTCTGTCTTTTTGAGTGCTTCACTGCTCTGTCTTAGTCTCATCATTAGCATGGAGCCCAACAGCCCCAAAAAGATACAATTTGCTGTGCCTTTATTCCAGAGTCAGATTGCTCCAGAGGCGGCCGAGCAGGTAAGGAGGAGCCGGTAGGGAGTGAGTCCTGGGTACTGGGCAGTAAGGCCGTGCATTTCTACTAGATAAAATGCTTTCTACATTTTCCTAAATTTGTGACTTTTACGATAAGAAAGGAGTTTGCTTTTGCACTCGTGTTTGAGGGTGCACTGGAGAACAATTGGCTAAAATGTTTAGCAGCACTTAATTTTATGGAAAATTAGAGCAATGTATTAGACATTCTGGTCTGGTGCTGACTTTTGCTTTCTAACAATACTTTCAACATTTAGAGAAGCTTTGTAAACTTCATAAAAAATTAACAATCTTTTATTTTGTTATCTATAAAACAAAAAGAAATGTAAAAATTAAAGTACTAAGTCCCAGACCAATTTAGTTTTATAGGTGTCTATTTTTAATGTGGTTTTATTGTGTATCTTAAACCATATTGCTCATGTCCTTTGCCCATTATATATAGGCACTTGATATAAAAAGTACTATTTTACTTTTTCCGAGATTCTTTTGTTTATGTCTGATATTGGTTTCTAACTGTTCATATTTACTTAGATTCTGGTGCAGTGGACCCATTTAAAAGGGTTCTGTGGCACAAAATCAAATGTGGTGTGCTTCAGGAATAAGTAAAGAAATAAGCAAAGAAAGTAATAAGAACTCCAATCTAATCCAATCTAATTGCTTAAAACCCAGAAGATCCCCGAATCCTCTTCTAAATAACTTATAGAAGGTTTTAAAATAAGTATTGACTCTGTGAGTCTTACTTTCTATGATGCTTTCACATTACGTCCGCCCAGATTCAGACCAGATAAATATAACCTTGACAGTGTCTGTTTACTGAACTGAACATTGTTTCCATCTTGAACATCGTCCATACACTTTATTCTTTATTGCGTTGGCAAATACACTGAAAGTTTAGCTGAACAAATACGTTGAATGAATAAAGGCTATCTGAAGCAAGAAGATTCTAATCATAATATTTTTCTGTAACTCCTGTCAAAAAGTGGTGAATCCACCAAATCGTAGTTTAAACTAAATGTATATATTTTTCTTCTACACTTTTGAGGAACTTTTATGTATTTATTTACAATTTCACACACACACACACACACACACACACACACACACACACACATGATTAAGATATATATATCTTAATCATATCTATCCCAACGACCCCCATTCCATTGACATTAATATATCCTTTCTCTTTCATTTTCTTTCCCTTTTATTATTTGTAATTCACTGCCTGAAGGAATTAAAATATGCATTCTTATAAGATCTGTATTTTGGTTGACCTGCCAGTTTGGTGTAAATATTAAGTTAGAAAGTTAAAAGTTAACCATACTAATTGAAATCTAAAGTGTCATTGCCAATCAAACTATAACCCACAGTAGAAATTTAAGGCTTCCAAATTTGCCTCATTTAGTGAGAGCAAGGGACCTTGATATCATTGCCAATGTCACGAGGTGTTACAACAGTCACTTAAGAAAGTTAGCCATTTTTGTATTTTACAGTACGTTAATTTCAGTTGCATTTTTGATTATATACGGCTATTATTTTTCCCTTGGAAATGTAGCTTTGTGATCAAAGGAGGTGTTAGTAATGTCTGGTACTTCTTATAGCTTCCTGTACTCTAAGATATATAGTGAGCATATACTGTGTTCCTTCTAGAACTTTGCTTATGTGTATTAGGGAAAGAGGAGGGTTGGCAGCTTTGCGATCCAATTAGGGGCAGCATCTGATTCTCACACTGACATTAGCTGGGCCTTTGCTGTTCACAGATCAGGAAAAGAAGACCTACACCAGCATCCCTTGTGATTCTCAATGAGCATAATCCCCCAGGTAAAGAGGCATGATGTCTTTCCTATTGATGAGATGGAGCGGGGCTGTCTAAAGAGGTCCAAAGAGCATGGCATTGACGATAAGTTCCAGCTTAGGGTTTCAGTTAGCTAAAAGGGATAATAAACAAAATCATGGATATGTAGTATAAGAACTGGCTCCACCAACAGTCTACCTTTGCTTCTAGACCAGTGGTTCTCAACCTTCCTAATGCTGCCACATTTAAGTACAGCTCCTCATGTTGTGGTGATTCCCCCAACCATAAAATTATTTTCATTGCTACTTCATAACTGTAATTTTGCTTCTGTTATAAGTCACGATGTAAATATCTGTCTTTTATGAGGGTCTTAGACAACCCCTGTGATCTTGTTTTCTGAACAAAGTGGTCGAGACCTACAGATTGAAAACCATTGTTCTAGAATGACACACTGCTAATCACACAGTGTGCCAAGCTTTATCAGCATCGGTTTCTGTGTGCTTATATGGAATCTGCTTCAGGCCTCATTGATAAAGTTACTAAAAGTTGCTTAATTAGGTTTTGAGGTTCAAGTTGCAGCTCTAGAGATGATGATATTTTTGCAGAATGTGATTTTATTTATGGTATGGGAAGGGCAACATGCCAGCATTGGCTGCAGCCTTGCTGCTGATGTCATCTCTGAATAATGCAATTGAAAAGGAAGCAGATCAATTTTCAGTGCTGCCCATCTGAGAGCCATTCCGAACAGTTGCATCCATTTGTGGAGGTTTTGGTTTCCATTTCCTGTAAAAAGTAAAACTGCATTATTAGTCTCGATAAAGAATTATGGTCTGTAATAGACAAACATTGTTTACTTACTGAGTGGAGTGATTGTCATCTTACATTTAATGGCAGACCAGAAGAGGACATTAATTTTGTTACCCAACAAATCTCAAGGTTTTTGTTGTTGTTGTTGTTGTTGGTGGTGGTGGTGTGGTGTGTGTGTGTGTGTGTGTGTGTGTGTGTGTGTGTGTCTGCATGCACACATATGTATGTCTGTAAGCAAAAGAGGATGGAAACGAGTTTGAATAATGGAAAGATAATATGTCGATTTATAAGTTGGGAATGAGCTCCTCTAGAAAGGTAAAGACAAAATAGCCTTGGCCTCTTCTTAACTCTGCAATCTTAATTAGAGAAACACACAAAAGTAAAGAAAAATTCTCATAGAATATTTATTATTGTGCCTATATACAGAAAAATTAGAAGCGCACTGGAGACAAATAAGCTATCTCTGCCTAGAGCAAAGCATTCTAATTTAATCCTTAACCTTTGAACTGCACAGTATCTTAACATCATCTTTAAATATACTGCCTTCATAAATGCTAACTTATATGGAGCTGAGTCAGAGGTACAAATGATATGTACGTGCTTATAGATTACAAATAAATGTACGTTTGCACATACAATGACTAAATGTTTTTAATATGTAAGTGAGTTCATAGAAATTTTCAATCCATACCTTCCTCATAACAGCAAAAATTTCCATAATACTCCAATATTTGCCTTCTGATAGAATACTGTCTGGCTTGATTCAGAGATATCCTTCAAACCACTAGAGATTAACTATCATGTTATTCAAGTATTACTATGATCTGAACATAGTAAGACCATGCCACTAGTCTTTGTAGCTCTTGTTTGAAACTCCACACAGTAATTGATATGTCTTGAATGCTAAATAGGGGCCATTTTGCACCAAAAAAAAAAAGTGTGAGAGAGGTGAACTGGCTTTTGTGACATTATTCCAAAGAAAAACCTCAAGCAGTTCTGACCCCAGAGTCTATGTTTTTTCCTGTAGCCTTACAATAATAACCTTGAACATAGATTATCTATTGCACAAATCAGATTCTCAGTTCTTACAAGCAGGCAAACCCAGCATTTAGGGAAAGTTCTCTGAGCTACTTACTCTAGCAAATGAGGAACTATATTTATATCCTGGGAAATTATTTAGTGTTGACCTAGGAAGCTTGCTTTTAGGAGACTTTTCAACCACTAAGTCCCTGTTTCTCCTGTCATTCTTGTCCCTCTCTGTGGTGGTGCCACTGTAGAGAAGTTAGCTGTGACCAGCATCTTACACAAAGCGGTGTTGTCTTGGAGATATTATCTACCTGTATCTTCATCCTTTTTAAGTGAATGGTCACTGTGTATAGTACTGGCATCAGTGTGCGTGCGAACCATACTTAGAATGAGAGACAGATTCTGCAGCAAAGTCCTAGATCTAAGACTTTTCCTAGTAAAAATGATGTAACCCATTATCTGGATTTACCAAGAAAAAGCTTGAAGCCAGTTTTCCTCAGCCAAATGAATAATGAAAATAACAAAAAGACTATAAACCAAATATAAATTTGGCTACTGGTTTTTAGTCATATAATCCTGGGTAAGGGACATCTCCAAGCTTTATCATGTATCAGGCAGATACAATAACGCCCATTCGTTTATACTTCATGGGCTATTTTTATGAACCAATGTTTTAACATAAATATACCTTCAAACTGCAAAACAAACATTGAGGTTTATACTTTTTTGTTTGTTTGTTTGTTTTTTCGAGACAGGGTTTCTCTGTGTAGCCCTGGCTGTCCTGGAACTCACTCTGTAGACCAGATCCGCCTGCCTCTGCCTCCCAAGTGCTAGGACTAAAGGCGTGTGCCACCACCTCCTGGTGAGGTTTATTCTTAGTTGATATCTTTTAGAAATCATCTTTTGCGTGTTGCACTTAAGATTCAGTACAAGTCCAAAAGCAGCTCCATGCTCACATCTGCCCTGAGAAGTTCTGTCTTCTGCAACAATTCTTAGTTATAAACATGTGGCCACCTGGAAAGCACTCCTTAAGAGCCCCTACCTTTGTAAAGCAGCAGCCTCTTCTGCCCTCAAAAAACATTGGACCTAAACAGATAGGGAATGGTGCAGCTTTAAGTACTGGGGAGAAAAATCTAAACAATTCTCTTAAATTCACTGAAGCAGTCCTAAAAATAATTAGAGATTCTTCGAATTATATGTCATTAATACTATTTAAGATCCAAATCCCTGCAAATGTTTCTTTCTGGTCAATAAATGAAGCAAAGAAGGCTAACTTTTTCATTATAGATAGTTAACTAGTGGATAGTTTTATGTGGGTGTGGTAGCTCATGTCTATAATCCTAGAACATAGGATGCTGGGATACTTTTGCTCCAAGTTCTATCTGTCCTGAATTATATAAGATATACCTGCCAACCCTGGTTACTTTATGTAGCATGTGAAAAGTTGTTTTTTTTTTTTTTTTTTTTTTTTGGTTTTTCGAGACAGGATTTCTCTGTGTAGTCCTGGCTGTCCTGGAACTCACTCAGTAGATCAGGCTGGCCTCGAACTCAGAAATCTGCCTGCCTCTGCCTCCCAAGTACTGGGATTAAAGGTGTGCGCCACCACCGCCCATGTTATATTAATGAATTGCAACCATGACTAACTAAGAAGTGTAGTTTTCTGTGGCTACTATTATTTACCACGTTAGGCATTAGCACAAATAGTAAGTTATGGAAGAGTATTTAAAAGAATAGCTTAATTTTAGATTTAAGTATATATATATATATGCATTTCTCATACTGCTGTAATTCAGAATGGAATAATAGAACAGGATGATCTGTTAATATGTCAGTACAGTTGTTTCATTTTTCACTAGTTTGACTGTGATGTAACCACAGAGAAGATAGATGCCTGATTGGTCTGATCCCATGGCAATAAATTATGCCCTCAGTTCTTTCCTCATAAATAAGCTTGAATTCCCCCCAGTAGATGCCCTATGAAACAGGTATAAATGTTATAAGTCTATATTATCTTTTAACACACGTCAGCAAATCATCTTAACTCAAAATTGCAGGAACACTAAAGGCTAATAGCAGATACTGTGCCTCTGCTGTAGACAGGAAAGAATCTAAGTACTTGCTCTCCAAAATAACTCTGAACAGTCAGATGACAGTAACAAAATACCAGGAACATAAGATCTGGGACGCAGCTGTCATCAAAGACAAATGTCACCTTTTCCCTATGTCTTCTCAGGTCAGTAACTTAAGCAAATTTTGAAGAAAAAAAAAACTGCTTCTCCTTCTGTATAACAGAGCTTATCAGTTTCTATGAAATTCTATTTTAGAGCGTTGTTATCTGTTCTTACAGTAAATGCAGTTAGCTTTTGCTCTTCTATAGTCTGTAGTCAATGGGTCTGGTCCTTATAGCAGTATCTGGATTCACACATAAACCATAAAACATTTTAATGCAGCAATAAATGACAGAAATGCCTTTTGTAATTTATTCCATCTCATACATGGATTTTCTTGAACATTATCTTTAAGTAGACATAAGACTACATACTTGGCAATGGGTACGTTACGGTTTCAATGTTAAGTGTCACTAAAAGGCTCAACATACTCAAATCTTGACCATTAGCCTTTGGCACTGCTGAGATACAATGGAAACTTCTGGAAATAGAAACTTCCTGGATAGAAGCAAGGTTATTTGGGTAATGTCCAGCTATCAGCAGATAAGTCTACTATGATGTCTTACCCTATCACCAGCTCAAAAGAAGCCTAGGCAATCACTTTAAAACCATGGGGGAAAATGTGTGTATCCTCATGGCAACAAAAAACTGATTAATACACAGAATTAGAACTCTAGA
>JANHMN010000002.1:148982253-149025568 GCA_030674055.1 Rhabdomys pumilio
ATATATATACACGTATATATATATATATTTACATCTGGATTTCAGTTTCAAATCTATTTAACTTTAGAGGTTAAAAAGTAGTTTCTTATGCCAAATTGAAAAAGTTCTCTGACAATAAATCTTCACTTATTCTCTTCAATAAAAGTTGTTTTTCTCCTATTATAAAACAATTCCTTATTGTTACTTTCATCAACTATCCATTACCAGAACCGCTAAGCGTTTTAGGGAACTCTTTCCAAAATACTCCCCAATCCGTCTGCATTTCGAGCCCAGAGCTGGACACAGGCTTCCTGTAAAAAGCCAGCCTAGACCAGGCTTTGTGAATATTAAAGTTTGCGGCATCCTTTCTTTTCCACTTACTGTTAAGCAGAGGCTGTATGGTTGCAATTATATTTAATGGGCTTGAGGCCTATTAAACATGATTGAACTATAAGAGGTCTGAAGCTAAGTGAAGATTTAGGTAAGTACCCCAGACTTTAAAAGCTTATTATACATCTAAAATTGTGACTGGAAATACAGTGTAAAATGATTTGGGAGGGTATTTATTGAATTTACTTCCAAGCCAATTTGGGGAAAATTGGCTTTCTCTTGACTATTTTACCCTAAATTATCTTAGAAATAGGAATTAAAATGAAAGGATATTATCATATACCTTGGGGTTCTAAAATTACTTAACTTGAAACTCTTTATAATCTTGATAGTAAGTCCAGCAACCTGAAAGAATTGGGATCCCCAACATTTGGGAATATGTGACTCTGCAAACTGGAAAGAAAGCCAGTGGCATTCTGTATACCATAGAGGGTGACTTGTAAACAAGACACATTTTATAATGTTGAAACTCAGTCACCTAATGAGATTTTTGCAAAGCCCCATATTTAGAATCCTAGCTGGAACATATGCTGTCATTCAAAAACAAAGGAGCTCCAGAAATTTTGGGTGATTTCTCAGGAGTCTTTTTGTTCAAAACTAATGTGAAGCTTTGTAGTGTCATCAAGTAAAAGTGGAGATGTATTTGCTTCATTAAGAGAGCCACACGAATAAACATTTTAACGGCAATATTATTGATTTTCAAAATGAATGATGGTGTAGTCAAGAGACCACATCATGAATGGAGCTCTGGAGACACTGAGGATTTTTCCAGGAACTTTACTATCTGAGTAAGATATCACATGACTCTTGGAGATGACAGTGATCTCCAAGGACCTGTAATCAACTGTGTGCAAATAAAAGTTATGTTGATCCATAGCATACAGGCGAGCTTTCTTTCTAGATTTTCTTATCTTCTTCAGCAATGTGATTTTCATTCTGATCCAGTCTCCATGAATTGCTCAGAAATTATTTTCCCTTATTATTATTAACTACAGTGAAAAGCCCAAATCCAATGTTTGAAGTCCACTCAACAGTTATCTAATACTAATTTCTAAGGAATGTCAGAGAAGTCTGTGGGGGTTTTTTTTCCTTCAGCATTTATTTTCATTCACTGTTGGATGTCAAGTCATGTGGAAAGATTTAAAGACAAATGACATAAGCTGCTTCTAACGATCATCCACTATGCAATTGATTGACTTACATTTTCATCATTATTCAGCCTGTATAACCAATTTGTACAGTCAAATGGAGTGGTTGAGACAAAGGCAAATTTTAACTCTTAGTAATAACAATGTGTGTTATATTGTAAGCATTCAAATAAAGTAATATAATATTCAAATTAAAAATAAAATGAAAGGGTAAATAATAAAAATTTTATTTTGTCAAGATGGTGGTTTTTATTGATTTTTTTAAATAATAACACACATACTCACCTTTTACATGGAGTTTAAAATATAATTGGTGAAATATGAGAGAATGACCATTGGCTAGACTAGTATCTCTATTTTAGTGTCTGTTTCTTCTTGCAGCTTAAAGCAGATGAAAACACCTAGACAGGGCACTATATGTCATAGAAGTGCCTGGCTTTCAAGTGGACCTGGTTTGAATTCCAGTTTTGCCAGTAGCTAGTGAGACATTGAGTGTGTACTTCATCTCCTTGAGCTTAGTTTCTTTCTTTTATAACAGAATACTGAAGTATGAGAAAATGCCCTGCAGAATAACTACTACCAAGTGAATCCTGAAGATTTCCAATGCTCCTTCAGAGGCTGCAGGAAAAGCATATACATTATTAAGAAATAATTCCATTGTTTTTGAATCCTGTTATGCAGTCATAAATAGTCCCCAAGAGATATGATCACTTGTGGGGGGAAAAGTCTAATGCCTCAGAATCTATCAGAAGTATGCACAGCTGTAGAATTGTTATATACTCTATAATGCAGTATTGATCCAACCTTGTATGTCCTTGTTGGTGAATACAATTTTCACAGCATAGAACTTGGGTTCTTAAGAACTGATTTTTAAAATAAGCTTCCTACTGTTGTCTATACCATTATTAAAATGATTAGACTCGATAACATATTTCTAACATTGACCAGCAATGAAATTTTATTTTAATAGTATGGCAAATGAACCGTAAGTATTCATTATTTAAGAAGTTCTTTAGGGATGTTTCTGAAATGCTCTGCTGGATAATTTTTGATTCCAGTCCACTCATTCTGACTTCCTTTCATACATCATCCCCAGCCTATATTCTGGCAGGGGTTTCTTTGATTCCTTGAAGTGATTCCTCTAAGCCAACTTTTGAAGAGTTTTTCTAGACTGACTCATTTGTAGGAATCAGTCTCTGTCATTCCCAATCCTCATATTTAAACTGCAGGACAAGACTTACTGAAATTTCAAAAGCTCTCCCTGTCTGATGGACCCAGAGCTTGACATTCTTATTCTAACACCTTATTCTAGAATACTTTACTTGCTTATACTATAGACTTTAATTCAGTGAATATTCATCAGTTGGTCGCTAGTCTCAAATCCTATAAGGACACGTAATCTAGATAACAGAGATGAGTGGTTTGGGATGGGAAAGGAGATAATTACAACAATATAAGCCTAAACTAGTAAAACCATGATGAAATTCATCCTGGCCAAGGAATAGAAGCATTTCTTATTATATACACTGTTCTGTTAAGCATATGATTGACTTTGCTTGGTCTTCTAATTTTAAGTGTTTAAAACTGAGGTTGAAACTAATCTTTTGCTATTCATTCTAAATCACTCATTGAGTAGTTAGATGTTAAATGCTGATAAGCTAGAACACTTACATCCACTTTTAAAGTCCTCAAATTTATTGTAATCCTTTCTGACATTTTAGAGAATTCATTACTCTCTAGAGGGATAGAATAAGGGTGTGCTCCTCACTATGCTCATGGAGAAACTTAAATAAGAAAAGTTCACAATTTGATATTATGTATTTTGACAATGAAGCTGGTAGTGCATGGCCAAAGATATCTAAAAACATGCAATATTCTTCACCTCAGTACAGAAATGTCTACCATAGGATTTTCTTAGAATTAGATTTTAAAGTTGCAAATAAGCTATGCTGCCTAGAAGAGGTGATTGACTGATAGTAACTGTTTGATGATGTAAATGGATAAAATTAAGAGTAGAGGCTGGAGTTGCGTATGCTCTCTAATGGAGATCAACTTCTTGAGTTACTTCAAGAAACTCACTTATCTTCCTAAAACCTCAGGTAAGGAAGCTTCAAAATATGTCATTTCCTTCAGTCCCATTGTATTTTACTAAGTATGACAGATGGTCATTTGAAAGAATGCTGGTGTGAGTTCATTAAATAAATAGACATTCATTTTTGTGTTTGCTGGTAATACTGTCTATCCAGTATACTTCAAATTTCACATTCAATTTCAAGTTTAAGGCAACTCATTCAAGTTGCTTCAAGTTGATGGTTAAACCCACCAAATTATAGAACTAGCGGACCTATGATGGCAGCAGGGTCTGAGGGTGGAGGAGGGGTTGGGATTTCATCAAACTGGATACTTTATTGAAAGTGAGACTTTAGGAGGAGGGTTATTACTCAGAAACAAGCTTCCAAGACTTGAGATTTTCCATCTTTTCATCTGATTCTACATAGGACTTTTAAAGAGTCCTACCAAGAATCTCCACACACAATTTAGCAGAAGAAATTAACAGGGAGGAATTTTTATTTTATTTTAGTTGAGATTGGCACTGTGGTTTACTTTGAGAACATAAGACCATTCAAGTCTTTTTAAAGTAGACAAACCTATAAGGAAAGTTAAAACAAAAACAGATTTTAGAGATACCAGATGCTTTCATAAGTCCATCTGAATTCCATCTCACATTTTGAGTTGTTGTTACTTCTGAGACACAAATATTTTACAAATACATTGTGAGTTCTTGGAAAAGCATTCTGTAAGGGCTCAAGAGGTGATCACTGAAAGCCAGAGATAGAAGAAAAAGCCTGTCCCAAAGCATGTGTTCAAATGGAAAAGACTTCACCATTCAACCCCAGTCTATAATTTGTCCCTTCAGACATTCCCTAACATTCAAGAGATCCCAGCACATTGTAAAATGCTACATCCTTATCTACAAGTCTTCTCTGTATCATTTACGCAGCTATATGACTTCAAATTTTTTACAATAAGTTGACACAGGGGCAATGAGGGTTGAACAATGCTATCTGTAAAATAAAATTGCCAAAGTCTGCATCATTAAAGGGCATAATATTGATAGCCCAATTATAATATAATAACAATACAGACTTAGAAATAATAATAAAAGAAAGTACTATGTGAGATAAAACAGGACATCTGCACTTTTTATTTCCTGTGCTCTCTGGTATCGATTTCTTATCACAGGGAGAAATAATTTTCAGAATCTTATTCTTTATATATAAATATGGAAGGGATATTATATATAAATTGACTATACAAAAAGAAAGAATTAAGTCAGTTATACTAAAACTCAGTTTTAAAATAATTACCCTCAGTGATACAGGTGGTTTTGTCTGTCATCTTCTACCATATTTTTTGAGTGATGGTCTCAAAAGTTGAAGTTCACCAAGTTACTATAGGAGCTACTGAGCCCTAGGGATGTGCTGGCCTCTGTCTCCTACCCTCCAAGAACTGTGTTTTTATGTGGGTACTGGGGATGCAAGCTCAGTTACTCATGCTACCAAATGTTTACTCTTGGCTGAATCCCCAGCACCTCTGTACAAACACAGGTACAGGTGTGCATGCTACTGCAACCCCAGCATTGTCAGCCTTCGAGACAGAAGGATCCTTAGAGCTTTCTGGCTGACAGCCAAGTTCCAAGGTCAGATTCTCAAGTACTGAGATAACAGGACTCTCTCTGTCCTCAAACCAAGGTCAGTAAGGATCTGTATCTCAAGGGAACAAATCAGAGCATGCATGGCAGAGTAGGCTATCTGACATCTTTCTGACCTATGCACATCATGTACAACACATACACACACACACACACACACACACACACACACACACACATATGTGTGTATATATATATATATATATATATATATATATATATATATGTATGTATATATATACCAAAACCCCACACTACTAAATATACACAGAGAAAAAATGTAAAAAGTGCATTTAAATGCTATATTCATTGTATATTTTACTATTTTAGGATTATGTATCTCATTTAAGTTGTTTTCACATTGCCATTTTCCTGAATGGTGAACATTAAGAATTATAACTGTATATAGAAAGCTTAGGCCTCCTGAAGTGAATGACTTATCTCATCCTATCTTATCATGTCATAAATTGCCCTATCTATCCATCTATCTATCTATCTATCTATCTATCTATCTATCTATCTATCTACCTATCTATATTTATAAATGACACATGGTCCTTTTATCAGCACAGGCTGGCCTCAAACTTGCAAGTCTTCTGTCTCAGATTCTCAAATACTGCTCTTTCAGGACTGTGTCACCAAAGCTGATTGAACTACCTGTCTTTGTAAACACCTCAGTTCTCATACCAGCAGGTCTATAAGTGAGTGGTTCTCAACCCTTGGGTCATGACCCCTCTGGGGTTGAAAGACTCAGAGAAGTTGCCTAAGACCATTGGAAAACATGGATATTTACAGTACAATTCATAACAATAGCAAAATAACATTTATGAAGCAGCAATAAAAATAATCTTGTGGTTGTAGATTACCGCAACATGAGGAACTGTATTAAAAAGTCACAGCATTAGGGAGGTTGACAACCACTGTTGCAATAATATCCACATTCTTGCAACTATGAGGACAACCTTAAAATTATTTGGTTGTTCTTCCTCAATTTGTTCAGTGAATTTTTAACCAACTCTCATCCACAAGTACAACCTCACCTTCTGTTTTTGTTGGTTTTGCTTGCTTATCAACAACATTCTTTGTTTTTTAAGTATTTAAGATCACACACTGACACAGTAATTTCCAAACTGGTTGTTTGTGACATTAACAAAGAGGTGTGTCATGCTGAGACACATTCTAAACGTAGGACCAGTGAGTGTAGATTTGTATCATGATGTGAATCGTCTTTTAATTCCATTTCCTTGAAGCACAGTGGTAGCCCTGCCTCCAGCATCGTTGCTGGAATTAATAAGAAACTTCAAAGCAATGTTACAGATCTCAGACATGTTCCTTCTTCTCCGCTACAGTTCTGTGAGGCTCTGGAAGACATAATTAAATAATAGGTGATTGACTGTGGCAACTTAACTTTCATAATTCAGCTGTCAAAGCTCTAATTTATCCCCCATCATGTACCCATCCTAGCTTTTAATTAGCTATGATAAGGCACACAGGAGCTTCTCATGAAAAGATGACATATTCCATCACCTCCTGCACGCTGTTTTTGTTCTGTCTTTCAAATGAGCTAGTCGGTTCTTTCTTAGTCTATAGAATCTTTATTATATAAATTGATTCACAATTATACTAAAGCTGAGATGTGATTAAAAAAACAAAAAACAAAAAAAGAGGAAAGTAATTCTATTCAATTATGATTAATATTACTGCTTTGTTTTTTCTCTGTTATGGGTGTTGGCAGAATGTAAGAATTATGTTCATTTTCCATGTAGCAATTCCTGCTTAAAATACAGTTCAGCATGTACAGAGAATTCAGGTCTAGTAGGGACAGGCTGGGGAAGGATGTGCTTCCTAAAGCACAAGGGCAATCCATTCTCTCACCATTATTGATTCAGACAGACATTACCCACTTGCCCTTGGTGATTAAGGGTTTTCAAGAGCTAATGCCAGAGACCCACTTTCCCATCACATTTTAGTGAAGAAGAACTGCACGAATGGTTGAGCTAAAGTGGCTCATCTCAAATTCTACCACAGGTAATTTCACTTGGTAACTATCCCAGAGTTCCTGCCTCACTCAGCCAATAAAGGACACTGGAGCCTAGAAATGGCTGGAAATACTTTCAGTCTAGGTCTACGGTCGTAGCCACTGATTCAAAGCGAATGCCAGCTGTACACTTTATGTAGACACTTAAGGAATAAGGAACATGTTAAGAATACATTTTGAAGTTTATCTGGGGCATAAAGGACAAAAGTGTCTCTAAGGTATGAGCAAAGTAGTTTAAAAAGAAAAATGCTCAAGTTCAAAGACAAACTTAAAGGGCCTCATGGTGATGAATATTCTTGCTAGTTTTACAGTTTGCAAAGCTTCTTGTCTTATCACATATCTCAACAACCCAGAGAGCAATCTGTGTCCACTGGAGAGAGGGAGAATGATATGGTGAGCTATTGAAGGCCCAGTAGCAGGGAAGGTAGTGCCTCTGATGTAAACAGGTATCTGTTTAAGTTATGGGTCTTCCCATAGCATCTTTCCTTCCATAAACATGCAACATCAAAACACCCTTGCTATTTTATTTGCTATCCTCTTGGAATAACTATAAGTAAACACCACACTGTATCTTGACTGCATGAGATTCTGTCTCACACAGTGTTTGAAGACTGTACTTATTCATTTCACTGGCAATTTATTTTGAAGTTATATTTTTATATTTTTTCTTTGTGACTATTAATAAAAAAGACTTCTAAAAGGTTAACAGTGGGGATCTTACTATGGAATAAAAAACTCTACAACTAGATAAAAAGAAAAAAATAATTGTGTTTATTATACCTAACAATTCATCTGTTTGATATCTGCATATTAAGATATGTTTAAAAATTGTCTTGGCTTAAAATATGTAAATAGAAAGGTTATGATTTTGCCTTTGGATTTTAGTTGATACAGAATAGTAATGACTTGTGCATATATTGAAAGTCGTCTTTTTGACTCCTCTATTAGCATTTCTACCTTAAGGCTCAGAACAAACCCATTTGTCTAGGAAGGTGTATGGATCACACCAGCTAGAAACTTTTATACCTATATGAATAATATTTTGTTGGACTGGTTAACACATTTGCTCCAATTGACATCTAATTTTTTTAACTTAAGTTTTTGGAGAATGTCATTCTTTTTGGTCTGACCATTCTTTTGTAATGGTCAGAAGGACTGGATCATAGAATTGGCCAGTTTTTTAATGTCAGTGGGGGAAATAAGTGTTTTTAGGAGTGTTTTGGTTGTGTTTCAGGCACTAGTTGTGCCCTCTCTTATTCCAAAGCTATAGAATCAAGCTTAGAGGGGCAAATGCCTAGGAAGATCCTTACAATAGAAAGAGGTCAGGGGTCATTAAACGTCATCTGGTTATTGCACAAGGGTTATACCTGCCTTCACTTTTCTAAGTTCCTACAATGGTGATGCTATAACCATTAAACTTCATGCATTTTGTGTTCATAGTCATCAGTTAACTTGGTCTTGGATGTACAACACAGAACAATGTTCTCAAAGTCATTTCATCAAGATGAGTGTTAGTGGTAGAGAACGTGTAAGGTCTTCCTGACTTTGGTGCAGACATGCCTTGGGATAAACACCACAGGGGAGGAGACTAGTGGTTACAGAAGCAGGCAGGTTTATGTCATGATGATCTGGGGATTTCTTGAGTTTTAGAGACAATTGGAAACCAGAATGCATTATATTAGTAACCAACTTTATTTCTTTTGCTGTATTTAAATTATTCACATCAGATTTCAAAATGTTGTCAGTAAAATGGGGATATTAGAAACTGAATATATGATCCACTTTTTAACAAAAATGGGCCCAAGGGCCCAATGCCCTGATGCCATCAACCAGTAAACAGCTTCTACCTTACCAAATAATTGTATATTTTTCTTTGATCTTAACTACTTTGTTCCTGGACAAACATGAACTGGGATTTTTTTTCAATTTCTTTAAATTGTAAAATAAATATTTAATCCAGTAATTCTTCTGAAACCATTCCTTCCCTCCCACATAACCTATCAAAAAATTGATAGCTACTTGGAAGTTAATACTGAAAATCAAACATGTCTGTTTCATATCCCAAGCATTTACCATTGCACAACTTTGCCAAGTAGTCCATTTGATTGGTTTGCTCTTAACCCTCTTCTGTAAATAGATCTTAATAACTTTGAGAGAAAGTATCTTAGAATGAATCATATACTATGTCCTTCTGGTTCATTCTTTAATGCAAGGAAAATAGAAACAACTAATTCCTGCCCCCACTAATTTCTGGCAAACACACACATATAGATAGCTTCCTTTAATAGTATTCCAGCTGTTGTGCGATCTTCTGAATGAGTCTGATAAGATTGTGTCTCATATATTCCTGATAGGTAGGTAATTATTAACATGCCTATCGATGTGGGTATATTTCTCTTATTTGCCATAGTAAATGACCTCATTGCAAGCATCTGGTCCAGTTCCTTGATTCTAAATTAGTTTGACATTCCTTCCTGTAATTCTTTTCCCATACAGAGTACAACCTGCTTTCTATCAAGAAAATTGTTTCAGGTTTAATGTTATTTCTTTTTCCTGTGTGGCAACAAGAGTCTGGAATTTCTTTATTGTCTTTAGAACTATAGGTCCCCATTTTGCATAATGAAAAATCTGAAAAACTTCAGTTTTAAAATCTTTTTTTTTTTAAAAAAAAAAAAGAAAAGAAAAGAACCTCCTTAGATAAATTATTTCAAACTGTGGCACAAAGTAATCTGGGAAACATACAACATGATTGCCTGCCCTAAACCTGTTGTCTAAAGAGCTGAAAAATAAGACAATGACAAAATATAAACAATTTTCTAAACCAACACACACACACATACATACACACACACACACACACACACACACACACACACACACACACACACGGTAGAAATGAGAAAGTCTGCATAGTTGTGTCATTGGTCGAACTAATTACTGGATGGAAAAATCAGAAATGACAATAAGAAAATTGAGTTAAGGTTATATACATATATAAACTGAGTGCTTGGGGAGGAATGGGTGCGATGGTAGAGTCAGAAGGAACACAATACTCTGCACATTGAGGATAAGATAGTCCTCATTCAAATGTCATATTAAATATTTATAGCATTCCTGGAACTAATGCCGCAATAATGGAGTCACAGGTATTAAAGGTATTAAAACTCAATTTACTAGATAGTCTTAAGAGTAAGCTCAACATACTTATTTTAAAAAGGTGTATTTACCTAATAATTACGCCTTGGATAATGTTGGCAACATATCTATTAGAAGCTCCATGTAATTACCTGAAACAATCAGAGGTCTTAATCATTAAGAGAACTATATAATCAGGCATATATCATTAGCCAAGCAAGTAAGATCGGCTACTCCCATGTGCTGATGTGATGAGTCACTCGTGTTGTTGACTTTCTGGGGTATAGGGTACTTGCTGTCTTGCCTTGTATGACAGATGCCTGAATAAAAGCTCTGTGGAATGGTTGAGTCTAATTGCCTGACCTCAGTTCAATGTAACTGCTCATTCACAATGCCCAATGGGAACAATTAATTTTTCGTCTTTTTTTTTTTGATGAGTTTTACATCATTTTAATTGTTTCTTTACTCTTAGTGTATTTGCTTACGATGTGTGGGTAGAGATACATACCTCAGCATACATATGGGGGTCAGAGGACATCTTGTAGAGTCAGTTCTCTGAATCCACTGACCAGGGGTTCTGAAGACTGACCTCTGGCTGTCAGGCTTGTAGAATAAGTACCTTTTCTTCCAGTTGTCCCCATGTTCTCTTATCAACTGAGCTTGAACTGCCTGCATGTACTCCAAGTATCTAACGTGGGTTCTGGGAGGTCTAAAGATTTCTAAGTCAGAAGGACCCTGTATCATTTTATAATAAGGACATTTGCCATACTCATGTATTGTTAACAACTGTTTGTCTCATCACTTCAACACACCCAGTTTGAGGAAGGCTTTATTTTGGCTTGTGTTTTGGAAGTACAGGCTGGGAAAGCATTGTAACAAGAGCGTGAGCAGATCCTCACACACATCTCCAGTCAGGCAGCAGAGAGCAGGAATGCTGGTTCGTAGCCAGCTTTACAGTTTCTACTTTTTATGTAGCCTGGGACCCCAGATCAAAGAAGGTTGGGTTTTCCCACCTCAGTTTACCTAATCTTGATAATTCATTGCTGATGTCAGCAGAGGCTAACCTCTGCTTATGCACAGGAATGCCAGGGACCTACATCCTAGTTTCTGTATCTCATGAAATTCACAATTGGTATCAACTTTCACAACACACAAACATACACTTTTTGTATTGTAAATGTGTTAGTTGCACCATTTTCAGTTTTCAAGCATGTCCAGACTCTCCTATTCATTTTGTCTTGTTCTTAGCCTATTCTGTTTTAATCTAAAAAAAAAAAAAACCAGCCTAGCTATCTAGCAGTGAAGTGTGGCACATTTGCAAAATTTAGCCTTTAAAATGGAAAGAATGAAGGTTTGATGGCTACTGTCCAGTTCTGTCACATTAGGTAAGTTATTCAGCTTCCCTCTAGCTTCAGTTGGTTTCCATATAAAATATACTTAAGGATATCTACTTCATAATGGTTTTGAACAGGAAAGTAATAAATGAAATGTTTGACCATATGGCCTTACTATAGTACATCCAGGGGTAATAGTAATGAAGACACATTAACATTTTTTACTTTTTTTGTAACAAAATAAAGTTCTTTTCCTCAGCTATAAACTCCACCAGGCCAGTGACTGTATTTTGATTATGTTTGATGGGAATTTTATGGATTGAAGGATGAAATGTCCTCAAAGGAGATTTGGATTAACACCTGTCATTGCTCATGATTTTACTAAGCCAAATCTTATGATGTCTCAAGTAAGGCTTTATAATAAGAGATCAAAGGCATATACTTTGATCTCCATCATAACCTGTAAAACCTCTTTAAAATGTTGCATTTAATTTCTTAGATCAAAATGATTCAATGAAAGGTACTCAAAGTACCTTTAAAGTTGACCAGATCCATAAAATTTGCACTGAGTGTCAGTGGAATGGGCTTCTTTAAATACATAGAACCAAAAAAGAAGCCTGGTGTGACAACATAGCTCAGAAATTCTGAATAGTGAATAGTGAATAGGCGAATAGTGAGTTTAAGACCAGTGTGGATTTCATAAAATATGCTCTCTTAAAACCAAACCAAACCAAACCAAACCAAACCAAACCAAACCAAACCAAACCAAACCAAACCAAACCAAACCAAACCAACCAAACAAACAAAACCAAAAACAGCAGCAAAACCCAAACAGTTCCGCTAAAGCTAGTCAGTGGGTAAGAAAGTGGGCTATGTATTGTTTCTCAGAACTAACTGGTAATTGTTAATTGTGAATGTGATTACAACTGGGAACAAAATCACATGCAACAAAAACAACTGAAAACATTTCCTTGCAGCTTTCAGATATTGTTTCTGGATGAGTCTGACTTTCGTTTTCAGTCACTTTTTTTCTGACAATGCAGATGTGTTGAAACGTGAAGTCCTTGTACCATTATGAGCGACATAGAGAGACATTGAAACTCCACCCTCAAAACTCCACCCTACACATAAGCCATTGTAGGAACATTTGACATACTACACAGACCAAGAAGCTAAGCATCTTGAGCCAAGACCAAAGTGGAAGGCACGGGCAGGCATTATGGTGTTAGCAATTGAGGGGCTTAACCTGCCTCCTTTAGGTTTGTTAACAGCTTTGAGAGTTTCAGTATTGCTCTTCAAAACAAGTATTTAGATAGGTAATTTTATGATTAGGTTATTACTTATTTTCTCATGCTTCTTATAAAAGTTCTTTTACCTTTGTTACTTGTTTGTGAAAAAACAAGGGATCATTAAAACAACAGTAAACTGACTACTGAAAGTTTGGAAATTTGGATTTTAATTTCAATTCTGCCATAATCCAGCTATACAAAATATCTTACCACCTTTGGTAGGTAAATTTTCTTTGAAATATCGTATTTTTTATCACCTGAAACCACTGTAGATTCTGTTTTTATTTGAACATTAAGGAAAGTTTGTGAGGAATAAGATGTAGGCACAAATACATCATTATTATCTTGCAAACCGGTTTCTATTTTTCTTTTCCTCTTCTACATAAAAACCAGTTGTGCTGGCATTCTTATGAAGACAATTACATACGCATTTGAAAGGACTAACTGGTAGTCTTTCACAGTTGAAAGTTGCCTACATTACAGCTTCAATAAGCCACACGTATCATTTAGTCAGACAATGCATCTCCTTTCCCTTTGTTTCTGACAACTGTAGGGATTTAGGTTCCTGGATTCTCGGCCTTCTACTTTCATCCCATCAGTAACTACTTAAAAAATGGGTAGACACCTGTCTAGGTTCTATGTCACTTTTATAGGCAAGACACTAAAGTATTAAGTTTGTGTGATTCATAGCCAAATTGTCAGCTTCAGAACTAATGTTTTAACATAACTTTCATCTATGATCCAAAGAGTATGATTCTTTGTAATCACCACAAATACCTGATAGCAGATAGTGCACCCATTCTTCAGGTACGTCTTTGAAGTCCTTCCCAAATCGCTGAGAAGCTAGCAGCTTTTATGGCTTCCACTAAAGGCAGGCATTAAAATTGGGTCAACAGTATCTCTTTTGGTTATTTATTTGTGTATTTATTTAATTGGTTTAACAACAAATCTATTAACTGATAAGGAAAAAAACATTGGAAACAGATACATGAATATCAGTTCATATGAATATATATATGTATACACACATGCATATATATATGTATATATATGAATATATGTAGTCATCACTATGAACATATATGAGTATACTTTGAAGCTAATTCTGTGGCCCACTCTAACTTTGCACTTTAATCGTCTAACCACTGTTTAGCCACATTTTCCACATTGCTGAGTATTAGTCAGAGGAATTTTTCTCTCAATTCTCTTTAAATTTCATATAGCCTACTTAAAAAAAATTCTATATGGCATTGCCTGGAAGATGACTTGATGAGTAAATGAATTTGCTAACAAGCCTGACAACATGAGTTCAATCCTAGAGACATGTGGTAGAAGGAAAGGACCAACTCTTGCAAAGTAAAGTGTCTTTTAATTACATCTGTGCTTCGGCATGTTCATGTGTGTTCACATACATGCAGGCACATGCAGGCATGTGCCTGCACACACACACATAAACAAATGATGGAAGAAAATTAAAAGTAAAGTTTAAACATATGTTAATTTCCCCCTTGCTGTTGTATTAAATGGTAAAACAAAGACCTGATAGGATGGAGCTCAATGGAAGGCTGTTTGCTTAATATGTACGGGAGGATCTGGGATGGATTACCAGTGCTAGAACACACACGTGCCTGTGCACATGCGTGCACACACACACACACACACACACACACACAGAGAGAGAGAGAGAGAAAACAAATACAAAAACAAAAAACCCTGAACATTTCTGTGTCTTATTCCTTTTGCACTTGTTCCTCAGAGGGTGTAACTCTGGCTTGTACTTTAGAATGCTAACCTTTCAAAGTATCCAGGATTTAATTGATAGTACATTTTTATTCTCTCATCATTCAATTAATTAATGAATAGTGAGTACCTAGCTCTAGGGCCCAGTAAGAGGTAAAATTAAACAAAATCTCTACTTCCTTGGGATACTTGGTGTGACAGGAATTAGTAAGAAGAGACCTACATCTGATTGTTTTTATCTCTGTTGAGAAAATTATACGAGCTTGTCTCCTGCCAATAGTAGAGAAATAAATTAAAATGTGTAGCCCATGCCGTCTTCAGCAAAGCACATCCATTCACATCCATGCATTTAATAGGCACTTGCTACAGAACTCATTCTTTTCATAGAAATGTTCACACTCTAAGACTTTCCTTTGCCCTATCAAAGATGTGAGATACCAGTTAAAGATTTCTGGAAAAAAGTCAACAAAAAACAGGAAACAATTATTATTTGTTTTGTACACGCAAACACTGGGCTGTTTGTGTGCCTAAATTCTACTAACTTAATGTCAGTGGAGAGGATGTATTTATAATTCTAGGTATAGTTAAGTGTTTGAAACTATGTACATTTAGACTAATCAATTGTAGCCATTTATATACATTTCCTTAGTATTTTTATCTTTTTAAATATTTAAACACACTAGTAGACAATAGTGTGCAAACAACCCTATGTTATATGGCCCTTGGCTGTGATGGTTTATCTAAACTAAGAAATAACAAAATTATTGATAATACAATTTGTTGAGTTTAGTTCAGGGGCTAAAAGAAAGTAGATCTCTAGGGGCCGAAGAATAAGCATACAGACTTATTTAAGGAAACAAGTCAGGAAATTGAGAATAGGTAGGAGACATATGAAACAATGTAAGTATTTACAGTAAGACAGAACATGGTTCACTGCTTACTAGTGATGCCCACAGCCAATGCTTAAGAGCTCAGAGCCGTGAGGATGTTTAAAATTGGTGCTGTGCAGGAGGTAGTGCTTCATTCCAGGCTTAGAAAATTGAAAAGTATGGAAAATTGAAAGTATGATAGATTTGAGTACCTGAGTTTTCAGATGGTCCACAGGTACTAAGCAACTTGTCCAAAAATGACTCTTCTTGATTTTAATGCTTTAGAGGAGCCTCAGAATATTTACTGGCAAATGTATTTATAATATAAGATATTGATAGCATAAGTAGTAGTGTTAGTTTAAGTACTGATAGTATAAGAACAAACATTTAAGTTGTTAGTTGAAGTCCTGATTCTTCATGAGAAAAACAGTCGAAGTACATTAAGTCATAGTCCTCACTGGCATATGGTATCTAGCAATAGAGCAATCCAGGGGTCTAGCCAGGATTTAAACTTGGATTCATCAACTCAGAAGCCCTGTGTTCTTCAGCCAGGATTTACATAAATGCCACCCAGTTTTTATTAACACACTTTTGAAATAAGATTTTATGGGTTTATCAAATCAACAAAACAAATTAAATGGGAATCATGGAACTGAAGCCAAATTTACTGGCTCCTTTGGTGATCCTCTTTAAAGTAGTGGCTTATGAGTCCATCTCTGTGACAGCAGCTGGAGGACATTAGATATTCTAAAGATGTGAGACGCTCAGGGCGCACTTCCCTGAAAACACAAGCAACTAAGACCAGCTTAGACAAGTCAGCTATTTGATAATTAATACTGAAACCTCATTAGAAATATAGTTTCAAGATTAGAGCATAAGATTATAGATAATCTAAGGACAAATTTGCATGCCCAGCACGGCAGAGGCATATTTAAAATACACTATTTCAATGTTTGATTTGGTAAATTGTTTAAAACATTCATACATATTTATAGTGTGACTCTTGGCAGGGAGGTAAACAGAGAATATGTTTTCATTTTCATATCACCATTACATGGAGTCCGAAGGAAAAAAAACTCTTAAGTAGGAGGGAATCATTGCATATGTTTATAATTTCTATATTAGGAAGTAGTGGAGAGGGAGATAAAACATAAGACCAGGTAACCCATACAATTAATACCTCTTTCTCTGGTGACCACATGAAAATTGTTCCTGACCATAATAGATCTAAAAGCAATGGTGAATAATTAAAGAAACAGCAAGGTATAAAATGTTTGTGGTCCCATGAGGCTGCCCTCTCTGAATACTACTCTTCACGCACTCCCGATGCCACAGAAGATATAGCTCCTTACATCTATCCTCTCTCTTGGTCCTCAAGTCATTTTTGCTGTTTTCAGTACGAGTTCCTTGTCTGTACCGATTCTGATACTCCCCCATGTCCGCCCTCCCTCTGTATCGTATGACAAGAAACCTTGTGTCCTGACCTTCACCGCCCACTCCCATATGCTACTTGTTTTCATTCTGACTTTTTATGACTCAGTTGGACAAAGGTCGACCTGACCTTGCTTTTAGATCGTCATTAGTCACTGCAGCTACTTCAATTTGGCCTCCACTAATCTCTGAGGTCACCTTATCCAAAGGCACTTTGTCCTTGGCCTGCCCTCCTCTGTGTTGCTCACTTGGCCCCTGACAGTCGCTGTCCATTCATTTCTTGGTATTTTGTCTACCTCTGGTTTAGGGGATTATCTGCTGTCTTTTTCTTCATTTTCGGTGAGTTCTCTCCCTCAGCATTGTTCCCTGGTGGCTCTGTTCCTCCTCCTTTAGCAAGTGGTGTTTTCTCAGGGTCCAGATTCATTTATTCCATTCCCTGCAGTGTCGTAAATCACATTTGCTACCTCTTTAGAGTTCACCATCTCTATACTGCATCCCTCTACAAAATCAAACAAATTATCTCATAGTATAATACAAACATCTATGCTAAAATACATTAGATTTATTATAATTAAGTTGTTTATGTATGTGTTTTGCAAACTCTACTACTGAAGCTTATAACTGTGTCATGTCCGTGAACTGAATTCAAGCTTTGACGTCTTATGCCTGTCTTAATTTAATTTGAATTTTCATGCAAACCATCCCTTTGTACATTATCATATCTATGTCTTCCACTGGTGCTGTGACACAGGTAGGTCACAGTGTTTTAATTATTACTCAAGAGAAAATTTTGTTAGTAGAGACATAATTGAATGCCTTGCTGATAGACACCAGAGTGGTCGAGTTCTGGGAGCAAATGCTACTTTCTTTTTATTTACCATTCTGGAGTGTAAATGCGTTGCTTTTACATGAAGATGTGATTTCTGTAGTAGAGAAAGTAGATTTATAAGATAAGCTTGCTCTGCGTACAGAGGGGAAACACTCAATACTTGTCTGTGTCTCTCCTTTAAAATATCTCTACCTATTGAGAAACAAATACTTTATAAAACATATTTTTAATTTAGAGTTTTGTACGTGGAAATTGTAATTTAAATGTTTTTAAAACTTCTAAAATGTTTTGGGGATATTCTAATATCCCAACTTGAATTCTGTCTAAAAATTTATAAATAAAAGATAGTTTTGCAATTAAAAATTTCCATCAGCCTCTTAGATAAATTTATATCATAACCATAATGGAACTATGTGTTTATTTTGACAACTTTATGGCAGTGGCAGTACATATTTTGTTCTAATAAAATCAGTATAGTCTCTTGATTTTCTAATTGGTAAAAATCCAAGTATCTGTCAGAAATGACTCATTGGGAAGCAACAATAGGGCTGTAAAGATAAAATAATTAAATTTCTAAATTGCCTTATAGCAGTTTTGTAGAATTAAAAGTATATAGTTTACATTAGAACAAATGTTTTTATGAAGAAACATGGCTTGAAGGTATGTCAGGTATTTTAATTTAGTATGAATTATAATGTCATATATGGGAAAATATGAGCTGGAGTGGAATGCATCTAGTATAGTTCAGATAGACTCCAGATACACGGCTCTTGCAGATGTGGTAGTAATGTTCTGTCACGCAGGTGATGGAGGGAGTAGGTTTGTTGTTGTTGTTGTTGTTGTTTATATAAGATTTCTACCAAGGGAGGGTATGAATCTATTGATATAGCCCCAGTCATTAAATTTTGTCAATTTTCTAGGGTTATGGTTAGAGGGTTAGAGTTATGGTTATGGTTATGGTTAGGGGTTAGGGTTAGAGTTAGGGGTTGTGGGTTATAGGTTAGGGGTCAGGATTAGGATTAGGGTTCTCATAAAATTTTAGAAACCGTAATAAAAAAAATATGTGGTCATTTCTCTCTTTAACTCCTTCCAGTCAGAAAGGCCAGAGAAATAGAGTCTAATGATGGGAAGGATGTTGGGTAAAGAAGCCATCAGTAAGTTCTGGAAAATGTCAAGGGGCCAGTTACCTACCCACTTCCACTAAAAACAGAGTAGCAATTATTAGCAGAGGATGGCCACTTCAGCCATGAGAGCTTCTGCCAGCATGTCCTAAGACGTCAGTAATTGTTTCTGTCAGAAATAACAAGCAAGCATAAATCATAGCTAAAAGCTTCAAGTTAAAGAAGACTCAGACTGCAAGACACAGCCTGACAGGGCCTGTTGATGAGAAACATACAGGTGGTTGTTGCATACACTCTTGTTTGAAACTGTTTTCTTAAGCAGTGTTGAGCATAACTATTTAGTTAATTGGTGCTATTATTTATATTAAACAAATAATTTAATTAAAGAACTCTTCTCCACAGGCTGCAGAAAACAAATTGAGGAGCATATTTTAGTTAAGGCTGTCTTCACACTTGAGCCAATTTATATTTTCAATTAGACTCAGAAGGTAATGATAGAGCACAAGGTGGTAGCCACTGTGTGAGGCTGGAGGCGGGCACCGTCAGAGGCAGAGACAGGAAAGCTCACAATATGATATAATAAAGTCCTTGCTCAGTTGTTACCAACTTTTTAAAACCAGTGCAACCATCAAGAACACTATATTATAAAAAGCAGCTGCACAAAGATGACTTAAGGTATTCATGTCATGAACTTTGAAAAGTTGCACTGAAGAAAATGGATGATTTTCTCCCAGATCAAATCAGTTACTCATCCCGACGCCACCTCTGCACTTCTAAGGAATATAGCACAGTGCTATAGATTTTAATTTAAAACTCCCACTGTGAAAAGAATTCCAGGCAGTACATTGAGCTCCATGGAGACAGCGCAGGGACAAGCGAGAGCCGGACCGGCACTGGGTGACTCTGTGCCTCACGGAGGAAAATCAACTAAACATGGGAAAGGAGAGCCTAAGAAGGCAAAATGTCCTCATATGCATTCTTTGTGCAAACCTGCCAAGAGAAGCACAAGAAGCATCCAGATGCTTCTGTCAGCCTCTCAGAGTTCTCCAAGAAGTGCTCAGAGAGGTGGAAGACCATGTCTGCTAAAGTGAAGGGGAAATTTGAAGATGGCAAATGCTTACAAGGCTCGTTATGAAAGCGAAATGAAAACCTACATTCTCCCTCCCCTCCCAAAGGGGAGACCAAAACGAAGTTCAAGGACCCCAATGCACCCAAGAGCCCTCCTTCCGCCTTCTTCCTGTTCTGTTATGAGTACCGCCCAAAAATCAAAGGCGAGCATCCTGGCTTATCCGTTGGTGATGTTGCAAAGAAACCAGGAGAGATGTGGAACAGTGCTGCAGCGGATGACAAGCAGCCCTACGAGAAGAAGGCTGCCGAGCTGAAGGAGAAGTGTGAGAAGGATATTGCTGCTAAAGGAAAACCTGATGCAGCGAAAAAGGGGATGGTCAAGGCTGAAAAGAGCAAGATAAAGAAGGAAGAGGAAGATAATGATGAGGATGAAGAGGATGAGGAAGAAGAGGAAGACGCAGATGAAGAAGAAGATGATGATGAATAAGTTGATTCTATCGCAGTTTTTTTCTTGTCTATAAAGTATTTAGCATCCCTGTACACAACTCACTCCTTCTAAAGAAAAAATTGAAATGTACGGCTGTGTAAGATTTGTTTTTAAACTGTACAGTGTCTTTTATTGTATAGTTAACACGACGCAATGTGTCTTTAGACAGCCCTGTCCTGCTGGTATTTTCAATAGTCACTAACCTTGCCTGGTACAGTCTGGGGGTTGTAAATTGGCCTGGAAATTTAAAGTAGGTTCTTGTTGGTGCACAGCACTAATAAGTTATGTATGGGGACAGTAGTTTGATTTCTGGTTTTTTTTTTCCCTTTTGGGTTTTTTTTTTCATCTTCAGTTGACTCTGATGCAGCTTATACGAAGATAATTGTTGTTCTGTTAATCAAAGACCACTCTGTAATTGCAAAAAAAAAAAAAAAAATTGCAGTTGTTTTGTTGACATTCTGAATGCTTCTAAGTAAATACAATTTTTTTTAATTAAAAAAAGAAGAGAATTCCATTACAAGAAAGTCAAAAGGTATTTTGAAAGAGATATGAAATCTTGGGAAATTTGTGCTGTCATCACTGCAATATAACTCAGGCAAAACTGAGAGACCATTAGAGATCTTCCCAAGCAGGCCCTGGACGCAGTAGGAAGAGCACTTGCATTTTCTTTATGAATAAAATATGCTGCCAATATGAGGCATGAGCCCTAGTGTAGGGAATTGATAGTATGTTGAAATTCCAGAGTAAAGACCAATTAAAGGTTTTTTTCTCATCTCTCCTCTGCTAAATACGCTTGTGTTATGCAGAAGTGGCAAAAAAAAAAAATCTGGTCTTTCATTGTAAAGAAACTGGGCAAGAAGGTAAATAACTCAGCATGATATGTGTATAAAAATCTATAGCTTAGAAACACGGCATCACAGTCACAGATGCACATGAGATGAGAGGAGCAATGGGGAAAGACCACAGACAGAATGACAGCACTACAGAACCGAGAGATGCATTTCCTACAAGAAGAAACAACCCAGAGAAGTTGGAAGCATTGTTTACAGGAGAGAAGACTTCAGAATGATTGGGGATAATATAAAGTTATAAGACGGACTGAAAAAAACAAAGGCGATTCCACAGGATTATTGACCTGACCCTATTCTCATCAAAAGAGATGGAGGAGGAAGAGGAGGAGAAGGAGGTAGAAAGGGAAACAAAAGAAAAAAGAACCAGAAAATAAAAAAGATTTTAAAATCATGAACACAAATATAATAATGAGAAAAAGGTCAGGGACTTAGAATAGTATCTAATGATCTAGAAAATGTACATAAAATTATTATAATAAATTAATATATTATATAATTATTATAATATATCATAATATATTATAATATGTTATATAATTATATTACTTATATAATATAATTAATATAACATATTAAATACATTAATAAGTATAATATAATAATTTAAATTATTGCAGGTTTAATAATAACATAAAATGTGTTATAGCATTTAAATATTATTTCAATTCAATAGTAATTCTCCAGATGCACTAGCAAAAGCAAGATGCTCCTTACAGCAGATAAATTACAGTAGATTTTACTACATGGAATTAAAGAGATTGTAGTCTGTTATTTTAGCAATGTTCTTTTATATATCAAAATACAAGTACCCTTAACCATGATGGTATTTAGAAGAGTTTCTGTGAGGCATCCTATAAATTATTGACCAAACATAGATAACTTAATTAAAGTAGAAACACAGTATGAGGAAACCATGATACAAAGATTACTCATGATCATCCATCCATTTGTACAACTACATGTCATAAGAGAATGTCAATCCTGCATTACAGAAACTAAAAACAAACAAATGAGCAAACAAAGACCAATCAGAAGGTGCAGATGCTTGACAGCAATGCTCTCTGATAATTTTTTAGAATCTTAAGTTAATCTTTAAAACACTACTACATCTGGTGAAGAAATAATAGAACTTTATCAACTTCTAAAATTCTCCTTGTTATCTTTCACCCAATAAATGGAAGAAACAGAGTCCTTGTTCAATATTGGAAATACTTTAAGTGGTATAAATATCTGTTCTGTGGAAGGCAACTGCGGCTGGAGCTCTGGTGTGTGAGGTGGTAGAGCACTGTTCTGTGTGAGTGAAGCCCTGCTTTTAATCCCCAGGACTTCCTACAACAACAATCGCACGCTCCTCATTTCTTATATATGCTATACACACAGATAAACACTCAAATTACTTTTACCTGTGGACACTCATACTCTTTCTTTGTTGTAGTTGGGGGCTTGTTTATTTTAAACAAGCTTAGATCATTTTTCTGTGGAATGAAGACCTTAAGTTGCTCAACATTCAGACTAGAAATATTCACAAGCAAAAAATAAATAAAAACAGATAATATTTACACAGCTTTAGTTATACTCAGAAAGATTCAAATGGCTTGGGATTTAAACATGGTTTCAAATATAATTTTAAATAGAATTTAAATAAATAAATAATAAAGAATTTAAATAAATAAATTTTAAATAAATAACTTACTTAGAAAAAAATTCATGTTACAATGAGCTGTCTCCTTTTCTTTTCAATTAATCATATTTTCAGCTTATTGCAACATGAATCCGGCTCCTTGACACACACATTGTCCTACAACCAAGATCTGGTGAGATTTTGTTAGAAACAACCTGACTAGATTTACCATTTAATCAAATATACCACTTTGGTTTTGCTTATAAAAATATTGAATTAAGAAGACTACACAATAAGAATCCTGTCATGTCTTATTTTGTTCACATTGCATATTATGCCCTATCTCAGACTCCGGGGCTGGTGACAACAGTTGACAATTTTTCTTTCCATACCTGAAAGTGGTGTCTAGGAGCAGCAAAACTAAAGGACTTGCAGTCAAAGCTGGCAGTCTATGCTCTGCTCCACAGAGCTTTCCAGCCTGCTTTCTCTCTGACGAGCTTTCTTTCTCTCTGATCTTCAGACAGCTCTCTCCCTCTAGGTTCTGCTCAAGACAGTTCTCCAAGAACTTCTCTCTTGCTATTCTAAAAATGAATTCTCTGAATAACTCATCTCTTCCAGATCATAAGCCCATTATTTTACATATCAATCCAGTCATTTACTCCAGATTTCCTTTTAATTATCCTGTGAATCAGCATCCTGTGACCCAGAGCCTTAATTCTTAGGAGGCAGCAAGCACATATGTTCTTTTAACACTGCAAAAGAATTCAGAGATCTGCTTGCCTCTGTGAAGCACAGACAATAAGCTAGCTGGGTGGGACCCTGTCCTGAAATTACCATTTCTATCACACCTGGACCTAAATTAGTTCTGTACCAGGCTGATCTTGAACTCAGGAATCTGCCTGCATTTGTATCTGCCTGTCTTTGGATCTTTCTGAAAAGCTGGCTCATAATGTAGCTGCCGCTATTCTTTAGATCTGTAAAGCTCCTTATACAATTCATATTGCATCATTAAATTTTTGCATAGTTGAGAAATTACATATTTTCAAAGTCATGTTTTTATAGTCCTTTTCCACAACCTTAAGGGTTGTCCTGAATGTCCCAGTATTTACAGCTTTGCTAAGACATTAGGCACATTTTTGCCTCGAGCTATCTCTGATTATCATGTACTCATTCATGTTAACAGAAAGGTAGCAATAACATACTGGCTTTGAAGTGGAAGTTTCCGGATATGTTAAGTGATACAGACTCATGGGGTGAGCCTGCCTTGCATTGTATTTTGTTGAGGCAAAACCCATGGAAGGACACGTGATATTTGAAGAACATATAAATAGTTTTCAACATGATGACGCACTTGCATAGCTAAATAGAGTAAAGCATCCCTGGCTGATCCTGGTCACTCCTGTTGACTCCTTCTGATTCAGCAAAGGCCTGGTGGTTTCTGCTGGATTGTGCTACTGTTGCTGATTGGTGTTTGGTATCCTGACAACACTGAACTGGACTGCTGGTATCTTGACAAACAGAGATTGGAATTGCCTCAAGGAACTACTTCTAAACAGGATCACATCCCCTTGTCCTACTTACCATCTTTTCTCCCCTACCTTTAGACAGTGGGCTAGAAGGGGAGTTGAAGTGTTTGTGAACCCTTATTAAAGTAGGTTTTAAAAAACCTAAACATACATACATGGCTTATCACAGCTGAACATCAACAGGTACATTTGATTCATGATCACCTCTTCAGCTCTTTCAAGTCACTGCTCAAATATTTATCTCTCAGAGTCCCACCTGATCACTGTATTGTAAATTTATGAGCTTAATCACTCTACTTGTTGAGGACAAAAATGCCTTGTGCACACAGATAAGCCCCGGAGAAGCCAATAGAGTTAAACACTCAGCCTATTTCTTTAAACATACAGCCTACCTCTTTAGTGTAATAAGGTATGCAACTGCTCTTTCAAGAATGTCACAAATGATGGAGTTTTATAACCAGTGATCATTTACTGTCTAATGAGACAGGTCTTGTAGAATCTCCCACAATTTACTTATTTCATACTCTTTCCTCTTAAAACCTTGAGCTTTACTTTGAGGGACATAAAATTCATTGTTATGAATGATACCATTTGTGCATTAAAATTGCCTAAGTCACTTCTGTGTTATCTTAAAGTCGCACCAATACTGACACCTACAAGCATTGACACCTTTATCTTGTGGACTATCTCTGGGTCAACAGTACTCATTCTTTTGGGGGAAAAAAAAGCCAGATGTACTTTGTAATGAATTTCAGTATAAACATGTCTTAAATTGTTGTGCACTTGGGACTGAGTTGATTATTATATGAATACTTTCCCCCCCAAATATTGTGCTGTGCTTAAATATGGCTACAGTTGAAGGATTTGGCCTGGGTTCTAGAAGTCCTGCCCCAGCACTAGTTACAATAGAAGCTGAGGTTCATTCTTACCTTATCCTTTTGTTTTCCCTGCCTGCTGTAAAGCTTTCAGGGCAATCAGTGTATCTGCTAGTTCTTCTCACAAGTATGGTCTATTGCTACATTGTATACATTACTTATAGGTTAAGTATTGTTTTCTGTTGTTCTATGTTTCTATTGCTAGAGAAAAATTAAAATCCCGTGAGCAGACAGGTCCTTGTCCATTTTGTTCACCAATATATCCCAATGGCCTACAGGAGTTTGTGGCACAATAAGATCCCCACCAAAATGCCCTTTTAAAAGTTAAGTAAGTTCATTGCCACTATATTTAGAGCAGTATATAGTTAATATGTATACTGGGTAGGGCTTCTGACTCAAGGGTTTCCTCAGCAATTACTGTTAGCAGTTGTGCAAAGTGGTGCTCTCTATAAAAGTGTTGATAATAACAAAGACATTTATGAGGGTTAGTATGGAATAAGAGGATAAATAAAGTACTCATTAAGTACTGATGCTCTGTCCTTGTTAACAAGGTTCTGCAGACCCTTTATTTTAAAGCCAAATCTTCACTTGCACACTCCAGGCATCATATAATCTTCTGCCCTCCAAAAGAAACCCTCAGAATTTAGTTGCAAATTCATCATCTGTCCTTTCTTCTTGGGGCTGCTGTTGTAGTTTGACTTTACCTCATTAATATTTTTCTTTTCTTTCTTTTTTTGACTTTATCTATCTATCTATCTATCTATCTATCTATCTATCTATCTATCTATCTATCTATCATCTGTCTGTCTGTCTGTCTGTCTGTCTGTCTGTCTGTCTATCATCTATCAGACTGGCTTGGAAATATCTATGAGGCCCAGTCTGTCTTTGGATTCATAAATAACCTTCTGAATTGTAAGTGTGAGCTACTGTGCCTAAATGTGTCTTGTATGCTTTCTAATAGTTATTTAAGACTCTGTGGGTCTAAGGTTTATTTTCAGCCCCTGATGCCTCTGTTGTATTTAACACTATTGGCTAGGTAACATTCTTGTACTTCTTGCCTTTCTTGACTTTTGTCTCACCTTTCTTCTCCCTGCCAGATTTTGCTATGATTTTTTTCTACACCATCAGTCTTGTTTTTTTCAGGTGTCTTAGATTCTTCGTTGTTGTTGTTGGTTTTTGTTTTGCTTTGAAAAGGGGTCTCTCTGTGTAGTCCTGGCTGTCCTAGAACTCACTATATAGACCAGGCTGGCCTCAAACTCACAGAGATCCACCTGCCTTTGCTTCCCAAATACTGTAATTAAAGACATGCACCACTATACCTAGCTTAATCATATTCTCTTAATTCCCTCTTCCTCATTGTGTAGAACTGTCAATCATATTTGATGGCTTCCAAATTAATATCTTAAATTGAAGATATTTTCTGATCTTTAAATATCTGTGCTAAAAGTCATCTGGACATTGACTGAATTTGAGGCATACCCAATTTAATAAGAATAACAGCAAATTTATTTTCTTTTGCCTCCTCAAGCCTGTTTCTTGTCATGTGTTCTTTAACACCTAACCCAATCCCAACTACTGCTAATTCTATTTTCTACACATTTGTCAAATGAAATCTACATAATTTACATCTCATTGCTTCTTAACTCAGATCTGTCTGTCTGTCTGTCTGTCTGTCTGTCTGTCTATCTATCTCTTCTCTGTAATTTTATAATAATCTTATCTCAATTGTGGTGCCAACCTTTAATTCCATTCTTCCCTTCCTACAAAATATTTCTAAAATTCACATCTGATCATATCAATTTGCTACTTATATTTCTTCAAAAATTACATCCACAGTACAGCAAGAGGTCTGTATCCATTTCTCTGACCCACTAATAACATAACTGAATTTGTCTCCACATATTTTCTGTACCTGGGCACAGCAATCTAATTTTATATGTGTGCCCAGTTCTTCATGCTGTTCTTTCTTCCTGTGAGGAATTCTGACCTTCCCGGGATACAGTCCTCTCATTTTTGTCTATTCAGACTTACATTCAAGAAGTCTTTTATAACTCTAGGCTAGGATAAATCTTCTATGAATGCCTTTGACCCCGTGAACATCTCACAACACATTTGTTCACTAATTTATCCATTCAATGAAACATTTTTAAGAATATTTCTGACTAGGAAATGTTCATACTTAGAGCAGATGATGTGTAGAGGATGAGCTTAAGCAGATTGTGGTGTTTTGAATGAGAATGACCCCTATTGGCTCATATATTTGAATGCGACTTACACCATTGGTAGAACTCTTTGGGAAGGATTAGGAGGCATGGCCTTGTTGTGGAAGGAGTGTCAGTGGGGTTGGGTGTGAGGTTTAAAAAGTACAGTCATTCCCAGCTAGTCTATCTCTCTCTCTCTGCCTCATGATTGTTGTTTGACTTGAAGGCCTCAACTACTCTGCTCCAGTGCCATGCTTGCCTGCCTGCTGCCAGGCTCCCTGCCATGATGATCAGAGACCCTGCTATTCCATGAAACCTTGAACAGCAATCAAATGCTTTCTTTTATAAGTTGCTGTACTATTGACAAGCAATAGAAAAGTAACGATGATGCAGATGATGAAAAAACTAGTTTACTTTAATTACAATAAATTCTGCAAAGGGTTCACTGTTGCCATTAGAGTATATACCAAGACAGATGTAACCTAGTCTAGAGATCAAAGAGGCCTTATAATGAAATTAACATATAAAGTACAAAGTAAGGAAGAGGGGAGATTTACACAGAGATGAGCCTCGAGGTAGGAAACAGGATGTTGCTTTTGAGGTACTGAAAATGACTTTTGAGGGTAGAGATCAGAAAAGGATCAGACAGTATTTAGCACATGGACTAGACATCATATACAAATAGACTGACTATACTTCTGAGAACAGTGCTGCTCTGGTTGAACATTTATACTTCCATTCTAGGCAGTAGGCCACTTCTGGCTGACATAAATGACAGTTCTCAAATGAAGAATTTAAGAAAGTCACACATACCACAATGACAACAAACATGCAGGATTCAAACATATCCAGGCACTCAGAGGCTAAGCATAGTGTTTTCAAAGTGTTCGAAACAGAAAAAATTGTAATTCCCCCACAGTTACTAGGGTTTTTTTTTTTTTATTTTTTATTGGGTATTATATTTGCATTTCAGATTTTATCCTTTTATCCCACTTCCTCCTACCACCCAGAAACCTCCTATCCCATCCTCCCTCCTCATGCTTCTCTGAGGCTGTGCTCCCACCTATCCCCCGCCCCCACTACCCCTTCCCCACCCTCACATTCTCCCACCCCCACTCTGTGTTCTTTTTTCATGGGACCAAGAATCTCCTCTCCCACCTATGCCCAACAAGGCCATCCTCACCTACATATACAGCTGGAGTCATGGGTCTCTCCCTATGTGCTCCCAGGCTGGTGGTTTAGACCCTGGGGAGCTCTAGTTGGTTGGTATTGTTGCTTTCCTCATGGGGTCACAAACCCTTTCTGCTCCTTCAGTCTTCTCTCTAACTTCTCCATTGGGAAACCCTTGATCATATCAGTGGTTAGCTGTGAGCATCATCCTCTGAATGTGTCAGTCTCAGGCAGACCTTTAAGGAGACAGCTATATCATGTTCTTGACAGCATGTACTTCCAGCCATCCACATCAGTGTCTAGCTTAGGTGACTGTACATGGGATGGATACCCAGGTGGAATGGTCTCCAGATGGCCCCTCCTTCAGTTTCTGTCCCAAGTTTTGCTTCCATATTTGCTCCCTTGAGTATTTTTGTTACTCATTCTAAGTAGAACTGAGGCATCCCCACTTGGTCTTCCTTCTTCATTAGCTTCATGTGGTCTGTGAGTTGAGTCTTTGCTATTCCAAGCTTTTGGGCTAACATCCGCTTATCAGTGAGTAAATACCATGTGTGTTCTTTTGTGATTGGGTTAACTCACTCAGGATGATCATTTCTAGTTCCATCAATTTACCTAAAAATTTCTCGAATTCATTATTTTTAATAGCTGAGTAATACTCCGTTGTGTAAATGTACCACATTTTTCGTATCCATTCCTCTGTTGAGAGACATCTTGGTTCTTTCCAGCTTCTGGCTATTATAAATAAGGCTGCTATGAACATAGTGGAGCATATGTCCTTGTTATATGTTGGAGCATCTTCTGAGTATATGCCCAGGAGTGGTATAGCTGAATCCTCAGGTAATGCTATGTCCAGTTTTCTAAGGAACTGCCAGACTGATTTCCAGAGTGGTTGTACCAGCTTGCAATCCCACCAACAATGGAGGAGTGTTCCTCTTTCTCCGAATCCTTGCCAGCATCTACTATCACCTGAGTTTTTGATCTTAGCCATTCTGACTGGTGTGAGGTGGTATTTCAGAGTTGTTTTGATTTGCATTTCCCTGATGACTAAGGATGTTGAGCATTTCTTAAGGTGCTTCTCAGCCATTTGAGTTTCCTCTGTTGAGAATTCTTTGTTTAGCTCTGTACCCCATTTTTTAATAGGGTTATTTGGTTGTCTGGAGTATAATTTTTTGAGTTCTTTGTATATTTTGTATATTAGCCCTCTATAGGATATAGGATTGGTTAAGATCTTTTCCCAATCTGTTGGTTGCCATTTTGTCTTATTGACAATGTCCTTTGCCTTACAGAAGCTGTGCAATTTTATGAGGTCCCATTTGTCAATTCTTGATCTTAGAGCATATGCCATTGGCATTCTCTTCAGGAACTTTTCCCTTGTACCTAGGTATTTGGGAGACTTCCCCACCTTCTCTTCTATTAGTTTCAGTGTATCTGGTTTTAAGTGAAGGTCTTTTATCCACTTGGATTTGAGCTTTGTACAAGGAGATAAGAATGGATTGATTTGCATCCTTCTACATGTTGACCTCCAGTTGAATCAGCACCATTTGCTGAAAATGCTGTCCTTTTTCCACTGGATGGTTTTAGCTCCTTTGTCAAAGATCAAATGATCATAAGTGTGTGGGTTCATTTCTGGATCTTTAATTCTATTCCATTGATCTTACTGCCTGTCTCTGTACCAATACCATGCAGTTTTTATCTACTATTTTCCCTGTAGTATAGTTTGAGGTCAGGGACAGTGATTCCCCCAGAAGTTCTTTTATTGTTGAGAATAGTTCTCGCTATCCTGCAATTTTTGTTATTCCAAATGAAATCGCAAATTGTTCTTTCTATCTCTATGAAGAATTGATTTGGAATTTTGATGGGGATTGCATTGAATCTATAGATTGCTTTTGGCAATGTGGCCATTTTTACTAAATTAATCCTGCCAATCTAGGAGCATGGGAGATCTTTCCATCTTCTGAGATCTTCTTCTATTTTTTTCTTCAGAGACTTGAAGTTCTTGTCATATAGATCTTTCACTTGCTTGGTTAGGTTCACTCCGAGATATTTTATATTGTTTGTAACTATTGTGAAGGGTGTCATTTCCCTAATTTCTTTCTCAGCCTGCTTATCTTTTGAGTATAGGAAGGCTACTGATTTGTTTGAGTTGATTTTATATCCAGCCACTTTACTGAAGTTGTTTATTAGGTTTAGAAGTTCTCTGGTGGAAATTTTAGGGTCACTTAAGTATACTATCATATCATCTGCAAATAGTGAAATTTTGACTTCTTCCTTTCCTATTTGTATCCCTTTGATTTCCTTTTGTTGTCTAATGGCTCTAGCTAGGACTTCCAGTACTATATTGAATAGGTAGGGTGAGAGTGGGCAGCCTTGTCTAGTCCCTGATCTTAGTGGGATTGCTTCAAGTTTCTCTCCATTTAGTTTGTTGTTGGCTACTGGCTTGCTGTATATTGCTTTTACTATGTTTAGGTATGGACCTTGAATTCCTGATCTTTCCAAGACTTTTAACATGAAGGGGTGTTGAATTTTGTCAAATGCTTTCTCAGCATCTAGTGAGATGATCATGTGGTTTTTTCTTTGAGTTTATTTATGTAGTGAATTACATTGATGGATTTCCAAATATTGAACCATCCCTGCATTCCTGGAATAAAGCCTACTTGATCATGATGAATGATTGCTTTGATGTGTTCTTGGATTTGGTTTGCGAGAGTTTTATTGAGTATTTTTGCATCAATATTCATAAGAGAGATTGGTCTATAGTTCTCTTTCTTTGTTGGGACTTTTTTTGAGGCTTAGGTATGAGAGTAATTGTAGCTCCATAGAACGAATTGGGTATTGTTCCTTCTGTTTCTATTCTATGGAATATTTTGAAGAGAATTGTTATTAGGTCTTCCTTGAAGGTCTGATAGAATTCTGCACTAAAACCATCTGACCCTGGACTTTTTTTGGTGGGGAGATTTTTAATGACTGCTTCTATTTCTTTGGGGGTTATGGGGCTGTTTAGATGGTTTATCTGCTCCTTGTTTAACATTGGTACCTGGTATCTATCTAGAAAATTGTCCATTTCATCCAGATTTTCCAATTTTGTTGAGTTTAGGCCTTTGTAGTAAGATCTGATGATTTTTTTAATTTCCTCTGTTTCTGTTGTTATGTCTCCATTTTCAGTTATGATTTTATTAATCTGAGTACTGTCTCTGCACCCTTTGGCTAGTCTGGCTAAGGGTTTGTCTATCTTGTTGATTTTCTCAAAGAACCAGCTCCTGGTTTTGTTGATCTTTTGTATAGTTCTTTCTGTTTCAACTTGGTTGGTTTCAGCCCTGAGTTTGATTATTTCTGGCTGTCTACTCCTCTTGGGTATATTAGTTTCTTTTTGTTCTAACGCTTTCAAGTATGCTGTCAAGTTGTTAGTGTATGCTTTTTCCAGTTTCTGTTTGTGGGCACATAGAGCTATGAGTTTTCCTCTTAGTACTGCTTTCATGGAGTCCCACAAGTTTTGATATGATGTGTCCTCATTTTCATTAAATTCTAAAAAGTCTTTAATTTCTTTCTTTATTTCTTCCTTGACCAAGTCATCATTGAGTAGAGCGTTGTTCAGTTTCCATGTGTATGTGGGCTTTCTGTTGTTTTTGTCCATATCAAAGACGAGTCTTAGTCCATGGTGATCTGATAGGATACAAGGGATTATTTCAATCTTTTTGTATCTGTTGAGGCCTGTTTTGTGATCAATTATATGGTCTATTTTTGAGAAGGTACCATGAGGTGCTGAGAAAAAGGTATATTCTTTTGTTTTAGGATGAAATGTTCTATAGATGTCAGTTAAGTCCAATTGGTTCATAACTTCTGTTAGTTTCATTGTGTCTCAGTTTAATTTCTGTTTCCATGATCTGTCCATAGCTGAGAGTGGGGTGTTGAAATCTCCCACTATTATTATGTGAGGTGCAATGTATGCTTTAAGCTTTAGTAAAGTTTCTTTTATGTATGTGGGTGCCCTTGCATTTGGGGCATAGATGTTCAGAATTGCGAGTTCCTCTTGGTACATTTTTCCTTTGATGATTATGAAGTGTCCTTTTTTATCTTTTTTGATTACTTTTTGTTGAAAAACGATTTTATTTGATCTTAGAATCGCTACTCCAGCTTGTTTTTTGGGACCATTTGCTTGGAAGATTGTTTTCCAACCTTTTACTCTGAGATAGTGTTTGTCTTTTTAGCAAAGGTGCGTTTCCTGTATGCAGCAAAATGTTGGGTCCTGTTTATGTATCCAGTCTGATAGTCTATGTCTTTTTATTGGAGAATTTAGTCCATTGATATTAAGAGATATTAAGGAAAAAATGAATGTTGTTTCCTGTTATTTTTGTTATTGGCAGTGGAGTTATGTTTGTATAGCTACCTTCTTTTAGGGTTGTTGGGAGATTACTTTCTTGCTTTTTCTAGGTTGTAGTTTCCCTCCTTGTGTTGGAGTTTTCCACCAATTATCCTTTGAAGTGCTGGATTTGTGGTAAGATATTGTATAAATTTGGTTTTGTCATGGAATATTTTGATTTCTCCATCAATATTGATTGAGAGTTTTGCTGAGTATAGTAGTCTGGGCTGGCATTTGTGTTCTCTTAGGGTCTGTATGATATCAGTACAGGATCTTCTGGCTTTTATGGTCTCTGGTGAGAAGTCTGGTGTAATTCTTATAGGTCTGCCTTTATATGTTACTTTGCCTTTTTCCCTTACTGCCTTTAGCATTTTTTCTTTGTTTTGTACATTTGATGTTTTATTATGTGGCGGGAGGTATTTCTTTCCTGGTCTAAACTATTTGGAGTTCTGTAGGCTTCTTGTATATTTATGGACATCTCTTTCTTTAGGTTAGGGAAGTTTTCCTCTATAATTTTGTTGAAGATATTTACTGGTCATTTAAGTTGGGTGTCTTCCCCCTCATCTATACCTATTATCCTTAGGTTTGGCCTTCTCATTGTGTCCTGGATTTTCTGTATGTTTTGGGTTTGTAGCTTTTTGTATTTTGCATTTTCTTTGACAGTTGTGTCAATGTTTTCCATGGTATCTTCTGCACATGAGATTCTCTCTTCTCTCTTGTATTCTGTTGGTGATACTTGTGTCTATGACGCTTGATCTTTTTTTTTTAGGTTTTCTACAGTTACTAGTTTTATTATTAAAGGAAATAAGACTTTTTTTTTATTTTAAGGCCACCAAAGTAAGAAGCACTCCTGTCCTCATGCCATTGATCTGTTTGTTTTCTTTTTTTCTTTCTTCTTTTTTCTTTTAGTGGTTCTATCCCTTCTGATTTGCCTTAAATTTTTATTACCAAGACCAGTAGAGTTTGGTACTATCTAACATGTCCACATCCGTCTGCTATGAATCTGAATTCCCTCAGCTTTATTCCTTTCCAGCAGATCTGCTTTACAACGTTTATTATATAAATGAAGGCATGCTTGGTGACAAGATGGTGTTTACTGTACAAAGTTAGATCTTACATTTAAACGCCTAAGTAAAATGTCTTGTTTTTCATTTCCACAACTTTATGTCACTGTTCAACTTAGTTTTTTAAAAAATAAACATCTAGTTAGTCATGCAAATGCCTTAATATTTAAAAAAAATGCTGTGAGGAATTATGAATTTTTTTTCTGCAAAAACTTTACTTCCTGGCATTCTTACTGCCAATTCTAAATCCCCTAGGGGGAAGAAAGCTTAGTTTGTTTCCAAGCCCAGAACGGATTCACTGTAGGAATCCATGATATGTTCACTCATTTTATTATGCCTTTGATCCATTTTCCTATTTGGGGGTGGGGAAGCAATCACACACAAAGACTGACTTTAAATGGAAAATAATTTTGAATTATAATGCATTCTGCAGCTCACAAGTTGTTAACCACACAAGAGAAGCAGTCAGAATCCACTGTAAGCATCTTAATATTTTGTTCTTTTCTCAATATTTTTCTCCAGATTTGTTAAAATTTGAATGTATTTATTTATTCTTCTCTTATATATTACATCCCAACTGCAGTTCCCCCTCCTTTCTCTCCTCTCAGTTTCTCCCAACCCCCTATTCTTTCTCCCTGAGATCGGCTTCTCTTCTGTTTTTCTTCAGAAAAAAACAGGCCTCCAAGGGATATCAACCAAATATGGTATCAACAAATTACAATAAGACTAGGCACATACCTCTTATCAAGGGTTGATGAAGCAACCCAGGAGGAGGAGGAAAAGGATACAAAAACTAGGCAAAAGAGTCAGACACAGTCCCTGCTCCCAATGTTAGGAGTCCCACATGAACACCGAGATACACAACCATAACACAGATGCAGAGGACCTAGGTCCAATCCATACATGCTCCCTGATTGTTGCTCCAATCTCTGTGAGCCCCTATGAGCTATGCTTAGTAGATTATGTGGGCCATGTTCTCCTGATGTTCTTCAACCTCTCTGGTTCTTATATTCCTTCTCTTCCTCTTCCATGGAATTTCCCAAGCTCGGCCTAATGTTTGGCTCTGGGCCCCTGCATCTGCTCCTATCAGTTGCTGGATGAAGCCTTTCTGATGACTATTAAGTTAGGCTCTGGTCTATAAGTATAGCAAAATCATTTCATTAATTTTTATTTATTTAATTTTTTGCCAGTCCATTTGATTTTATTCTAGGTGTCTGGACTATCTAGCCTCTGGTTTTTGGCCCTCCAGGCAAGGTAAAGCATGCGCTTCCTCTTGTGGTCTGGGTCACAAGCTAGACCAGTCATTTGTTGGCCACTCCCATAAATTCTGTGCCATCTTTACCCAAGCATGTCTTGCAGACAGGACAAATAGGTCAAAGGTTCTGTGCCTGGGTTTGTGTAGCAGTCATTCCAGCGGAAGCCTTGCCTCATTACAGAATTTTTTTTTTATTCCAAACTTTAATTCTTGCTGATGCTTCAAAGCTGGAAAGACAGATTTGGAAAGATTCAGGAGCAAAGCAAAAATTCAACATCCATTTACATAGGTTGAAAACCTAGACTGTGATATGTAAGGGGAGAGGATGGGGTCATATGTTCAACTGCCTAAGACTGAATGCACAAAGGTGAGAACTACTCTCAGGCTCTTAAAGCAACAGTTGGCTGCTCTGGCTGAATGTGAAAGGCTTCTGACTCAGCCTTCCAGGGAGACAACAGAGCCGTGCAGATCACTAATCTGACCAAGCATGTTCTCCGCCAGGTTATACTTGTCCTCCATCTTCCCAGGAACTGTATATCTTTATGTTTGAGGCTATTTTCTAATAATATCTAAGTTTTCTATTTCTTTGGTAGTTTTGTGGTATGTAGAGTTTAGTTGGCAGTGTATTCACCTGTGTTCTTTTGTTGGAGTGTGTGGTGTTTAATGTGTCTTATTCCATATTTCCCCAGTTTGGACTTGTGGTGGTCTGAGTCAAGGTGTCTTTTCCTTTCCTATACTTATGCCTCCTTTTCATCAGGAGAACCAGAGGCAATGCTCAGCACCTATGCTCATGTTCAACTGTGCTATTTGGACCAGTTAACCATATCCATTGTAAATGATTTGTAGGACTAGAACAAAAGTATTCACTATGAAAGAATTGAAATATCAATAGAACTCACCAATTCTTGACATTGGTTTGATGAAATTCAAACATACACGCTTCCAGGACACAGGTCAAATCTGTAGTTTCGATGCTTAGATTTGAAGTATCTGGAATGGTGATTTGGAAAAAGGAATTGTGTGAAAGTGGCTTATTTGGGGCATAATCCTAAAGATCAGGAGAGATGGAGACAGAAAAGAGAAAGACACTGTAGCAATTGCATTGGCGTGGAATGAAGACTTTAATGTACTGAGACGCTGCTGGAAGCGTACAGGATGTCTTACTAGAGTTATCAAACTGAAGAAATGGAGGGTGGACATCACATCTACTGGCTTCCATTTGAAGAATGGGTGCTTGAAGATCTTGTCTGTTGGCTCCAGTCCTCTGCTGGCTGCAAACTATTCCAGGAGCATTCACTCTGCCTGTGTGGGGATCTTTTAGAGACAGGGTTCTCTCAGAAGAAAAGAAAGCTGCATGGATTTGCCAGGAACAAGTGCATGGGTTCTTTTACTTCAATAACAGAATTATAATGCCTGTACCTTGATATCTTCTCAGTGTCATTGCAAAACAACACTTACCCCAACAGCAAAAGGAGATATTTTACTCCTGAGCCAAATATAAGTGATCATGCCCCAGGAACATGGCTTATTCAGATTGCCAAAATACCACATTCTAATGTGGAAATAGTTTCATAGTTATAGAGCATAAAAAAGGTCATAAATAAAGGAATTTTTCAAATATGTGGGTGAGAACATCAGGGAGATGGGTTACAGCACAGTGGGAAATCTCTGCTATAGGTTTCAGATGCTTTCTTGGTCTTCACAGTAGTAGAAACTAGATCTGTTAATACATTTCAAAAAGTCCCACATGATAGGGTATTAGGGCAGACAGAGAGATGCTCAGTGAAGCAGTGAATAGCTATTTGTTAGTGGTAATATTTAAAATTGATGCACCCAATCTGGCTTGTTGTTAAGGGGCCCACCATCTTCCCGACTAGGCAGGGCCTGAGGCCATGAGCAGCAGTGTGCTTCCACAGCTGTTCAACTCTGACCGCAGTTCATACCGGCCAAAAGCACTGGTCCTGCCACCCACGAGACACCAGCGTGGGAGATGGCTCTGCCAATCTACCACTCTGTCTCCACAAGGCTGGGCTGAGCCCAGACCATCCCACCATCCACGTGGTACCCAGTAGAAATGAGACTCTAATGCTTAAAGATTATCCAAAGGCTTTATATGTTTGGTTATGCTTAATTAACAAGATGCCCACACAGTTAGAGGTGTTACCCAATTAACTAACCTAGATATAAGTTGTTACCCAGGATGGTCCTGAACCCGTGGTTCTCCGTGGCTCCTACATCCTGCCTCTCCCTCTTAGCTCCTCCTCTTCTTCTTAAGACATTCTCCTTGTCCTTAAATGTGTGTAGGCAACCCCAAACAATAGACATTTTTGAAAAAAAAATGAATATTAAGGATAACAGCCAAGTACCAGAAAAGCAGAACATAACATACCACTCAGCATTTTTCTTTCAATTTAATATTCATAGAGTTCTATTTGGAGGAATGTGAAATGTGTTTGGTCAACCACTTTATGTTCAGATTCATGTGTGTGGAAGTAAATTTGGTCCATCTGTTCTTAAATTATTTTTCTTGAACCGCTAACATTTTATTTAGTAAGAATTTATTTCCAAGGAGTCTTATGATACCCTTGACCTTCTGCCAAGCTTGCTCCAAAGATCTGAAGCATGGCTGTTCTGTGCTTAACCATAATATAAGGAAGAACACAAGCTAACCTGTTTGATTAACATGCTACCATATCATTCCTGTTACTATTGAGCATAGGAAGGGGCAGCCATATTTCTTATTACATACAAGGCCAGATATGATATGCAAATGATCTGAGTAGACAGCAGATGCCACATAGATGTTTTGAGCATGCACCACATATTCAAAACAGATTAGAGTGTACTCTGGGAAATGACTCTCCATGTGGGTCATCAGTGAAGCTGCCAGTCTCCCTGGTGGCTGCTCTTGTCCCTTTATAAGCCTGGCTTTTTCAACCTTTCCTTGAACTGTGAGCAGGCAGGGTTTCCATCAGGCCCTGTTGTTTACCTCTCTGCCTTGGTCTTAGCTCTCTGTCTTCTCACTCTGTCTTGTGCTGGGCTTTCAGTCATGAGCATGGCTTTTCCTGGATCTTCCCACTTGTATAATCAGCAATCATCTCAAAGCCAACAATTGCATGAAAACTCAAAATCTTATCCTGACACTGGATGTGATCTTTATGCCCCTGTCTTTTGTTGCTGGTCCCTGCATCCCCGCCCATCCAGTCAATAGGCAAAGCTTGGCCATTCTTCCTCTTAATCGCTTCTCAAGCCTTATTCAATGATTCATCACCCATTGCCTGAATACTGCCATCATAGCCTAACTGGGTGGCTTCTGCAGCCCAGCGACCACCTACCTCTTAGGATAATTTTTTAAAACAGAATTCTGATCATTGGCTGTTTTCCCTGCATCTATCTTCTTTCCTTCCCTTCATCCTCTTTTTCTCTCTTTCTTTTTGGAAGGGCACCAAAAATCTACTTTTATTTGTGAATTACCAACATAACAATATTAACCATGTTCTCGTGCTGAACCTTAGGTTTTTAGAATCATTTATCTTACACAGTTGAAACTTTGTACCCTTTGTTCTGCTCTTCCTCATAAAGCTGAAAAGCATCATGCTACCTGTGAGGTATCTTTTCTCTTTTTCCTGTGTGTGTGGAGGGTATGTGTGTGTATGTGAGTGGTCACATATATGTAAGCGTATGTGTGAGCTTATAGATTCTGTCTGTGAGTTGTAGCCCTCAAATTGTTCATCAACTCAAATTAGAAACAGTGATTAGAAGTTTAAGCTGGAAATTCATGATAAGAAACAAAATGTATAATAAATAAAAAAAATTGTGTACTTTCTTGTATGGAGTTATCCTCTCTAGAAATGGAAAGTGATTAAAAGTTTTATGAAGATCTCAAGGAAGTTTCTGTAAGTCACTGGCAGTGTTAGCAATCTGTTGGGGGAAAGAGGATGCATTTCTCTGGCATGGAAACAGAAATCATTATCCCAAATATTGGTGAACAGCCAATTCTATTCCAAATGCACTATCTCATGCCTAATAGGGAAAGTGGGTGCTCTCCAAATGCCACCATCTCCATCCCCACTGCTGGTCCGTTCAGTCATTTGTACTCACAGTTAGACAGAGAACTTCATTTGGGGATTCTGTCAAAAATAAATAGTGGTGTGCTATTTTAAGTAAAAGACAGATAAAACGGTAATCATTCAAAATGGCTAAAACCGCAATTACTTAAATTATGACCATTTGGAAGAAACTATAGCTAAAATGGCACAAAACACAATATTGAACGATGTTGAATTCTTAATAATATCTACTCCATTGATTTCTCTACATTTCCCAGAACATTAGTATCAGAGAATTATCTTTATGTTGATGTTATCTTTTACATTATGTTAATGTAAAAGATCTATATAATTTTATCGATTCTCTCAGTCTTTATTTCCAAAACAGTTTTTGTTTTGTTTTTTTTTTAAATTATCACGTTGCAGTTTAAATTGCTACCAACTCAAAGTTGTTTTCCTGGAAGAAATGTGGCAAATTCAAGCTCAAACTTGCAAAAAAATAGAAAGGGCCTTAAAGCCTGATGAGATAGAAGATGCAGCAGCCCTTAGGTCTGCCAGTCACTTGAGTGTGGGAAGATAACTAAGTAACTAATACTTAATATGAGAAGCTAAATTCATAAAAGTCAGGAAGACTGATGAAAACATGTTCCGAGGACTTCAGAGGTTCTTCCTTTTTTGCTCTCTTTTCATCAGCTGGAAAGCAGCCACGGAAACTGAGACAGGTGAGCAGAAAGATAATTTGGAGTCATAAGACAACAGTGGTCTACATCATCTCAAGGGTTTTCTTTGCCATTTTCTTCTCATTGGTACTGATAGTGCATACAATACACCTTGATCTTATTGGATAGCCCTTAAAATGAGTTGTTTTATAGAGGACTCTGGTTTTAAAAAAAAATGGTTTGGTAATGAGATTATCTACAATTTTTTTTTTTAAATGGGAAAGCTTGAAGTGGCGCTGAAGAGAAAATATGGCCGAGTGAGTCTTGGCACCGCAGGCTGGAGCTGAACTTCGCGGTTTATTTTCTCCACATCTCTTTTCCCACTGTACATAAATTTACTGCTCTGGTGGTTTCAATTTGGACCCTAGTTGTGACAAAAAAAAATTGAGAGCATACAAGAGAACAGAGAAGAAACCACTGCCTAGTGGCTCAATTCAATGCCCCAAATAACATGCCTCCTGCAGGGCCGGACAGGCTTCCAGTCAAAGGGCTAATGACAGAGGCTGGCATTAGGAAGTGGGAGACCTGGGGAAGCCAGTATGAGAGAGGTCACCATAGCTGCCTACAGAGAGCCCTACTCCACCTTGCCCCGCTGTGAAGTATCCAGCAGTCAGTTCAGTCCTTTGAATAGTCTTGTAGTAAATGCAGGGTAGATGTATCCAGGATGCTAAGCACGCTTATTCCAAACCAGGATACTAGAACTACAAAGTTGACGACAAACCTAACGGCTTCAGATGTGATCTGCAATGCAACACCATCCCTCACTTGCACTTGGTTTATTCCTATTTTGTACCGGAAACTCGCTGTGCTGAGCCATCCTGAAATTGTAGACACAAAGCCCTCTGTGGAGTCCCTGCCAGTCTCCGTTTTGTATTGTTTAGTCATATAGGTTTCATAGTTCACATGGCACTAGATGTATTCCTGGGGTCTTTAGAAGGATGTCTCGTCTTCAAATATGTGAAAGGAAATAGAGAACCAGCTAAAGTGCAACGATTCAGATTTCAAAGCCATTTTCAGCGATCTGATGGTAAATTCCTTTAGAGACTGCCAAATATAGCACCAGTCTCCTTGTGATTAAGCCTTTAGGGCTCACACACACACACACACGCAAGTTGTTTTTTTAAGTGTTACTTTCATATAAAATAAAACTAACTTTTAGTCATGCTAGCAAAAATCAAAACAGGAAGCTAGTGAAAATATGCCAAGGATTTAGACTCACAGCCAAGCTTGCTGCTAGCTTGGGTAACTCCATTTCCTAGACATAAGGATTGGGCATAAAACTGAAAGATGTCTTGAGCATTATTACTAGACATATGCAAATGCATTTATAGCACACTTTCTTAATCAGAAATAATTCAGGACTATATTGTCATAATCACATTCAGAAAGAAATTAGTGTATAGGATGGATGTGAAATGTCTTGTGGTCCAGACCATATATTGGTGAGATTCTCTCCATCCATAGGCGTGTGCGTGTATGTGTGTGTGCATGTGCATGTGTATGTGTTTGTGTTGTTTTTCTTAACTGTTCCCTACCTTACATTGTGAGACTGGCTTTCTCAATGATCTGGGTTAGCTAGTAAGTTCTAGTGACCTGCCTGTTTCTGCCTTCCTAGTGCTAGGCTGCAGACATGCTGTGCTGTGCCCAGCACCCTTGTCTGGGTGCTGAGGATCTGAACTGAACTCAGGTCCTGTTGCTTAGTAACATGCATGTTACACCTGCACCATCTCCTCAACCCTCTCCTATTTCTAGACCAGTGGTTCTCAACATAGGGGTCACCAACCCTTTTGGGACCCTTATGAAAGGGTCAGTTATCAAAAATTCTGCATTTTGGATATTTACAATATGACTCGCAACAGTAGCAAAATTAAAATATGAAATAGCAACAAAAATAATTTTATAAATTTATTTTGACCCAAACATATATAACTATATACACAGTCATATATACATATTGTATAGCACATATATACTACAGAGTGCACATATAACCAAATAGCACAGGAATTTAGGGATCTCATCTGACAAGCATAAAAATAATCAGTTAAGAAGTTATTACATTCATTCTTTTTAAATCTACATGACTTCTATCATTCACTTCAAGCTTTGTTACTAAAGTATGCAGAAACTTTGTACCTAGAAGAATATTCTTGTCTTAGCAGACACTTATACAGTGTTACTTAACTATAAATATTGCTTGCTCACAGGAGCAGAATTACTGACTAGCAGGATAGTTAACTAGTAACATCCCCAAATCCATTACCATGATGTAAATGTAGACATTCATCGTATTTGGTTGGTGTTATAAGGGTAAAAATGTGATAATCTAGATTGATGGCTAATTTTTTTTTCCTAAACTCTTTTTGAGATTGAAATAATGATAAATATTACTCATGTTCTTATACATGAAAATCTTAAATCATCTACTATAGAATTATAATTTTAATAATAAATTTGGTAACAGTCAGTAGCATTAAGTGATTTTGTGTTTCACAAAAATGTTAGCAATTTAAATAAAAATTATAGCTTTTATTTCCACTTAAAGTTTCTCATCTCAGGAACTCATTTTATCTTTTTTAAGGCTCAATATTAAAGGACTGACTCATGATAAATGATCACAAAAATGGATGTCAGTGTAACAGGAAGAAAATAATATTGGAAAAAGATCTCAGGTTTCTTCCTCCTGCTAGGGTAGAAGTGTTCATCTCTGCTTTCACTCTGCTCTCTCTCTCTCTCTCTCTCTCTCTCTCTCTCTCTCTCTCTGTCTTTCTCTTTCTCTTTCTCTTCCCACCTGTCTCTCCGTCACTCTCTGTTTTTCTGTCACTCTGTCTTTCTCTGTGTCTCTGTCTGTCTCTCTGTCTCTGTCTCTGTTTGTGTCTTTGTTTGTCTTTCTATCTCCCTGTATCTGTCTTTATTTCTGTCTCTTTGTATCTCTGTATTTTTGTCTCTGCCTCTCTTTCTGTCTCTCTCTCTGTCTCTGTCTCTGTCTCTCTCTCTCTCTCTCTCTCTCCTCTGCTTTCACTCTGCTCTCTCTCTCTCTCTCTCTCTCTCTCTCTC
>JANHMN010000002.1:149026932-149050683 GCA_030674055.1 Rhabdomys pumilio
ACACACACACACACACACACACACACACACACACACACACACACACATTGATTTTGATTTTTTTCCTAGTCTCCAGAAACTAGCAGAGCAAAGTCAAGAAACCTTATTTTCCTGACTCCCTTCTGAGTCACTTAGCATGATGATGTTTATGGACATTTGACTACTAAAAGATGAGAGGATTAAAAGTAAAAACTCTGTAAATCTTTCCAGAAAATTAATAGCTTTAATATGATTTGTGTATACACATGTGTATTTGTGTGTGCTTGTGTGCCTGTATGCCTCTCTCTGTGTGTGTGTATGTGTGTTTGTGTATGTCTGGGTCTGTATGTGTGTCTGTGTGTGCCTCTATGTGTTTCTGTTTCTCTATGTGTGTGCCTGTGTGTCTGTGTTGGTGTATGTCTGGGTGTGTATATGCAACTCTGTGTGTGTCTATGTCTATGTGTGTATCTGTGAATGTCTGTGTGTCTATGCGTGTCTGTCTCTGTATCTATGTGTGTGTGTATCTGTGTGTGTCTGTATGTGTATGTGTTTTTGCATGTTTGTGTCTGTATATGTGTCTGTCTGTTAGTGAGTCTGTGTCTATGTGTGTATGTGTGTCAGTGTGTTTATGTGTGTGTCTGTGTGTCAGTGTGTCTGTGTCTGAATGAGTGAATGATTATATTGGCCAAAAGGGACACCAGATCTCTTAGAGCTAGAGTTATAGGAATATGTGAGTCACTAGACATCACTGCTAGGATGTAAACGCTGGTTCTTAGAACAGAGTATCACATGCTCTTAACGGCAGAGAGATCTCTAGCCATCAAATTTTGTAGTTTTTAATTATGATTAACCATCCAGAAAGCTTCTAGTCAATTAAAAATTTATTTTGTTCAATTGTACCCAAAAGTAATGTTATTTTTCTGATTGCTGAGCAAATTTGACAATATTTGAATACAAGGGTCTCTTTGCATATTTTATTGGAGATCTGGTATTCCTGAAAATTGCTGAAGTTGGCCATGGGGCTCACAATTTGTAGCCTGGAAGAGAACACGTGGTCACTATAAATGTCATTATGATGTTACAGAGAGCTGGCAAGACTTGAATGTGCTTTGATGGGTCTCCTTTGTTGGTGACAGCTTCCATGGTAAAAATTATTAGGAACATGGTGTTTGTCTTTATTATTCTTGTAAATGTGTCCGATGAGCAGACTCTGGGAGTTTATATAAGGTGTTAGGAGGGCAGGAGGATTATTCTCCCCAACCTAAGAGCAACCTAGGAAGGAAAGCAAATGAATCATCAGTGAATTTTTAAAAATCTGTAACACGTTTTTGAACATCTTTACCTCTGTGTGAGGCCCTTTGACTTGAAACTTACTTAATTTTAATTCTTTACTTTCAAGATGGAGATCTAGGAATGAGGGGTTTTTGTTTGTTTGTTTGTTTGTTTGTTGTTTGTTTTTGTTTTTTTCATCTTTGCTTCTACAACAAAACAAATTTTGTCACCATAACAACAAAACCAATGAAAGTCTTATTTAACATATAATGAATATAGTTCTTATTAATTATATAATGAATATAGTTCTTACTGGAAAGATATGCTTTTAATGTGTCTTATGATAGAGTAAGAGATGTTCAAAGTGAATAATTAGAGTTCATTTGTATATTAAATTAGATACTAGCTCAAATATGGAAAAGCCCTAGATTGTAAGTCCAATGCTGATTGATGTGGTCATTTAGCATTACAACCCACCACTGTGCTGACATTGCTACAATGGATTATCATGAAAATGTGATAGCCAAAGCTTCCTCAGGGACACATTGAAGCTTTCCAGTGTTGTTATTTTACAAAGAGTACATAAATGTACATGGAAACATATGTCTTCATATCTAGAGAGAAACTTGTTTGCTACCTGTAGCTAGCTCTGGGTAGCTACATGGTACATGCAACTCATTCTGTGCCTTTATTGAATCTGTGGATTGCTTTTTGAAGGATGGACATTTTTTGTGGTATTAATCCTACCAATCCATGAACGTGATGGAACTTTCCAGCTTCTGACTTTTTTTTTCAATTTTTTTCTTCTATGTCTTAAAGTTTTTATCATACAATTCTTTTACTTGCTTGGTTATTATTCCAAGATATTTCATATTATTTGAGGCTATTGTGAAAGGTGTTATTTCCCTGATTTCTTTCTCAGTCCATTTGTCATTTGTATATAAGAGGGCTACTGATTTTTCCCAGGTTAATTTTGTATTCAGCCACTTAAGTTGTTGATATTCATAGACAAATTCCTCATTCCGTTCTGGACTATTAGAATAGTTGTTTGGTTTGGAGACTAACATAAAGAATAGGAAAGGATCAATAGGTCAAGAATCCAAGACAGAAGCTAATAAAGTGAGGAGGAAAGACTCTGAACCCCAAACAGGCCTCTGTGGAGTGGCAGACATGATCATGCCCAGCCCCCTAATTCCTCTCTGTTTCACCTGTGAGAAGGCTCTGAACATTCCTGTAAGAAAGGTTTGGCAGTTGCTGGCTCTGTATAGAGCCCAGTGGAAGGGAAACTGTTGCCCTCTTAGGAGTCATGGAGATTAAGCTGACAGTGAAATCAGGGCTTGTCTGTGACAACTTTGAAGACCCTTAAACAGCAATATCCTAAAGTTGTAGGTAAAATGTGGGAAAATAGATTAAAACAGAAACAGAAAGATGTACATGACTTGACACAGTCACGGCTCTGAGTCATTTCCCTGATGTCCTCTCTGAATGCTGAAGTCTGGCAATCTGGGTTATCAAGCACAGGATTTTCTCCTTGTGTTTTCTTGAACTTTTGGGAAAAGAACCTCTCAGGACACATCTTACCTATCTCCACATCCTTCTCAGGCCTACCACATAGTTGTTATATAGGCATATGGCAATTGTTTAAGATGTTTTTATATATGTTTTTGAAAATATTAGCATGCAGTTATAAGGAATACAGTTATATTTCTAATGAGTTATGTCAACTTCTCTTTCAGAAATTGATGAGAAGAGGGTGACTAACACACAAGAAGTAAGTCTCCCTATGTTTTGTATACATGTGTTAAAACACAACTGTGGTAATATCATAGTGCTGTTTTGTTTTTTCCTTATTCTGAGATCAAATCCACGGTCTTACATACAGGTACATTCTCCACTGAGCTAAATATTCATCTCATCATAGTCTTTGGAACAGAATTCTTTGGCATGAGTCTACATTCGCATTAACTGTGTGGGTGATAATGACATAGATAATGTAAACAAATGACCTACATAATGCTATAGACCATACTTAGGTTGCTTTTTCCAAATGGCGAAAATCCCTGCCTCGCCATTACCCTGCTTCTGGTTGAAACTCTAAGCCCTGCAAAATTTCTAAAGCAAAATATTGATTTTAGTGGTAAGATATGTAGCTGACAGTTTTAATTTTCTGAGTGATTATATGTGAAAATGATAAGCAGTTCTGGGCAACATGGAAATTCAGGAGTAAAGAAACAGAGGTAGTGCTAAGCACACTTTCAAAGGTCTCTAGCAATTTAGAGCCCAAAGTCAGTCCTTGTTTTAGTTAGGGTTTCCATTATCAGCATGGCAGGAAGCAGAGCAGCATCCAAGCAGGCATGGTGTTAGAAGAGCTGAGAGTTCTACATCTTGTTCTGAAGCCACACAGAACACTGGCATCCTCAGGCAGCTAGGAGGAAGCTCTCAAAACCCACACTCACAGTGACACACTTCCTCTAACAAGGCCACACCTCCAAATAGTGTCACTCCCTGAACCAAGCATATTCAAACCACCACAGTCCCATAGCTGAAGTCCAGGTAAAATGAGTTCCTCTGGAGCCTTGTTAAACCAGAACTTATGGGTTCACCAAATGAAAAGTCAGTGCCGGTCTGAACCTTGCACAGCTCTCAACTTGTTCATGTCTATATTCAGATAGAAAGTAGGGGGCAAGGGATACTTGAGATCTGATAGAGTATATAAAATATGAAGAATTATATAAATCCAGTAATAGAACATAGAAAGAATGAATGAGGTTTGGGTATAAGCAGTTTCCATGATCATGAGTAAGCATACGACACCCAAAGAAGAAATTCTAGAAACTGCAAAACACTGATCCACATTTTGTACAGCTTTAAACAATTTACTAAGAAAGTAAGAGCAAAATAGCTTTGAAAACTAAGCACTTACGCAACGTACGTTTCATTATGTTTCACCATTACTCTACTAAGAGACAACATAAGATCGCTGTTGAATTAACTTTCTACTTATTTTAGAGAGTGTATATGGAAAAAGATACATGAAATCCCAGAGGTAGTGGCTGTTACTCAAGATCAGCCCGACATGACTGAAGCAAGAATGGGGTCTCAGAGTTATCAATAACCCATGCAGTTAGTGTTTATGCAGACTGCTCCCAAAGAGCTTCTGTGTGAGATCCTGGGTTTCATCCTCAGTAAAAGGGGGAAAACAAGCTCTTGTGCAACTTGCTCGTGTGCTAAGCATTTGACAAGTATCGGTTTCAGTTTTCTTACCTTTAATTTGGTAGTTTTACTTTACATCAGTAAATAATCAATATCATATATACATATATATACATATGTATATATATGTGTGTGTGTGTGTATATATATATAACATATGTGCGTGTATGTGTGTGTATATATATGTATATGTGTGTGTGTATGAGTGTGTGTGTGTATAATTTTTTCTTTTGACACAAAGTCTCAAGTAGCTCAGGATGAGCTCAGTGTCACTAAATGATAATGGCTGGCTTTGAACTTCAGATGCTCCTTCTTCCATATCTCTAGTAGTAGGATTACAGACATATGCAGCTATACTCTATTTTATGACATGATGGAGATCACATACAAGGCTTCATACATGCTACGCAACACTACAATTTTATCCTTTCAATAAATACATTGTTAAAAAGTCACTTGGACACAATCTAATTGATGAATGAACTATATAAATAATACATATTCATAATATTTACATGATTCTACATGATTATAGAATGGTGGTTTTGACCCTAAAGTGTGTTCTTATTTTTATTATTTTAAAAATAAAATTGATCTGAGGTATTTAGGTTATGATGCTGTAAAGCAGTTTTGGTAAGAAAAGAAAAGAATATGTGACCTTAGCATTATCATTCTGAACAAAAGCAGGGTTTAGATTTAATGTGGCAACTTAAGACTGCTTTTATGAATGAAGAACTCAAATTTTTTGACACCCTCATTAATTACAGAGGCAAATAATATAGGTATATATGTTTATACATTATATATGTCTATTATGTGTTTGTCTCTCTATGTATGAAATATACTTTGTATCAGAACATATATTTTTGCAGTTGAATTAATATCCTTTTTTTCCTTAAAATAAACTAATCTTGGGACAAGCAAGATGGCTCAGTAGGTTAAGGAACTTGCCACCAAGTCTGACACCTCAAGTTTGATCTTCAGAACCTACATTGCAGAAGGAAAGAAGCAACTCTACAAATTGTCTTCTGACCTACACACATGCACCATGAAACGTGTTCACCCACAAGTATAGATAAACAACACACACATAAACAAGTATAATAAAATCACATATACTGTGAACCTAACGCTAATAATGAAATTTAAAAAGTAAAATAATCACAATATATGTGAATTTTGTGATGAAACATACCCTTTGGTTTATGTAGCTTGGAGGCTTGTGCTATCACTGAACAGGCCCATAATGGATTACAGCTATGGCACTACTTCTAGACAGGGAAACGTCGCACAGCCCTTCGAGACACAGTGCAGTTTTGTCTGCTTCACAGGTCTGACAGCAATGTACTTTTAACGCACGTCTAATGCTTTCAATTTCCTTGTCCACAGTCGCAGAATGCATCCCCTAAGCAAAGGAAGCAGAGTGTGTACACGCCACCAGCCATAAAAGGTACTGCTAGATAGCATTTTGGGGTGTTATGAATGGTGGGTGTCAGGACTGCCAGGCCGTTTGTCTGCTGATCATATATGCTTGTCTCAGCTCTGCTTCCAGCAAGAGGGTGGAGGTGGGGAAGATTTTATCTCTCTGAAGCTTTGTTTCATCATGAAATACACAGTTGAAGAATTGGTAACTTGAACAGTCTCAGAATCTTAGAATGGGAAAAAAAAAGATCAAATTTCAAAATAATGACAAAGATTTTTTTCTTTTACCTTTATTTATATTTTTCCTTTGAAAGAATTTCCCCCAAATCTCTAATTGTTCTTGTTGATTGGCACATGATTATTAGGTTAACTTAAGCAGAGCAGAAGCGCCTGGGCTAGGTAGAAATATAATGTCAAGAATCATCTCATTGCCTCATGTCAGGACCAGATCTACTGAACCCAATCGAGCACCAATTTGCTGTCCTCCTAACAGCTGCCCAGAACACATCAGAGAATGCTGGCTCAGAGGCTGGCATTTTCCCAGAACTTCTCCTCAAAATTAGAACTGCCAAGTAACATTTAAGTGTATCAGTATTTTGACAAATACTAGTTCCAAGAAAGACTTCTTTTCTTTTTCACACAAAAATGTTCCTGACACAAGGCAGTGACTGTTCAGGCCAGTATCTCCCATTCCAGCTTGGCTCCCTGGTTCTTGGCTCAGGGTTCATCACACTGCCCTTCAGCTCCGATTCACTGTGGAAGAAGCCAGTTGGGAAGCTTAGAGGTCCAAACCCGAGCTAGAACTTCCACTTTTTATTCTCTTTTCAGAGAGGTGGGATATAAATGGACACATAGCTAACTTCCAGTAAACTTCTGTCCTGTGCAGCTATAATAGATTGTGTCTGTTTGTAGAGAGAAGAGTAAATAATGCATCCATCTGCCTTGTAGTTTATCCCAAGGCAATTATTGAATTCCTAGGTATCACTGTCTAAAGATCAGTATAGGTCTTTCAAGATAGTTCTTCATTGTAAGTGGTTTGTATTTTTTGAGACACATAAGTTTTGGCATGAATGGACAACAATGGAGACGTATGTGCAGTTGGTCAATTATTTCCTCTGTTCTATTTTGAGTTAGCTTAAGCTAAATAAAGTAGTACTGTTCTCATGTCCTCAGAGAATAACCATATTATTTTGAAAGGAAAATCTTAAACTCAAAGGCCTAAGGGGCCATGGTGTTCATTATTTTTAGCTCTCAAATATTCTAAGAATGTGGGACTTTAGCATTCAGAGAAGCTGGTTGTATTGAAGCATTATTAGTATAACTTTATACTGCAGAGTCTGGAGATTGTTCTTCAACAACCATCATCTGCAGTAATGAGTTAAAGGCTTAAGAAAGTTTAGCCATTTGTTCAAGGAGGCATCAAGTATTGATACAAATCAGTTAATGAGTATCTACGTGAGTTTTCAGCATATGATGAAAGAAAAAAACCAATACTTTTCTCAGTCTATCTGTTCCTAAGAGATGGGAGTGTGTGTCTGAAAATCAGTGTAACCAATGGTATCATATGGTCTCTTGTGAGCACAGAGGGGAAATTTAATCATGATAAAGATGGAAAGAGAGTCTTCTTGAGACGCTAAACACGTTAATACAGTTGCCCCCAATTGCAAGTTCTTCAGACTGCAGTGGGATTTTGCAACAGATGACTGTAGAATGGTTTGCTGGGAGTGCAAAGTACCAACAGAGGCAATCAACAGGAATGAAGAAAAAATGTGCTCTGAGGAAAAGTCTACAGTGGTTTCATGAAGGAGCCAGTGATGGGATTGGCTAGAATAACAAAGAAGGCAGAGCCTGTCTTCTTTTGTATGAGGAGTTATGGGTTAAGGAGACAGGTAGAAAGAGATGGTGAATTTCACCCTACTCCTGCCCATTAACTCACAGAGTCATCTACATTTTTCTTTTGAAATTACTGTAGTATAGACAGTTGGCTTAGAAAGGGCATACCCAGGTAACCTGTTTGTGTCAGGGCAGGATTTTCTATGAAGATGCCAAGGAGAAGAAATGAAGCAGAGCCTAGTATGCTATTTTACCAGGCAGTGTCTGGAGGAAGGTGTTGATGACCCACAAGATCTTCAGTTTGCAACTAACTACTAAATTTCTTCACTTGGATGCTATCAGCCTTTGCAAACTTAGTATGTCCCAAACCAAACCTATAAAGCTCTTTTCTGGATTTCTCCATCTTGGTAAATTGTCTCTAGCTGTTCAGATAAAAAATCTTGCATAATCCTAATTGGTCTAGAGGTTTAAGGAAAAAAAAACAGTTGGGTAGGTCAGGAAGCAGAGCCGACTGTGGAAAGAGTTGGAGGAGTTGGGATGACTGTGGTCAGTACTCTGCTGTACTGTGTAAAGTTACCTAGCTTCTCTCTGGGCACTCTAACGGTTAGGTCTTCTTCTGAGGCCGCTTCAAGTATATATTCATGACCCTTGTTGTTACTGCTGTTCTGCACCTTGCTACCATTTACACAAAAATTCAATATTAGACACCTAAATATTTCAGGACTTCCTTCAGGTCTGTATCTCATCCTGATGCCAAACATAGCTGCCATTTAGTTTCTTTTCACACATACTTGATTTCCTAAGAATCTCCATTGTATATAAATACATCTTCTAAAATCAACTTATTATCTCAAGTGAAGACAGACCAGAAGACAAAGAGGCAGCTATGTCTGAAATTTCCTTCATGTCCCCAAACTTAATCTCTTGGCATAATGTCCCTCTGATTAGCTTTTGCCAGCACCCAACACCCATGTGTGTGTTTCAACAAATAGTAAGCTGACCATGAATCTTGTACTGATTTCCTTGGTCACGTACTGATTTCCATATTCACCGATCATTTCTTACTGTATATTATGTCTTTTTTTCATCCAGTAAAATGGAAGTCGACACTGTCATTTCAATAGGATTTTCTGTCCTTAGAGCCAGGCTGTTAGACTAGCATACCCTAGTTTATCTCCTGATTCGATTTTTCACTCTGGTTTCGATGATCTCAGTGGTGGGCCATCTACAGAGAAAATAAATTTATCTTTCACATTCTTAATTCAAGTTCATTACAAATCTATCAAATAGAACAAACTGCAGACAGAGAGAGCACCCTGGAGCACATGTGTCTCTCTCTGGTTGACACTCATTTTGACTGACACAATTTAATAATTATCTACCAGACATGATAGGGTTTTATCCCTTCAAACCACAAGTCCTCAATCACTCTTCTCTGACAGGTTGCTGTGTTTTAGATATCCTGGGCTCACCACAGTTTTTATGACTATAGGGATCAATCATATATTTGAGACATATATTGTTCTTAAAAATTACAGACGTTGACATTTTCATCAAAAATGTTTCTTTCCTTTTACCCTGTAATCTAGTGCTTTAAGATCAGATAAGTAGAAAGTTTTGAAAATTATCATCAAATGGACATCTGATGAGTGGAGATCCCTGTGCACTTTCCTGGTTTTTATTTATGTGGTGGTCAGTCTGCAATTTACAGAACAGCCAATCAAATTATTGTTGGATTGCTTGAATCTTGTTTTCAGAAAAGCAAAGTGAATTTGAATCCCGGCACAGGAAATGACTGACTCATTTCCATGTCGTGTGTGTGTGTGTGTGTGTGTGTGTGTGTGTGTGTGTGTGTGGTCTTCTACTGGAATTCAAATGTGTTCTACTGCAAAGTGAGTGCTATCGATTTAAGTGGAAACTTGAACATTAAACAGAGGAGCAGATAGAAAATCCACTTAGTGTGATAGAGCCCATTAGTATTGTATTTCTGCTCTAAATGTCAGTAAGTTATATGTTTCATTTACTTGGGAAACAAACATTTTCTTCTCATTCTTTCTAATTTCTTGTAAAAGAAATTTTTAGTCGCTTCAGTTCCTATGGTTGTTCTTCTCAGCTGATGCATCATGTAGACCTTCAGATGTGTAAGGCATTATAACCCCTAAGCTTTTGTTTTTATTTCCTCCAAAGATAACTGCAATCATAAATATTTAATCTTAATTTAGTTTCCTCTCACAAACAGAGCAATAAACAAAAATAAAATACAACTCAGTGTAGGAACTGAATGACCTAGTAGAAAGGCTAAAAGAGTTTCTTTTTCTTTTTCTCTTTCTCCTTCTTCTCCTTCTCCTTCTCCTTCTTCTTCTCCTCCTCCTTCTCCTTCTCCTTCTCCTTCTCTTCCCTCCTCCTCCCCCCCCTCTCCTCCTCCTCCTCCTCCTCTCCTTCTCCTTCTCCTCCTTCTTCTTCTTCTTCTTTTTTTTTTTTTTTTGGTTTTTCGAGACAGGGTTTCTGTGTAGTCCTGGCTGTCCTGAAACTCACTGTGTAGACTGGGCTGGCCTCGAACTCAGAAATCCAAGTTTTGCCCCTGCCTCCAAAGCACTGGGATTAAAGGCGTGTGCCACCACTGCCCAGCTTGCTAAGATAGTTTTAAGGGGTGGGGCCAAAGATGTGGCAAGGGGTATGGAGTATTCCTGGAGGATAATCCATCTTCTCTTCAGGTGACGCTGCTTGTCACACCGATTTCAGAGAACCCAACATAAACGCACACGCGTTTTGAGTGATGACCATCTGTGATTCGTAACTGAGCATCCACACTTGTGAGCCGTGCAACCTTCAGAAAATCAGGGTCAATCTTTTATTTATTTATTTATTTATTTATTGCCTTCTCTCGCTGATGAAATGGAGATGATCTGCCATGAATTGCTAGGGAAACTGAAGCTGAATGAGAATTGATACCTAAAATAGGCATATCATAGGTGGGTCCATTTTTAAGAGCTATTTGGACCCTCAATGGAGAGTGAAATGCAACCGTATCCATTTGTGTCAAAGTCTTCATTCACAGTTCAGCAGTGAGGTGATAGGGAAAGCACAGCCATGGATGGAAGAGCCGGAGAAAGGATGAAAACCCCCACTGTACATATAGCCTCGCCCAATAGGAATGAAGTCAGCTCTAATGGTACCAGGTCCAACAGAGATGAGCTCACACCTTTTGCAAGAGTGACTATGCTATTATTAGTTCAGCTACAGCCAAATTTGGAAAGTTTTCTTTGACATTCTGGTTCCCTTTCCAAACCATCTGTAGCTCCACTTCACCCAGTTGCTCCTCACAAACGCCATGTCCACCTTTCCCAGGGTGGTCAGACGTAGTATTATTTAAGTTTCCAGAAAGCATACGAGTGAGGTGTTGGTTATGGTGAATCTGGGGTGCAGACACAAAAATTACAGTGAATATGTCTTGGCAGGTTGATAAATGTTATATATGAATATACATAATCTACAACAGGCAATGAAGGCAGATTAGTGATTAGCAATGATTATGTTGTAGTGGTGACTCAGTCAGCACCACACTCCTCTGCCTTTACTAAGTACTGTATGGTCACTGAAGGCTGAGAGATGGGGGCAGGGCCTTTGAGCTGCTTAGCAGGCCTTCTCCACCCACTGTCTCCTTTAGAAGATTTCTGGCTCTCGGCTTTTCTGTGGGTACTTATCACGTCTGCTGTTCTAAACCCTGGTCATCCCCACCCCCCTGTGCTGGTTTCGTTTATTTACTATTCAGGGTGGGGTTTGCTTGTTCATCTCAAGATTTCGAGGTAGCAAGGCACATTCTAAATATACACAAATCTTGCTCCTTTTACAAAACTCTGCTTCTATTTCTAGACCCACTCCCTTCAGTGCTCTTTAATTACTTCCTCTGAGTCTGAACTTTATCTTCCCTCATATCTTAAAAAATGGTGGGTGGAGTCAGGCTGGGAACTAAGAATGTACCCTTCTCAGAAGTCAAGTTGGTGCCCCTCCCCCCTTTACTCTTTCTCAGATCAACACAGAGAGAGAACGGAGCACAGCAAACACAGACTTCTCTTGTTATGTAGCACTGCCTTAGGATTTCATAGCCAAGCATCATGAGAAGAATTAAGCCTCAAAATTACAAAATTTAATCAACCTCATGATGCCACTTAAAGATTTGAAGGTCACATCACCACTGATCAATGTATTCCCGCCTAATTGTCTTGATGTGTTTTCCTGTGTTTAAATTAGACTCCTTTCAGAACTTTCAAATAAATAACATTTAATTTATAAAATGACTTGCTGTCTCAGAGGGATGTGTGTGTGTCTGTGTGTAGTGGGTGTTGGGGGAGATGAGTTTCTATATTTGGTTTGGGTGGTTAAATCAGAACCAGTATGTTCAGATCTTTCTCAAATACACAAATGGTTGCACTTAATTGGATAACTCCTTGGACCACATTTTTAAAGTCATATTTGAGACTTTGAGCTCTGCACTCAAGTGCTATGCATGAGAAGATGAGGGGACGTGGACAAATCCGAGTGTGACCAAGTGGGCAGGAAGTAAAGCCACGATGGAGTCTCAGACTCTCAGTCATATTTACATATGTCTGGAAAGTAAAACAGAAGTGGCCATGGAAAATTGGAGCCTATCGTTGTCCATCTGCTCATGGAAACACTCGAAGCATTTACAGCTACACTGTCTTAGGCACAGTTAAGTGGCCACTCATCTCAATACATCTGTATAACAGAAGGGCAGTAGCTACACAGAGAATAGAGATGAGAGATTTAATGGATATAGCACATTATGAAGAAAAGATAAAGGAGGTCAATGATCCTATGTCAGACCCTGAGGCACCAAAACAAACAGGAATGTTGAGAAGTTCACAAATAGAGCGACAAAGGGGAGGGTGGGGTCTGCAAAGCCAACAAAGCACAACAGTCATGTTGTCACACTTTCAGTCCTAAAGAGGGTTCTGGGAAAAGCTCTTGTAGCAGCTGTCACTGAACTGAGCAGACTGGTTTCCATGAGTACTCCTGTGGCACGTGATCTGCTCGGGGCATGTCTGTCCTGCAAGGCTCACTGTTGCTAGTTGTAGTTCTAGTTTGCTTTTTTTTGGTTTTTTGGTTTTTTGTTTTTGCTATGAAGATATTTATTGATCCTGTTATTCCTGGAATCCAAGGAACTGCAGAACAGGGTGACTCTAGAGACGTACTAAAGTCAGAGGAAGATAAAATGAGGTTCACAGGTCACTGGGTATCTGTCTTTGTGACTGCCCAGCTGTTCTTGATACTAGGAAATGTGTAAGTAGCTTCCATTAACAGGCTTATATAGACCTCAACTTTTTGCAAACTAGAAAAACTTTATGCATTAGAATCCTTTTGGAAAGTTCCCGTTCATATCTACCTTTCTTCCTAACATTACTTTTTTTATTAGAGCAATTTCCAGCTCAAGTCACTCACTAAAAACACGAATTATATATTTTGGAACAGTTTTAGAGTCATAGAAAAACTGGGCAATAAGCACATATCATTTCTAGGTATTGTATACCTGTTATCTCTGCAATCTATGTTTTATGAATAAAATTTCTTGTTATACTCTCTAAACCAGTGTAAATGTTTGCTTTGTGCTCATCTTGGGCTGTTTAATGTTTTGGTTCTGTTCCTGAAAGTTATTTAGCAATTGGGTTACATACAAACCATGTTATGTGCAGTTATTATCTCTCTGGGTTTTTCTTGACTGTAACTTGACAGGTTATCAGACTTTTATTGGTGGAATGACCTTGAAATTGTGAAAATATTAGTTGACTATTTTTCTAGGTTAACTCTGTATGACTACACTGGGGTAATGGGTGTGGAAAAGAAACTTCAAAGAGATAAAGAGACATTGACTTTACAGGATGTCAAGAACACATAGTATCAGCATAGCTCAGCACCTGGCTGAGTCCTGGTTCTTAGAATTTATTTTTTCCCATTTTCAAATTCATCCTGTTTGCCCCCAATGAATAGCCAAAGACCCTTATGATTTAATGAAATTTTAAAATTCATTACATTTTGCATGTTTGAGTGCTTTGCACACCAGTATATCTGCATTGCAAGCATGCAGTACCCACAGACGCCAGAAGATGGCATTAAATCTCTGGAACTGGAGTTCCCAGTGTTAATGAACTGCTATGTGGATTCTGGGAATTGAACCTCACTCCTCTGAGACATCTCTCTAACCCTCTTAATGGGAATCTTTCTTCATAAGATTTTTTTTCATTATGGTTTCTGCAAATTACTCAATTTCTTTGTGTTTAGATTAATACATAAATTTAATTTTAAAATGCAGTCGTGATATAGATCTTCCTGTGATAACAACGTTCTCCTCAAACTAAGTTTCCAGCTAGTCTGTCTCTCCCCAGGGTACATTCCCATCTAACCCCTAGACTGCCAACCATACAAATCTCAGTCTTGTTTTAATTCCTCCGCTTATTTCAGAGTGAGGCCCTGGAGTAGACCTTGGTTTCCCGTTACCTGACTAGCCTTTTCAACTGCAACTATTTTACTTCTTCTCCCTTTCTTCTTCCCACTCGCACTGCAGCAATGCTGAGCTTCACGTGATTCTTTGTAAATATACACAACTACTGCTTGACTATTGTTTCTCCGGGTTTTATCCTCAGCCACATATCTGTAGACTTTTTATTTTTCCCCTTGACCTGATTCTATGTCCTTTGAATTATGTCTCTTTAAGACTGGTGATGAATTCCACAGAGGACTCCTTGTGGTTTCTGTAATTCTCATGAGCTAGATGGAGTCTCTTCAGGACAGGGACGATGTCAGGTGTATTCTCTTCCATCTTCCATTTGTATTGCAACAGCTCGTAATAAATGCTGAATCAATGGGTAAATAATCCAGATTTTAAAATTATAATAACAGCTTAATTTTGCCCATATTGAAAAAAAATCTATCAATTTTTTTTGTGTGTGTGTGTGTGTGTGTGTGTGTGTGTGTGTGTGTTTTATTCATTGACTCAATTACTACCGCATGCTGCAAGCATTTACAAAATGACTACTGTCTGCCAGGTCACAGATTAGATGCTGGAGCTGAGATGAGCCAAACATCATCTCTGTCAACAGAGAAAATGTCAGACGAAAAAGAGAGCTGTGTGGAAGCTAATTATTGGCTGCCTGAGATGTATTTGGATAGCAGCAATTGAATGCAGAGGAGGAAGTATCCACCTCTGCCCACAACGTCCAGAGAGAGGCTCCACAGGAGAAAAAGACTTCTGTGCTAGAGGTGGGGTGAGCAAGCTCTTAAAAGAGAGGAGTGGAGGGTGGATACCAGGTGGATGATTTGTCAGAACTGGACAGGAAGACTGTGAAAGGCTATCTGTGTTCCAAACACTGTGAGCTGCTGAGGGTCTCCTGAGGCCTCTACTTAGGGTCTGGGCTGTATTCAGAGACAGTGGCATGTTCTATTAAAAATTATTAACAGGATAGAAAATAATGAGTTTCACTGTAGCATTTTAAACTTGTATACTTTGCTTGAATTTCCTCCCTTGGCTCCTTACAGTCCCCTGTGCCTGCTCTTCCCCAGTCCATTCCTGCCCTCATAGCAAGAGCTAGACGATGGAGGAGAAACTTGTAACATTTGTCATGTCCTTTCATTTCCTCATCTTGTTCCTTCTTTTCACACCCTTTAGGCCCTGGCTTCATCCTCCAGCCACATAGTTTCATCTTTGCTTTTATGTCACACATACATACACACACACACACACACACACACACACACACACACACACACACACACGACCCTATGTAGATTCCAAATATGAGAGAAATAACACATAGAGACAGTGTCTTCTGTCTCTACCACCATCATCATCACCACCATCACCATCATCATCATCATTTTGAGACAAAGTCTCTTATTAACTCATTGAGCTGACTAGGCTGGGCATTTTATATGTGTGCTAAATTTAGGACCACATGTTTGCATACCTTTATAGGCTGAGCCATCTCCCCAGCTCTTGATTTGGCTTTTAAATTTGTTGTGTTACATCGTCTTGAAAATATGGGGCTTTTGGAAAATGGATATACACATTGTTGCTTTTTCGGGAAGATTACTTTCGATGATTGTGTTTGCCTCAGCTCATCTGCCTGTCCTCAATACTGTTGTCTGTGGAAAGATGGCTAGCTACTAGAGCCAACCTAGGATTTTTTTTTTTTCCTAAATAATAGCTGTGAGTTGTGAGAAGTTTAACTAATCATTCTGTTATCTTTCAAATAAATTAATGGAAATCCAAGTCAAAATCTGTTATGATATAAAATCTTCATAATAAATTGAGGGATTGGTTCTTAGTGGGGCAGTTTAGGATAGGATTACATTCCTTGCAAACACGTGCTGCTCTGTAAAACCTGTCTAAACATGTTCCCTCTTAAAACCTTAATATTCTCATCTGAACTTCAAAATCCAGGCTCATCTGGAAGACAATTTTATGACCAGTTTTGTTGATTGCTTTCTCAGCAGATCCTCTTCACTAGAATGTACAGAGGTTTTTGAGAGCGTGGAACGGTTGTTGTCCTTTTCTTTCTCGATGTAAACCTGTTTCTCAGCCCTCACTCAAGTCTTGAAAGATTATTGGTCTTTACATCCCACATCCCAAATATAACAAAACTAACCTGGCCATTGGTTGTGAAGGGAACAAGAAATGACAACAGTGGATACCAACATTGCTGGCAATCAAGACAAACATATGTTACTCTTGAATTCTGCATAGTTCTTAGTGGTAAGCAAGATGCTTCAAGTTTTGACAAAAATTTACACTAGTGATTCTTTCACTAAAAGATAAAATAGCAAGTACTACAAAGGGCAAAGTTTACAGTTGCAGGAAAAATAGTAGGATGCACACACAGACACACAAATGTATAATAAGCATTAAACTTACAATCTGGATTCTACATCGAGCCTTCTTTTCTCTAATTAGCAACAGGGGCTGCACTGTACTTGTTTGCCCTTGGCAGGTAAACCAACCCTGTCTTTTTACTCTTGTCCCAGGTTTGCACGCATACCACTCTGGAATGGCATTGTTCCACCTCATTACAAAAATCAAGCTTCAGTGATTTCATTGACTTTCAACAAAATATTCCACTGAGATAGCAACTCAAAGACAATTAGGCTTTAAATGTAGCAGAAGCTAGAGCGTTCAGAAGTCTTTGAGAGCATGAAATGGTTATTGTCCTTCTCTTTCTGGGTGTAGAGCTGTTTCTCAGCCCTCATATTCAGTTCTTGAAATATTATTGGTTTTCCTGGACCCTGGCAGTTTAGGGGCCAAAGAACAGGACATGAGTTGGGCAGCTGTAGGAGCTGGTGTTTGATGCGGAAAACCTGGCCAGACTTACAAAAGCAACCACAAGATTTACTATTTACTATAGTTTTTAAAACAAGAAATTTAAAGTTTCTCTCTCTCTCTCTCTCTCTCTCTCTCTCTCTCTCTCTCTCTCTCTCTGCAGATTTTTAAATGCAATGTATGGTTCAGCTTCCTACAACAGATAGTTTCAATGTCCTTGCATTCCTTTCATTAAAAAGATATTTTATTTTATTTGTGTTTTGTGTGTGTGTGTGTATGTATGTATGTGTGTGCCTCCCTGTATAGATGCTGGGAACTAAACTTTAGTCCCCTAGAAAAGCAAGACACTTAACTTCCTAGTCACCTTCCAGTCCCTCCTTGAGTTCTGTCTTTTCTGAAGCTTTACAACATTCTATTGATCTTCTACAGCAGACACTGGGATAAGACATGAAATGCAAGTAAAAGCTGCCTATAGTTCCATTTATACACTGGTATTCTAAACAGGTTGGGGACATTAAAAACATGGTAAAAACTCACTGGACATACACACCAAAATTTTCTGTATTTGTCTTTACTTCCTCCACACAGAAGTTTTCCTTAAACACTTTGAAATTTAAAGAGAAGGCTGGGTACTTCAAGGTCCTAACTAAGAAGTTCATCTGGTTTACAATCTCGAAGGATTAGTCATGAAGCCGTAGATGGCTTTTCATTTAGAGTGGGGTGATCGTGAGCCAAGTTAAACCACTATAGTCGTTTATTGCCACACACGACCACATTGCTATGTTTTGTCAGGAGCTACTCTAGAACATAGTGTAGCAGTAATATCTATAGCATCGCGTTTGGGGAAAGTATGTCACCCAGCTTTAAATTCTTGTTACCCATTAGGCTCGTGAAATACCACAGTCTGGGCACTCTGCTTCAAATATGCAAAATGTTTTTCCTTTGAGGCTCATTTTTTTTGACAAATAAATGCTGGGTTTTGTCTCAGTTTCTAGCAGTTCTTAGATAAATAAACATATTTCATGTATTGAACATTACAACAGGACAGTGGTTACACTTTATTAAAATAGGGTTTTTGAATAGACAAAAAAATCCCAGCCACAATGTTTTGTAATTTAATTTAAAATATACTTCATTTTTAGATGAATTCAGGTTTTTAATTTCTACTATTTACTATATTGCTCTTTGACTTGCAAAAGTCTACCTTTGTGGGAATTGGTATAAATCTTTGAAGAAAGTTCCCAATATCTCCAAAGTTTCTAGAAGTCATGGATTTTGATCTAGAATAAAATGGAATAAGAAGTATCTTCCCCTTCTATCTTTTTTCTTCCTATCCTCTCTCTCTCTCTCCTTTGTGCCTCCCTCCCATCTTTCCTTTGTTCTGTCCTTTCTGCTTGCCTGCTTTACATTCTACTGAGACTGGCTTGGCTAAGGAGCAAGGTTGATCTTGCTATCTTCCTGTCATGGCTTTCCTAGTACTGGGGTTCCAGGCACATGCTACCACTCTCAGCTTTGATTTTTTCCTGAAAATCATAATAGTTCCTATCAATGCCTCTGATGCTATTGAACACACACTATGTAAAAATCATGACAAGAGACTGGAAGAAAGGCATCTTGGATGTGCAATTTCCAACGTGGATTTTCTTTCATGCTTTGAGCACTGATGTTTAATGAGGCCAACTCACATCTTCTGGTCCTAGCATTATTCCCTTAGGTAATTGCCCCTCTACACAATAAATTAATTAGCACTTGTGAAGTCATTTCTTGTAAAATATTTCTCTATTGATCTTTCACAATTCTGTGTGCCTGTAGCATCTTGCTTATGATATGTTCTTCAACGTTCCATTTCCTCCCCTGCTATTAGGTAACTCTGGTTTTAAAAAAAACACCTGTAAATACTAACATGAAGAGATGTGGGAGAGAGATTCATTTGGCAAATATTCTTCTCCTATTTGGAAAAGTGGATCTCTATAGATTCCTTTATACCAATGCTATTCATTCTAAAAGTTGTGAAAAGGACAAAAAAATATTTTTCTCTTGGGTTTTCTTATAAGATGGCAGGGTCCTTTAGTTATGATTTAATTAGTCTTTCATAATTTCTTGATATATTGGTTATTTTTTTTCATTGTTGTAACCAAATACCTTGCAAAAGCAACTTAGTCATTCGCAGTTTCAAGGGTACCATGCACTTCAGCAAGGAAGACTTAGCAGCTGGACTGGTTCTGTCCATGATAGCAGGAACTGGCTGTGTATGGTCCTATTGCTGTGGCAGACAGACAGACAGACAGACAGACAGAAGAAAGGAAGAAAGAGAGAAAGTGAGAGAGAGAAAGAGAGAGAGAGAAAGAAAGAGAGAAAGAAAGTGAGAAAGGAAGAAAGGAAGGAAGGAAGGAAGGAAGGAAGAAAGAAAGAAAGAAAGAAAGAAAGAAAGAAAGAAAGAAAGAAAGAACATACTTAACCAGAACCAGGATTGAGCTACAACCTTCAAGCCTACCCATAGTTACCTGCGTCCATCAGCCAGGTCTCACAGCCACAGGTTCTGCCACCTTCCAAAGTATCAACACCAGCTGGGAATCAAGTCTTTAAATGTGTAAACCTGTGGGGGACGCTTAAGTTTCAAGCCCTACCATGTGAGCTTTGTCTCTTAGACGTAATGTAAACTTGAGAAAATCTTCTACGTTGAAGTCAAGCCAGAAATGAAACCTATTTGTGTAAGAACTAAGATTCTCTTTCATGGCTGCAAAGAATACCAAAGTCAGGCAATGCTTCAAGATTTAGATAGTTTAGATGTTGTTACATTATACCATTGTGTGTGTGTGTGTGTGTGTGTGTGTGTGTGTGTGTGTGCATACCTATGAACCTAAGTATGTGTTCCTACATCAGGTCTGTATGTACCTTGCTTTCTTATTATCCTGGGGCTTATTTATTAAACTAGAGTGGCTAGCTCAGGAGCCCAGGTATCTGCCTGCCTCCACCAACTCAACACTGGGATTACAGGTGTGTATACCACTCCTTGATATTTTTATGTGTGTTTCAGAATCAAAATCAGATCCTTACATTTGTGTGGCAATTACTTTATTGAGTGATCCATCTTTCCAGTCCCAAACTGCCTTCTTTAGAGTATCAAGGTGTTTCACGTTCTTATACGACTTTTAAAAATTAAGATACATGTTTCCAGACCTCAAAGCAGAGAAGGAGATAGCTCTAAATGTTTTGATTTTAATGATCATCAATTTTAATTTTCCATATATTGAATTTAGTTTTAAGAAATATTCCAAAAGTAAATATTGAGGAGACTGGTTGTCAACTCCAAAGTGTGCTTTCATTGTCCTAAGATGAAATAATTGGTGAGTCTTTCCAGGTCTTTGCCTTTTGTGTCAGCATTCCTAGTTTTTAGACAGGTATTTTAATCCTTTCTGATCCCCGAGATTGTGTGTGTGTGTGTGTGTGTGTGTGTGTGTGTGTGTGTGTGTCTTTTCACATAATTACATAATTACTCAATAACTTGAGCAGATCCCTTGGAGCTTCTCCGATGTGTGATGGATAAATACTGTTCTTCTCCACCCTGGTAATTGGCCAGCAGATCTCCCAGGAATGTTTTGATCCCTTATATAAACACTCCAGGAACAAGGGGCCCGTGACTCTGTTTTATTCACTGGCAATGAGACCTGAAGTGTTTCACACAAAGTTCTCAGCATGTGAAGGTGAAGAATAAAGAGCTTGTGAGGAGAGCGCCCTCTGCTGGTAAGTAAGATTTCAAAATAGAAAATAGTGCTTAGGAATCAGAGAACAAAGTGTGTCCTTTTCAGCACAAAATGAGCTTACACCAAATGGTCGGCAGAAGGAATTCTTATTTTTATTGTCCTTAAATTGTGAGACACACTCTCTCTGTATCTTTCACCTTCCAACTATTATGTATATCGATTGGATATTGCCTTCTTTAGGACCACAAACCAAAATAGGCTCTAGACATGGTAGGCAGGTTACTGGTGTTTACATTTTCTTGTTTGATGTTTGTTTCCTGAATAACCCTAATCAAAGCCAGCTTCACTATCAGCTTCTTACCCTTGAAAAGCTCTGGACTGTCACATGTCAGGGCATTATTCTCAGGAGGTATAAAGCTACCTTTATTCTGCACAAAGGAGTGGCACACAAACCTGGGTCTGTCTCTTTCAAACTAACTTCCTGTGCATTTCCTCTTTAAGGCACTGATGGTGCTCTTCATTTGGGAAGGTCACAAAAGGGGGACTGGAGTGGAAGAAACCTGAGCCTTAATGGTGCCAACATCTTCAAGCAACTTGTCCGTCCCCAACCCCAACCCAAACCCCAACCCCAACCAAATTTCTCATTTATTTCTTTAACTAGGAGAAAATAGTTTGAGGGAGTCATTCTGAAGATTAAATAAAATAATGAACTAAAAAAAAATAATGCATACCTGGCAAGCAGCAGAAGCATGTTAGCTGCACTGAACACCATTCCTGAGAAGGCTGGGCTTGACAAAGACACAGAGAGAAAGCTAACTTCCCCCCTAAACATTCTGCATGGCCATACAACATTCTCACTCACACAAACTCCTTTTAAAGAGTTAGCACGTGGCAAGTTTGTCTGTGACAGTTACACAGACAAAGCCGATTTTTGGTATAAAGAAAATATCTGGGGAGTCGGGAACTGGAGACACAACTCAAGAACACTGGCTACTTTTCCAAAGGGCCTGGGTTTGATTCCCAGCACTCACATGGTGGTTCACAGCCCTCTGCAACTTCAGCTCTAGGGATTCCAATCTTGAAAAAAAATAAAAGATTCAAATTATATATAGTAAGCCCTACCTGCAGAATTAGCAGACTCCAACCCTTAAATGAAGCCATAAAAAAAAAAAAGATGAATAAACAGTACCTCCTGTGCATCAGGATTTAGACAATGAGGATAGGCTTTGCTCCGAATTATTCCAAGAAGACCCATGTCTCTGATACTCTCTATTGCTACTTAGAAAGAAAATGTTGATTTTATTATATTAGGTTTTTGTCAAAAACAATACACCGTGGTTTTATTATCAAATGGTTAGCTTGGGAAAAGTGGTTTGATCCTGATGTTGTGTTGTTTAAAGGGTCAATTTGCCTCTGGGTACCACTGTGTTCTCTAGTTCCTCTCACACATGTTATGTCACTCTTTATTATCAGACTATAAAAATAAATCACAATAGAGACAGTATAGGTAGAGACTACGTCTAAAAATCAAAAGGCAGACAGTCTCTGTTTGAGTTCCAGCACCATTTAACTCTCTGACCTTGAGAGTGTTGTTGGATACCCTGTCTGGTTTCACTGCCCTGATATTTAAAATAAATATACAAAAATGAAAACTTGGTATGAGCTTCCCAGGGTTGCATTAAGAATTGTCACAAACCCATGACTTAAAAGGCAAGTTTTTCCCCCTTATACTTCAGGAAGTTTAAAATCTGAAACCTAGGTGTCCAGATAGTACCTGCAGATGACCCCTCTGCAGCTGGAGTCACATGTGATGCATTCTAGGAATTGAGCTTGGTCTTCTGCAGAGGCAATGTGCACTCTTAACTACTGAGCTTTCTCTCCAGACCCATTACAGATTTTCTTATTCTGCTTATAACTAATTCCTTAGCTTCACATATTAAGTGTAAGTGTCAGGGAGAAGAGCCCCATGTTCAATCTCATGTGTGTGGTGTGTGTGTGTGTGGTGTGTGTGTGTGTGGTGTGTGTGTGTGTGTGTGTGTGTGTCCCCATGCTTTCTCAATAAAACTTTTCAACAGTTGGCTGCATCTCTAAGTTTGGCCATCTAAGATTTCATTTTCAATCCATAAAAGGACTGCCGAGTCCTCCAGATGTTCTGAATGCTCCCACTGTTCTCCATTTACCCAGACCCAAGTCCTCAACATCATTTTAATTACTCCTTGTTTGTTGTTACAGCCAAGGAAGACTTGATGGATCCTGCTTGACAGTAATCCATCTGTCTGTCATACCCACTTGATCCTTGAGAAAGTACCCTGAATACAGCTTGTTGTTGTATTCTTAATACTGTTCTAGCTTAGGCATCCCTCAACAATTGCCCAGCTGACCAGTACACACACACACACACACACACATGCACGCACGCACGCACGCACGCACGCACGCACGAAACGAACGGGTAACATTTAGAATACGACGCTCTGTCCGCTTGTTCCCAGACAGCTGCCATTTTCCTGCTGCTCTGGCTCTGGACCATGGCTTCGGCTATCTAGAAAAACAGGCCCTGGCACCCAGGAGACATCAGCGTGGGGGATGGTTTTGCCAATTCACCATGCTGCCCCGCAAAGCTTGGCTGAGCCCCTGATAATACCCGCCATCCACGAGGTACCTGGTAGAAAGAAGACTCTTAAAGCTTAATGATTATCTAAAGTATTTATTTATTTAGAAATGCTCAATTAACAAGATGCCCACACAATTAGAGTTGTTACCTAATATCTAACCTTTTGATAGAAGTTGCTACCCAGGACAGCTTTTGACCCATCCATGGATCTCCGTGGCTGCTCCCTCTCTCATCTCTTCTCCTCTTCCTCTCCTCTCCTCACAACTCCTCACTCCTACCTTTCATACTTCCCAATCACTGAGCTTTATTGCAAATGTAGCGGGAAAATATCCCACTACACACACACACACACACACACACACACACACACACACACACACACACAC
>JANHMN010000002.1:149050693-149061388 GCA_030674055.1 Rhabdomys pumilio
ACACACACACACACACACACACACACACACACGTTGGGTTCTAGATAAATATGTGTGTGGTCTTACGCCCTGCTAATTCTTTTGACAGAGGTGCACTCTATCATAGTACAGAGTTACATGAAGTAGCTCAGCAGAATGCATAAAACATTTGGTCAAACACTCATGAAGTCTGGATGCTTCTATCAGTGGAATACCTAGGACATAAGGCATCTATTGGTTTGAGATTCTGGGACTCTCTATCACATGACAGTGATCATGACTGGAAAAGAGAGAAGATTAATTCTAACATACAATTAACAGTGGTTAGTAACTCTCCCTTTCCTGTCCCTCTCTGTGTTCCAGTAAATAAAGCTACCTTGTCATATATTTATAACACATACTCCTCTGTGTGTGTGTGTGTGTGTGTGTGTGTGTGTGTGTGTGTAAGTGTGATGTATTATAACAAGTAAAGCTTCTGGATACCATATGTATGTACATGCATATATTATATATATATTGTAACATTATTAATGAAAAAGCTTTCACTTAATAGTTGTTATGTGTCTTGTGTACATGCTAACATGCTAAACTATATTGAGAACACTGCAAGATTTCATACCCTATATGAAGCCATACCCATTCATTATGGATACAAGTATCTTTATGTCTTTTTTCTCTTTCTGACCAATTCCTTATCACATTCTAAGTTACTGGTGTCAAGGATGGAGGAGCCACGTGCATTAAAGAGTCAAGTAGATACCAACACGCTTTAACTACATTCAAATGTACACTCTCATATATCATTCTGAAAACGGCTCTCCTTGCAACGGAAGCACACTTCCAAAGCAACAGACGGATGCACACATGTGAAACAAGAAATATTCAGCATTTAACAGACAGAACCCAGAGATGATCAGAGGGGATAGAGTCATAGCGATGTTCTCACAGCATTAAAGTGGGCTTCAGAGTGTATCCGACAGAACTACATGTTATTCACCATCTCTAAAACATACCCATGTATATCAGGCATCAAGTTACTTTTGGGAGGTATCCTGAAGGACAAAAGGACCTGGTTTGCCAGATTTCACCTTGATTTGTTTGGTAATAGAGCCTTAGGTATTAGGAAGGTCCATTTGTAAGCCCAGTTCCATACTCCCTTCCTTTTCTGGCTCAGGAAAGCAAGAATTGAGCAGTTGTTCAATTATTCTGGTCATTATAGCAATAGAAATAACATTTTAAGATTGAAAGAGATATTTTTATAAACGCACTGAAGTCAGGCATTGAAGTCCTCAGCAATATTACCAGAAAATTTCTCTAATCAACTGCAACTTACAGGGAGAAAAGACATTCTGTCCCGTGTAGCTGCAGTCCATCCCTCCCTAGGGGACCAAAGACCACAGTTGGTGTCTTATAAAGTAAGGATGAGGCAGCTGAGAAAGTGCAGAGCTCCACTGAGTCTGGTGGCACCTGTGGAAAGCCACAGTGCCTGGCTGAACAACGTTAACACACGAAGGCCGAGTGTACTTATTTGTGAAGACAGTCACAAACATACCTTGAAAATCCATGCTCCTCTCGGTACAGGGTGTGAGTATGACTGGGTTTAAAAGGACTTTATTTGGGTCTAAGAATCTATTGCAGAGGTCCAGGCATTTGCAACATTAAGGTACTCTGAATATTTTCATGATATTAAAGTATAGAAAAGGCAAAGCAAATTCGTGGAAAAGAACACGATGTTCATATTTTTTAAATATTCATAGTGTCTTGGTGTGAGACACGGGGAGCAGAATGATTAATAGAGTTTCTTTTCCACGTGGGTTTATGTTTGCAAGATTTCTGTTACGCACATCTGTCCCCACACGTATAAACACACACTGCTTTCCAGGAGAGTAGCCAGTTGTAAATAATCTCCCTGTAACAGTAAGGCATGGGTAGCTGTGATTTTTTTCCTCCTCAAACGCTCACCAGAATCTTATGCAGCTTCACTCTTCAACTACACCCTGAATTTAAAAAAAAAGAGAAAGAAAAAGCATTTGGGTACCAAAGATGCTTTCTTCTACAAGATAATTAAATTCTGGTGTAATTCACCTTAGGCAAAGTGGGAGATACGTTGTCTTTTATTGCCTCCAGCTTCTCACACAGGAACAATCCCTCAAGAATCTGCTGTCTAATGTTTCTTCTGCCTGCAGCTACTGTCTGCTCTGACTTTAACACAGAATCAAGGCCCGGTATATTTGTTGAAGTTCAGATGCTTTTACATTATTTCCAACGAGTACAAGACTCCATAGCATGACACAGGGAAATGTTTAAGACAGAGAAAGGACAGAGGAGAAAGCTGATTACATAGCGTGCCTGTTTGATCTTTGCTGTCGACTAGTTTCTGGTCAAATGAAAGTGTGTTGATAAATACACACACACACACACACACACACACACACACATACACACATACATACATACATACATACATATATGCATACATTCTCTCACACACATACACACTAATACATAAAATATTTTTAAAATATACATTCAAAGACTAATTTATTTTCAACTTTCAGTTATGAATGAGACAGCATTTTTGTGTGTATTGAGAGCCACTAATAACCATATGTTTCTAGAAAGTATCAGCTCACAGCTTGCATTTACCTGAGTGTCAACAGTTTTGCCTTGATTTGTGACGGCTCTCAACACTGGTTACACAACGTGCTTGCTTGCTTTCCACTCTCACACTTATACTTGAACTTTAGCATTATTTTTACTCTCTTGGTTCCTATGGCACTCCCTCTCACCTCCTCCTTCATAAAACCTTACCTAGGTTTTCATTTATTTATATCCTAAATATATTTTCCAAATAGATGGGTATACACAAGCCCAATTGCATTTACATTTTCATACATTGATATAATTTGAAATTCTTCAGTCTACAATCTATCTGTATTTACAGTGTGTGTGTGTGCATGTGTACATGTGTATGTAGTATGTACATGGGAACATGTATACATGAGTCCAGTGACATACATGTGAAGGTGAGAGAACAACTTTGAGGAGTTAGTTCTTTCCTTCCAACACAGGCTCTGGTACCGGACTTGGGATGTCAGACTTACCAGCAATTGCCCCTAAGATTTTCCTTATTCTTCGTGAGCACATGGAAAAAGAAATATTGTCATTGAAATATGACTTGGTGTAACTTTTTGGAAAAAGCTAAACATGTACTATCTCTTGCTTCTAGATTTTATTTTTAATCTGTTATAAACATAGAGTGGGAGTGTTCATCAAATATGATAAGACATTAAGTGAAAAAGTCTAACTTTATAACAATTCTTGTCTGTTATATGAAAATAGTTCTGCGAAGAAAATAGAGTAAAATATTCACGACAGTTACTGGTATAAGACATTGTCTTTGAGATAGAAACTGGAGAACTGAAACAATAAATCTTTATATAGACTTACTGGCTATTATATAGACTATATCAACAGACACACAAGACTGGTGGGTATCCATGGGCTCACACAAACATAAATTCACTAATCAACACTCTGCCATGTCAGGTCCCTATGTGACTGAAACAGTTCCTGAATAATGGAGCAATCTTTAGAAGGAAGCTTCCCCCTCCCTATTTTTCCTTTCCATAAAAAAATAATAATGTTCTTCACACAAATTATACTTTTGAACAAAAACGTTTTTTAATGTTAATGCACAAACCAAAGAGAGAGAGTGAATACAGCAGAGGTTAGTAATTGTGGGATCGGCAGCTTCTATGTTTGCCTGAGGCCTATTGAGAAGGGTCTTTCCATCTTTAATCACAACATTAATGTTTCTTTGATCTTTTCCATACTAAACTGAATTCTGTGGTGATTATCAGTCTTGTTCTTACTACTGGAGTTGCTGGCATGATTTATTCCTTCCTCTCTCATGAGAACCTTCTTTCCTTGGCTCCCTCTCTGCACCACTCAGCGAGTTCCTCCCATCTCCTCATTGTTTCTTTGTTCATTCTTTTCTGTCTGATCTAGGAATGATGGTGTGATCCATGGATTAGCCTAGATCCTCAGTCTACACTAACCCCTTAATAAGAAGCCTCTTCTCCAGAGTCTCCAGATCATTATATACACACGATGCCAAATATCTCTCAACAAAATTCCACATACCCATATCAGACTTCCTAAGTGTTCTAAGAGAGTCTTCTCTTATGTGCCTAATAGTCACCTTAAATTGAACTGGTCTCTAATGGGCACAATTTTCTCTTCTCTATCAAATCCCCAAACCACACTTCTCATGAAGTTTTCTTTCCCTCAGCTAATGACAGCTTCGTCCTGCCAGTTGAAAAGCCATAGTCTTTTTTAATTTGCTGTCACCCTGACATTTCCTGTCTGATCATCTAAGGTACCCTACTGATCCCCATTCTGTCTCAATCCCTACAGTTTCCACTCATGTTTGAACTGCTGGTATTTTCTCTTAAATCACCTACTGATGTGTGCTCCTTTGACAAGTCTGTAAGTGCCAGGACCTGGGCACTATTTCCTCTCTCATCTTCTCCCTCACTAGCTCACTCTGCTTGAAGCACAGTAGCATCTTTACTGTTTCTTAAAAATGCCAGTGACCCCTTGCCTTGGAACCTCTGAAGTGTTTGTCTTCTATTTTTTCTTTCCTCAGTATTTAAATGACAACCCCAACCTCCACGTCTTTTAAGCTTTTCTCAGATGCATCTCTTGTTTTTTTTTTTTTTTATTTTATTTTTAGGGGTGGGGTATTCAGTACCCCATGTAGGCCAGGATATCTTTGAACTTGCTACATAAATACAGCTTATCTTAAATTCTGATCTTCTGCCTATTTCTCCAACTTGTGGCATTACAGGCATATACCACCATGCTGTGCTTTATGACACACTGGGGATCAGACTCCGGGCCTCACGCAGGTTAGGCAGGTACTCTTCCAGCTTGCCTACGTCCTTACACTGTACCATCATCTTTCTGATGAAGTTTCATGCCAGCCCTAATTCCACATAGATGTCTGAGACCTTTCTCCTGCTTCCCAAGATACTTTTATCTCTGCAGTAATTTTTCCTTCAGTGGTAGCTCATGTTAAATGATTAGTGTCTAGATTTCCTGCTAAAAATAAATTCAGTAAATTTAGGGCTTGTTGTTGCTGTTTATTTGCATGTTCTGATACACAGACAACTTCCCTGCAGAGTAAGTCCTCCAAAATATTGGCTGAGGAGATGGCTCAGAGGGCAAAGTGAACGTTGTACAAGCATTTGGATCCCCACCACCTATGTAAATGCTACATAGATGTGGCCACTTACCCATCAACCCACTATAATCTCAAAGACAAGGCGTGCCCAGAGAACACTGGTTAACAAGAGTAACCTAGTTAGCAAGGTCTGGGTTCGATGAGAGACCCTACCTCAGTAAATAAATTAGAGAGCTATAAAGCAATATACCTGAAGTAACTCTGGTGTTTCACTGGCACACACACACAAGTCCACATGTATGTGAACCTGCAAACACACACATGCCTACACACAGGTGAACATGCATACACATAAATGCTCACATACATGTGAACTTGCATACACATATGCCCCTATACATGTAAACCTGCATACACATGCATGGCCCTACACAGGTGAACATGCATACACACACATGCCCATATACATGTGAACTTGCATACACATACGGCTCCACACATGTGAACCTGCATACACACACATTCTTAAACACAGGTGAACATGCATACATATACATGTCCACACACATGTGAATATGCATACATTCTCACACACCAAAATATCTGTTAAAGAGGTGAATGGATTCTGAGTATCTGTAAACTTCACAATAGAGTAAACACATCTGTCTAACACTCATAGGGTGCTAGAGGAAAGGGATGGTTAAAAGTCGGTCAATCTAATCCAAATGCTGACATCATCCCTAAAGAGCACAGTGGTCCATCTCCTATCAGATTTCCTTTTAGAAATGAGGATCATTTTGTAGTTTTCAGTAGTTTCATTTTTAACTTTTATAGGATTTCATAAAACCTTTTGTTTTGAAGAATTAAAAGCCTACACACATATTCACTAATAACAGACAAGCAAGTATTCTGTGATAGATTTAAAATATTATCAGTGGGACTTGGAGGCGATTGCTGGCAACTGTTCTCTTTAGAATTTGCTAGAAAAATAAATAAAAATGGACGTGGAACTTTATAGCAACTTGCCATTTCCTGCTTGGAGGCTCTACTGTCCATAAATCCTGATCCTGATGCCTTGAGCGTTTAAAACAGACACTTAGAAAATGTGCTCAGGAGACTTGTTGTAGTGATCTAGTCTTCACTTAAATTTCCAAAGATAAAATAATTGCTAAATGAGCAACCACTCATACTAATTTTGAGTCCGTTGGTGTTCATCTACAGCAGGCTGATGGAGTTTGGAGTGTGCTTGGTCATCAGAGTTCATGGGTAGCAGTGAAAGCACTGGGAACAGAGCCTGCCATCTAACAAAAGGAAGTATGTCACGACAAACAGCACAGCTGACTCAGGCAATTTTTTTATCTCTTGATTTCCTTGGCCCTGGGGAAGTTGCATAGGTTCCCGATGCCACTGGCCATTTATTTTTTTCTACTACCTAGTAAGACATTCTTGCTTCAGACCTGTGTTTGGTTTAATGTAATCGAGACAAGGATAAATAAATTTGCTAATAGGGTCATATGCAGAAAGCCTGGTGTAAACATACCTGGCCTGTGTGAATTACATTACTTTTTTCTCAGTAGACAAAACATGTCTTGTGCAAATTCGTTTATGCAGTCTTAATAAAAGCCCCAAAGGAAATAGACCCCCGGATGCTTTCAGTAGACTCAAACAGTCTCAGATGCTGGAGGAGAAGAATGAATAAACAGCTGGATTTGCTTTTATCTAGACAGCGGGGTCAGACTTAAGACTTGCACTGTGCAGTCCACCATTATTTCTGTCTTAACTTTGTAAACGAAATTCTGCGATCACATCAAAAAAAAAAAAAAAAAAAAAAGAAAACCCAACTATGAAAACGAATCTTTCCAAGGCAATTCCAGCTGGAGCCAGAAAGAACTAAAATAGATCCCAGCTGTTTGGATTATCTCAACCCAAGAACAACTAAATACTGCCACAGAGAGCACTATTGCTAGTAAATTGGAAGCTGTGGGTAGCTAGAAAGCAAAGTTCTTACAGACCACCCCATGAAGCAGTAGCTTGGAAAGGCTAGTGAGCAGATCAGATTAACTGTTACTTGTGGTTTCAGCTGTCCCAACATCTCCTGCTTGGAATTTCAAACCGATTTAAGCCTGAACACACTTCCTCAGATGTGTGTATTTTCAAGTAAGCAGAAGACAGTGTCTTTCCGGGAAATCTTTACGTTTCCCCACCTTTATTGCTTTATATATTTCATCAGCACGCTAATCGTTTGTGGAGGTACTTGATCTTTTACTCGTTGTGATGACCAAACACTCCTCAAAAGCAACTTAAGGAAGGAAGGATTAATTTTAGCTCACAGTTTTAAAGGATGTAGTCATCACTGAGGGGAAGATGGGAGACAGGAACAAGAGGGTTTATTGCATTGTTTCTGTTACAAGAAAGCAGAGATAAAGATCAGTTGGTTCAGTCTCTGTGAGCCCTGTGAGCCCAGGATGGCTGATTCTATGGGTTTTCTTGTGGTGTACAGGACCCTCTGGCTCCTATAATACGTCCTTCCCATCTTCTGCAGTATTCTGCCAGTCTCATGTTTGGCTGAGAGTCTCTGCCTCTGTTTCCATTAGTTGCTAGGTGAAGCTTCTGACAAGAGGGCTAGTCTGTGAGTATAGCAGAATATCCCTCCGTCTCTAGGCTCTCTAGCCTCAGGGTGCTGGCCCTTCAGGCAGGGTCAGCCTGGACTCCCTCTCGTGGCAATGTGTCTCATTTGTTGGCTGCTTCCACAATTTTTGTGCAGTCTTTACACTAGCACATCTTGTAGGCAGGGCAAATTATAGGTCAGGGGTTTTGTGGCCGGGCTGATGTCCCAATCCCTCAACTGGAAATCTTGCCTTGTTACAGGACATGGCTAGTTCAGGCTCCATATCTCCTAATGCTAGGAGTCATAGCTAGGGTCACTCTCATAGATTCCTGGGAGTTTCCATTGCACTAGGCTTCTAGTTCATCCCAATGGTTTCTTGATTTCTCCCTTCCTCCCTTTTTATTCTGTCTGGGACCCAAGCCCATTCACCAGTGGTCCCTGGCTCAGGATTCAGGGTTGGTCCTCCATGTTCATTCAGACTCCTTTGGAAACACTCTTATAGGCACACCCTAAGGCTTACCTCGAAATGAGCCTAAATCTCATAAAACTGAAATCAAGATTAGTTTCCACAATGTGTGTTTTCTCTCATACTTAGACTTTCCATGTTTGAGTTCTGGACCCAGAATTCCATTTGCATTACACTGCACATAGCAAACTCTATGTAAACTTAAACAAATAAGCAGAGAAAAATGGTAGAGACCCACTGGACTGTTTCATTTACTGTTGATAATCTTCACCACCTTGCTAATTAACCTGTAGTGTTCTGTCTTAGTCACCCATTTCATTATTAATAAAATGAATAACACTGCATATCAATCTCTGAAAATAAGGTTTAGTGATTTTTTCCCCCTCTGGTTACAAAAGTCTTCTATGATTTACTCTGTTCTAGCATTATCTCCCAACACAGCAATTTATATTCATTTAAATATATTAAACTTTTACATGGTTTTAATGTATTCTCTTTTCATATTCACATATTCATAAATTATATATTTGAAACTAGTTTTCATTTGAAAGCATAGCCAAAGGCAACTCATTTCCAATATAAATCCTCTCTTAAGGAGATACGGATTAGTTTTTCTTAGTGTACATGCTACACATTTAATTAGGGCATTCTTATCCATGTAGACTTAACAAATCCATCCTATAAAATGAGTCGGTATGAAAATGGATGCTATTTATAATTGAATAGAACTTTGGAGCCCAAATTTATTTTGCCACCTAATATGTCAAATTCTTGTTAAACAGTTCTCTCGAGCTATAAAATTTAAAAGAGAGAGAGAGAGCATGCCGTGTAGTTCAATAGTCTCTGTTAAAACAAGAGAGAAGTTAATTGGTAAAGAATGTTTTCCCAACCTTAAACAAGTAGTAGGTTGGATGACATTCTCTTTTTATGGCAGATGGAGACCAGATGAGGTTTCTTTTTGTTGTCATTTTCTGAGCCGAACATTTGAGCTGCTGATGACCAGATAAACTTGGTTTCCTTAAATACCGTGCTTAATATTTATGCTGACTCCTATTTGAAAAGTTAGTCAGGATGTCTAAATAAAACATTCCAGATACAATCTTCCAGCGATGACACTGTAATCTTAATTTCCCTAAAAATAACTTTAGACACCATGCCGATTTTTCAAAGTTGAGTATTTTTCAAATGATACCTAATGTTTCCCTGAACGTCTTATACTTCCACCTAAAATCCTGAAATCAGAAACCTCCGTTCATATATGCATAGTCTTCCCAATCAGATGAAAAGACAAAACATTATTTAAAATACAAAACCTTTCATATTTCAAAGTGAAAATAGGCATCCTGTTTCTCAGGGCTAACCAATACCAGCACTAAATGAGAGTGAATAAATATGTACTTTCCAACATGTTGAGTTTGTAGTTTCTGTACTAGTAAAGGGCACGTTTCCAGCCTCAGAGACATGATGATTTGCACCGAGAGAATTTCTTTATTCTAGAGATGCATAGGTAAACCAGGAAAAAAGTTTAAAGGTGACTAATGTAGGCAGTTGATATGGTGCTGATAAATATTCAAATGCTAAATACTAGCTCCCAAGATCTGCCCCCCCATGAGAAGATCTGAACATATACCAAATGATGCTATGTAAATCTTGCACCCTCCAAAAAGATACATATAACCTGGGCTGATCAGAAGAGCAAAGGTTCCCAGAAAACAACTGAGGTAGGCACCATGAGAAGAGCCAGAAAGGAAGAAGGAAGGAGGTCACCAAGGGGTAGGTGGCTCATGAGTGCATAGCGAAGAGGACTGGCCTGATGGAGGCAGAACATGATAAGTAATATCTTGAAGATAAGTTTATTATAAATCTAAAGGTTCCTGTGTTTTTTATTTGGGAACAGTATGGTCTGAAGTGGGGTAGAAACCCTTCATAGATATTTAAAGACAACCAGGGGATGTAGCAACCTCTCGAACAATATTAACCACAACAGACTAATGAGTCATTAAATGCAGTGGAAAAAGCACCAGGGTAAGTGTACCTTAGAAGATAAGAACAGATGTATTTTTAAGAAAGAATGAATGCTAAATGTTCACAAGAACTAAGGCATTACAGGAGAAAAGGAAGGACTTTCGTGATGGGATGGGGGCACGGCCACACTGGAGTAGATGGATGGGTTAGAAGAGATGAGAGGGTGCAGCTAGTGATGGGAGCTCTTTTTGCTTTTCAAATGGGACAAACCTGGTAACAAGAAGAATACACAGCCTTCAAGGAAACTTTGAGCTTTTGTTTGCTTCCTTGCTTGTGATTAGGCTAGAAGATACTTGAGAATATTTCATTAATGGAAGAAGAATAGAATAGAAAACAGAACAGAAGAACAGAACAGAACAGAAAAGAGAACAGAACAGAAAAGAGAACAGAACAGAACAGAACAGAACAGAACAGAACAGAACAGAACAG
>JANHMN010000002.1:149061398-149106597 GCA_030674055.1 Rhabdomys pumilio
AGAACAGAACAGAACAGAACAGAACAGAACAGAACAGAACAGAACAGAACAGAACAGAACAGAACAGAACAGAACAGAACTGAGTTCTAGGTAGAATACAAGGCAAATTCCTGTGATGAGAGTTGGGGAGGGGTGTGGACATTTCACAGATGCCTGTCACACCCTGGTTACCACTTATTCTACTCCACTTTCTCTTGGCTTGATGCCTAGATGACAGGGTTGCATAGCTCTTGACTGTGTAACATTGTTTCCTTCCTCTTCTAAGTATCTAATCTTCTTCTTGGCATCTTCTCACCTTCCAGAATTGCTACTTGCATCTTAGATGTCAGTGTCTACCAAGAGTTTGGGAAATTCAGAAGGAAGAGATTGTCATCTTTTGTTCATTCACAAATTTCAAACCACTAGCATGTGGCACACTGCAAATATTTGTTGAATTGGAAAAAAAATGTTGGCTTAGTCTTGGATATCTTTGCATGCGTTGTTGAGGGCCTCATAGCTTCTAGATAAGCACTGCACCACTAGATTAGATTCCCAGCTTGCTAAAGGGCTTCATTTTTATACAGAATAAAAATAATTAAATATAATAAAGAGTGACCAACATGAGACTCCAAATATACTAAAAATTACATATTCACAGCCGAAACCAATGGTCATACATAGATACAGCCTCACTTAAGGAGTGTCATGGCTTATTTACATTATGAAACATTTTATATTTAAGTAGCTACCATTATTAAATACTAGATTTAACACAAAGTTGTAGTCTCAACTTGCAAAGTATAATGTGAGTTTCTTGTGAAATACTTGACTCACATGATGAGTACCCCTAGTATTTGAGTTGCAGGACCCCCAACACCACCCAAGCACAATTTTACCCAAAAGGAAGCAGAGGGTTTTTATTGCAAAGTTCCCCCCACTTATTGTTGTAAACTCAAACCTGAACTGAGACCTGCTTTTCACATTTGAGTACCATATTCTATATTCAACTGTTTCACCCACTTATGATTCTTGCTTGGCCATGTTAGCGGATAGTGTACACAATTCATGATGCAGATAATACCCAGCTTATAAGTAAATTGTGTCCCTGTGCAGGAATAGAGGAGAATAAATAGCATTTTCCATTACCCACCACGATGTTCTCAGCTGAAATCCTTGTAACAAGAGGAATGCAGAATAAACTCGTTAACAAAAAAAAATATTCTGTGACCCAGAAGACTTAAGAAAAGAGGAGCCAAAGGTCCAGGGAAAGAGGTTTTAAGTGAAATCTACAGAAAAAAAAAAGGCAGTTGTGGGTGTGATGTAATTGTAATAAAGTGACAGGAACTTAGCAGTCTTTATTTGTTCAGACTCCATTTGGCCAGGTCCAGTGCAGTAACCTTCAGGAATGAAAGTCTTATGACCTACTGCTAGGTTAAATGACTCATCTTTGCAATGGGTGTGGCTTTATACAAACTCTCATTTTTCTCTTTGATGATGTCATCCCTTTATGTAAATAGTTCAAGGGGCATCCAGCATTCATATTTCAATTCTCTTTACCTGACTCCCCTTTCTCTAGATGGAATCATGGCATTTACTTTGTCATCTCCCCTACAGGAACTGAAGGCTGCCTATAGTTTTTCTTCCCTTTCTTTAATCCTGTCCTCAGTTTCCACACATGCGATCATTTCTTAACGCAGTTTCTTATATAAGAAACATATACACAGATTATTCTGAAAGTTCAATATCTCAACCTTCAGTCCTTTTAAGTTCTCTAACAAGCAAAGTCCATGAAATGCTTGTACAGAAGAGATAGAACTCCTGAGGATATGTCCCAGTCTGAGGAAGACATGCTATTGCTGGAGTTTTAAACACTAGTTATGTAAGAGCAAGGGTGTCAGTTCAGTTTCTCTCACAAATAGTCATTTCTTAAGCACTGCTCATTTCTCAGAAGAAAATACTTCTAACTTACTACATTCTAACTAATAAATTTTTAGTGTTGATTGGAGGTTTAAAGACCATTTTTTTTTCTGAAAGGAGTTTTGCATTAGAACCATTCAAAAACTAACTCTCTTGGAGTTCAATCTTAAGCAATCACCCTTGAGGAGTTCACTCATTTCTGCATAGGTACATTCGCTATGTAATGTTCTGTGTTCTGGTGTCAAGCACAGGAAACATAATGATATGAATCCCTCATACATAGAACAAGTGACTCAAGAACCTCCTCTACCACACATATTGGTCCTAAATGCATTGACAGGGCAATAAAAGATCCTCTATTAGTAGGACTTAGAGGGGCTAGTTTTACTTTTCTCTTGGAAAGGGTGAGGGCTGGGGAGATTATTTCTATTTCTATATATCATAACCATTGTAACTTAAAACTTATTTGGTCACAGAAACTAGGCCAGTCTGGTTTGGGCTTGAAATGGTCTGTTGGTTCTACATTCCTGGATCCCAATGTGTTGAAGGGACATTGTAGCTTTTCCTGAAATAATCACCACAAGCCCAGCTTATGTTCCTTTCTCCTTTTTTTCTTCGTATTATGGACTGAATTTCTGGCACTGATGTGGGCGAGCACTGCAGAATTTACTGATAAAATCATAGTACAAATTGAGATTTGGTAGCAAGTGCTCCTAAGCAAATTCTTAAAGCCCCCGAGACATCTTATTTCAAGGTCACTTTTGTCCCAGGTTATCAAATGATAAGCTTCTTTCCTCTCCTCCTGTCAGACATTACACTGTGTCTGCTTACTCCTTCCATTCTCTCCTCTTGGAAAAACCATGTCTTTCTTAACATGCATAATATTGCTTAATGTTGTGTTACCATACAGAATATTCTAGTATTTTTCTCCTAATACCAGATCCCAGTTGCTGGCAGAGTCCTCAGAGCTTCAGGATGCAAACAATTAAAATAACTTGCTCCTTGAGAAAAATATAATAGCAAACTTGAGTCTTTTTTTTTTTAATCTGTAAGTGTTGCATTGTAGCTAATGACATTAAAACAACCCCTACATTGTAGCATCTATACTTGTGGAAATGCAAATTGATTTCCAAACATCGCGTATATTTTGGGACCACAGTGACTTAGAGTGGTCTTAGAGACTTCTTAGAGTCTATTGAAGAATGGAAACAGGAAGCAGAGATTTTCATTACCTTTGTAGTTTTTCAAATATGATAGATGTGGCTTCTTCCAGTAATGTGTGATCTGTAATGAAAAGGTACAAGCTGTTTTGTCCTGACACACACTATTGAGACATCATAATTTACATTGAAAGTGTTAACTTAAAAATAAAGATCTAAAGCCGGGCAGTGGTGGCACACGCCTTTAATCCCGGCACTTGGGAGGCAGAGGCAGGTGGATTTCTGAATTTGAGGCCAGCCTGGTCTACAGAGTGAGTTCCAGGACAGCCAGGGATATACAGAGAAACCTTGACTCAAAAAAAAAAAATCTAAAAGTAACAGTAATTATGTTAAGTTCTCCCAAAATAACTTTGTATGGGAAAAGTTTGATTGCAGTAGTCAGTTTATAAACATATGTACTCTGTCTCACCATGATCCTTTGGTGACCATATTGTCTAGGGGGAAAAGAATCAGGATAAAGAACATTTGCAATTGTGTAAAAATCTTGGGAAAGAAATAATTCAAGAGATGTTGGAATTCCTAAGACATTTCCATATTTATGGGAAAATACATCTGAATATTTGAAATTAGCACTATCCTAGAAAATGTCTATTTTTTCCCTAAGTGGAAACCAATCTGCAAGTAGTCAAAGAACATGCAACCATCTAACTATGATAAAAGGCAGTGGGAAGTGTTAAGTTCTTGAACCATTTATGACTGTCAAGGCCTTTCTTGGCACCTGACCTAACATTCCTGTTATCTGAACCTTTCTTCTGAGGTATGAGAAAGGAGTTCGTATTCTTTAGGAAAGAAAACTTGGTGAAAGGTTTATTAATCATGATATAGAGCAGAGTGAATGGATAAGATCAGTTAAAAATAGCCTGTCACTAGAATGGGATTTTAGCCCAAATAAAAGAGATGGCTCAGGCCCAAGCATTGCATGTGGTGGCACATGCCTGTGATATCAGTGCTCGAGGTAGAGGCAAGAGGTAGAAGTTCAAGGTCACCTTCAACTGTATACCAAATTTAATGACAGCTTGGAATACATGAGACACTGTTTTAAAAACTAAATGTTAAGTGGAAAATTACAAAAATAAAGTATACACCTCTTAAATAACTTACTATAGCCTATTTTTTATTGTCAATATGTGTGCTTATTTTTAATAAACTTATTCACAGATAAGTATCTCCTGGGAAAAAAAATAGTGTATTCGTTATTTTTCACTGTATGTGGCTTCAGTTATCAGTGCTGGGTCTTGTACTATATCTTTAATGCATGTGAGATGTTATTTCACTAGGTTGGTGCAAAGTAATTTCAGTTTCAGACCATAAGATTTAAATCATTGAAGTGCCAGGGTAGGGGGATACCCAGAGAGCCCCAGTCACTCAGAGGAGAAAGGGAGGGGGAGAAGGGAAGGATTGTGGGAGAGGCTGAGAGGGGGCAGTGAGCGGGTTGTAAAATGAATCAATAAAAAAAAATTAAATTAAAAAGCTAGGTTCAAACATATCTTTATCAATGAAAATAGAAACCATTACAATTGACATGTTTATGCCAATGAGGAATACATTTGTTTATCCCTATATTATGAAAATTCATAAATCCAGACTGGAGGGATTGTTAGAAAGCACATTCAGCATTCTGCTGGTTACTGAAGTAGTTTACTTTAAAAAGTTGATCTTGATATCTGAGGGTAGAGGGATACTGAGGGGGAGGGCTCCATCCTATCAGAGGAGAAAGGGATGGGGATGGGGGAGGGACTGTGTGAGCAGGGAGCAAGGAGGGGTAGCAGGCGGTGATAGGAATGTAAAGTAACTAGGTAAAAAAAACAAAGAGGAAGAAGAAAGAAGTTCTTGTGCTTGAAAAAAGTGTTCATTGGTTGTAGAGATCAGTTTGTTGTGGTGGACAAGGTAAAACTTCTTAACCCAATTCATTCAACTTCTGAAATTATTGATCTCCAAACATCATTTTGGGACCATAGTTACTTCTTAGAGTTTATTAAAGAATGGAAACAGGAAGCAGCGGTTCTCATCACCTCTGGAGTTTTTCAAATATGATAGATGTGGCTTCTTCCAGCAGTGTGTGATATGTAGTGAAAAGGAGTTGTTTTGGAGAAACTGGGCTGTTTCTGCTTCCCAATCCCAGATGCTGGTGTTGCAGTTTTGGATGTATCAATTAACCTGTGGTGCGTCCTTCCCAGGTGCTCTCAAGAGGACTCAGAAAACTGAGGTAGATCAGATCAACAGCAATGACCATGCCATGCCTACCCTACCCTACCCTACCCTACCCTACCCTACCCTACCCTACCCCACACACACTTTGCTACAAGTTTGGCTTTGTAGCTTCTCCTTCAGACACTAAAAAGTTTCTCACTGCTTGTCATATATAGTCAACTATTTGTGGCATGTCACAATCTGACTGAGAAACTGTTTCATAGACAGGACAAGAATCCAAAACAGTACTTTGGAAAAATTCAGTCATCTCAGATATTCATGTTTTTGAGTTTTTGCACCTTTCTAATTTGCTTCAGATGCCAGATGAATACTTAACAGTCTCTGTTGAGTTCTTTGGTAACTTTTTAAGCTGTAAGAGGATCCGTGTTGATAGTTGGTCATTGTCAATGTCCCATGGGTAGCCATCACTTTCCTTACCCTCAAGCTCTCATCCCCTTCACAATACTTACTGGATCACCTCCACAGTGTACACAATTCATCAGCTACTGGACCAAATGAGTTGTTGATGTTGGAAGGTGTCTCTATTGCTTTATGACCTATTTTTTTTTACTCAATTAAGAAAATTTTTCAAATTTGTATTTTGTCTAACATAATTTTCATAGTCAAAAATAAACATCAAGAAATCACTGGCCAAAAAAGTGGAAAATGCACAATAAATGATACATAACATAGACTCATTTACTAAGAATTCATTCCAATCATCATGCAAGTTTCAATAATACCAAACCCATCGTTCTTTCTGCCCATGCTGATACTTGGTGTTTGGTCACAAATTAAAGGTTTAGATACAATTTGTTGGGCACTTCTGAGATATAATGTAGCAATTTCTTTCTTTCTTTTTTAAAATCTCATCATGAAGTTTTAGTCAAAGCTGGAGATAAAGAAAAAACATAAAATATTCCATAGGCTGGAGGAATATTTTAGCTGATAAACAGTTTGCTACATCAGAATGATGACCTGAACTCAGGTAAACAAAAAACAGAGTTGGTTATTGTAGTATGTGGTTTTCACCCCAGTGCTGGAGAGGTGTAGACATGTGGATATCTGGGGCTTGGAGGCAGGACAGCAAAAACCCAAATAAGATACCTCCAGGCCAAATGAGAGACTTGTTTCAAAGTCAAGGTAAATACCACCTCAGGTATGATGGGAGAAGTAGTCCTGTAACACACACACACACACACACACACACAGACACACACACAGACACACACACACACAGACACACACAGAGAGAGAGAGAGAGAGAGAGAGAGAGAGAGAGAGAGAGAGAGAAGGAGAGAGAGAGAGAAGGAGAGAGAGAGAGATTGTGCAAATTTGGTTTTGTTTTTTCCTATGGTAATTGAGAGTTTTGCTGAGTTTAGTAGCATGGGCTGGCATTTGTATTCTCTTGGAGTCTGTATGACATCTGCCTAGGATCTTCTAGCTTTCATAGTCTCTGGTGAGAAGTCTTGTGTAATTCTGATAGGTCTGCCTTTATATGTTACTTGGCCTTTTTCCCTTACTGCTTTTAATATTCTTTCTTTGTTTTGTGCATTTGGCATTTTGACTATTATATGACAGGAGGAATTTTTTTCTGGTCCAGTATATTTGGAGTTCTATAGGCCTCCTGTATATTTATGGGCATCTCTTTCTTTAGGTTAAGAAATTTTTCTTCTATAATTTTGTTGAAGATATTTACTAGTCTTTTAAGTTGGGAATCTTTGCTCTCATCTATACCTGTTATACTTAGGTTTGGTTTTCTCATTGTGTCCTGAATTTCCTGGATGTATTGGGTTAGGAGCTTTTTGCATTTTGCATTTTCTTTGACAGTTGTGTCAGTGTTTTCTGTGGTATCTTCTGCACCTGAGATTCTCTCTTCTATCTCTTGTATTCTGTTAATGATGCTTGTCTATGACTCCTGTTTTCTTTCCTAGGTTTTCTATCTCAAGGTTGTCTCCCTTTGTGATTTCATTATTGATTCCATTTTCATTTTTAGATCCTGGATTGTTTTGTTCAATTCCTTCACCTGTTTGGTTGTGTTTTTCTGTAATTCTTTTAAAGAATTTTTGTGTTTCCTCTTTAAGGGCTTCTACCTGTTTATCTCTTTAAGGGAGTTATTTATGTCCTTAAAGTCCTCTATTATCATCATGAGATGTGATATTAAATCAGAGTCTTGTTTTTCTGATGTGTTGTGGTATACAGTGCTTGCTCTGGTGGGATAACTGGGTTCTGATGATGCTAAGAAGTCTTGGTTTCTGTTGCTTATGTTCTTGCCCTTGCCTCTTGCCATCTGGATATCTCTGGTGTTAGCTAGTCTTTCTGTCTCTGACTGTGGCTTGTCTCTCCTGCAAGCCTGTGTGTCAGTACTCTTGGGATACTAGTTCTCTCCGGGATAAATTTGGGTATGGAGTGCTGTGGCACAGGGTCTGCTCTGGAGTGTAGATGGAAACCTGAAGGATTCTGTCCCCTGGTTGTTCCTTAGTTCCTGTGTCCTGATGACTCTGGGCTGGTCCCTCTTGGACCAGGATTTGAGCAGACGTGGTGGTGTTACCTGTGCTCACAGGTGTGCCTGCACTCCTAGGAGACCAGCTCTTTCCTGGCGGTATTTGGTTATCTTGAGGGATTATTTATCATGACCAAGATCACTGGGCATGATCGCTGACAAGCTTGTTTGAGGAGAACTCTTCCTCCAGCTGGGGTTTCAATGAGATTCTGCTTGAACTTTGAAAAAGTGCCAATATTCTCAAAACAGTCTGAGATTTTCCTAAGACACCTTTCTTTGGGTAATGATAAACCTTTATCACCAGTACAACACATCTGTATTGAAAATAACACAGAAGTACTTTGCAATTCAAAAATTTATATTTTTGGTTGTGAGCCTAGCCTTTAACAGCTGAGCCATCTCTGGAGCTGAAAGGATTGGTGGCCCCATGAGGAGAGCAATACCAACCAACCAGAGCTCTCCAGCGTCTAAACCACCAGCCTGGGAGCATATAGGGAGGGACCCATGACTCCAGCTATACAATTAGGGGAGGATGGCCTTGTCAGGCATAGGTGGGAGAGGAGATCCTTGGTCACATGAAGGTTGAACACTGAGTGGGGGAGAATTCCAGGGTGGGGAGCTGGGAGTGAGGGGTAGGTGGGGGCACACCTTCATAGAAGCAGGAGGAGGGGGATGAGATAAGGGGTTCTTGGGTGGTGGGGGGACTGGGGTAAGGGGATAAAATCTGAAATGTGAAATGTAAGTGTAATATCCAATAAAAAAGACTAAAAAATTTATATTTTAAAATTAAAAATGTAATGGTATAATTCTTGTGGGGTTGGGGAATGGGTCTAATTTTGTTATTAGAAAACCCCCTGCTGTGTATGTCAGTCTATATCTATCATCCAGCACTTGAAAGGTAGAATAAGGATCAAGAGTTCAGTCATCACTATCTTTATAGCGAGTTGGAGGCCAGCCTGGGCTATATAAGACCCTGTCTTAAGAGATGTAAATTAATGGATAAATAATGAAATAATCAATCCCAAATAAATGATACTACTATTGGAATAGAAAGTAGATGAGACATGTGAACACTTCCTTTCTAGTTACTACCATTAAATACCAGAAATGTATCTTTTAAGCAGAGACTATATCAATTTTTACCTTCATATAATCAATGTAAATTGATTTCTTATATCCCTTATAAAACTTGATCAGTAAATGCTTCTCTGTATCACATATACTTACATCTTACAAAAGAAAAAAATAAAGGTACTAGCTTATGGAAGCTGGGTAAAGATCTGCCTGAAAGGAAGTGTGATTTTATGTATGGGACAGACCAATGAAGAGACAAAGAGAAACAGGTCAGGGAACCCTGTGGTGAGAACAGTGAAGTTCTGTTGTTGCGAGGAAAAGCCAAAGAACAAGCCTGCCTGGGAACAGCTGTAAATCTGGCAGGAAAGACAGGTCAGCCAAGCAGCTGCCTGACCTGTGTGTGCACTGGTCAAACAGAGGACAGAAAGCAGAACAATCTGCTCATTCAGAAGTTTCCTGGGGGTCAGCAGGCTGGGGAATGAGAGATCCATTGAGCTGGGGCAGCCACAGAGAGAAGAAAAATAGCCTTGGGATACAGAGAAAACTGGGAAGATATTGAGACAAATGCATGAGGGTTCACTTTCCAATGAAAGAGTTTAAGTAGTGGAAGAATTGCAAACGTGACCAGAGCACTTAGATACATTTACATCACTTCCCTGGAAAAAGCCATATATTCAATGAGATTAATTGCGTTTAGTGATCAAAGCAATAACAAATACAGAGAAAGCATTCTATCTCTCTCTCTCTCTCTCTCTCTCTCTCTCTGAAAGATTTCTTGTCACTAGCAGAAGTCTTAAGAAGAATAAGTTAAATACAGACTGAATTACACATCATTTTCTATATACTCCACATAGTTAGTTGAGGAAGATTGGAAAGATGTTTATCCATTGAGGGAAGAAAACACTGCATTTAAATCTATCCATACTCAGAATACAAAAATTTTCAATGAAAACAAAGCGAAAGCCAGTCATTTCATCAGCTAAAACACCTTGAGCATGAGTGAGCTTCAGTCCTTCATCTAGACTCTACTGACGAGTTTGTGAAAGCATGCATTGGTTCTGTTTCCATCACAGTAACATCCTGAGGAGGGAGTGTGTTCTACAGGTCCCCAAACAAGCAAATATGATATATAGAAGCGGATGCTAGGAGAAAGAGTGGTGTAGGAGGTATGTAGGTCCTTGTGGTCAAGCTAAGAACTAGGAAAAGCAGGAATATTAAATACACAAGGAGGTCTCTTCAAAGGGAGAAGTGTATGACCTTTTTTCTGCCTAAAAAGTGACAGTGAATATGGTTAATAGCCCAGTGACCTTTGCGAGACCACATTGGATCCTTCCTCTTCTTCAGCTTGTTTGTCTTCATCTATAGAACCTATCTTTATGGAAGATGTCACTTGTAATTTATAAAGAGTTTGGGTGTAGTCTTGTCTTAAGCTGTGTTGTGCACAATGGATTGAGTTATAACCAGGAATTTTTTTTTTTACTAAATTGTGCTGTGCTTGAATATGTCAAAAATAAACTACTGGGGGTCTGACTCTCAAAGTTTGAACCAATACAAACTACTGAGTTGTGTTAAACCAAAGTGCATTCTTGCCTCCTGAAGACTATTCCTTTGTTAGCTGTGGTGATCTGAAAGACCCCACAGAGCAAAACATGCATTACATGATATGTTCAGGAGATAATTATGAAATGATGACCTCCCTACTTTAATGAGGTGAAGGAACACCTTATTGGGCCCTCAGAGAAAAGAGCATTCAGAGGGGAGAACACGGGGAAACATGGCCCGAGACTGGAGAAGGTCTATTTGTGAAAAGTCAGTGTCTTATCAAGTTTGTGGAGGTGGGGAGATGTGTCAGGAGACAGAGCCAAATTATGAAGATTCTTCAAGTTTCTGATAAGCATGATTCTCATTCTCAAAATAATGAGAATACATCAAGAGTTTTCATCAACATGAATTATTTTTTTATACTACAAAAATATAAAATAAAAATAATAGAGCAATTTTGGAAAATTAACAAACATATGGAAATTAAATTACTTTTGAACAACCTATGGATACAAGTGGAAATTAAAGCTAAATCCAATTGAATGTTGAAGAAAATAAAACTGGAACATATTTACTAAACTGTTGGAATACAGAAATATAATTATAAAAGGGAATTTTACAGGCATAAATGTCTACATTTAGGAAAAGCAAAGTTCAAATAGATAGACCAACTTCACACTTCAAACAACTAGAAAAATAGAAAACAAACTAAATCCAAAGCAATCAAAACAAAGGAAATAGTAAAGATCAAAGCAGAAACAAACGCAATTGAGACTGCACACACAGCAGTCAAGATCCGCAGAATAAAGTGTTTGGTTTTGAGATAAATCAACAAATCTTTATATTACCTCACATTAAAACAATGGGATTCACACAGATAAAATTATAAATGAAAAAGGAGACGTTACCAGTGTTGAAATACACCAGATTAAAACACAGAAGAGTTATGTCAACAGATTGTACGACCAAGAAGAGAATACATTCCTAGAAATACACAGCTTGCCAAGACTGAATTATAAAAAGATGGAAGATATGGTGAAAGTTAAAAGACTGAGTTAGGAACAAATGGCCTCACATTAATGAGACACCTTCATGCACAGCTGAAGCTAGGTGCTCACGAGGAAAGCCTGAGTTACACCCACAATCAACTCTCAAACCTTTGCCTCACAGCACACTATTATACTTTTTAAATTTAATTTTACTTTTTTTACTTATTTATATTACATACCATTCACTTTCCTCTCTAGGTCACCCTCTCCCACAACCCTTCTCCTCCCTTCTTCTCCTCCCTTTCTCCTCTGAACTGGTGGGATCCCCTGAATATCCTCCACCCCTACTCTGGCACTTCAACTCTCTGTGAGCTTAGGTGCCTCCTCTCCCACTGAGGTCAGACAAGGAAGCCCATTTGCAAGAACATATCTGACAGACAGGCAACAGTTTTTGGGATATCCCCTACTCCAGTTGTTTGGGACTCACATGAAGACCAAGCTGCACATCTGTTACATATGTGTGGGGTGTCCTAGGTCCAACCTATGTATATTCTTTGGTTGGTGGTACAGAATCTGAGAGCCCTGAGGATCCAGGTTAGTTGGCTCTGTTGGTCTTTCTGTCCAGTTCCTATCCCCTTTGGGATCCATAATCCATTTTCCCTTTTTCTTCCATAAGAGTCACCAAGTTCCATTCATTGTTTGGCTGTGTGTGTGTGTGTGTGTGTGTGTGTGTGTGTGTGTGTGTGTGTGTATTTATCTGAATCAGCTGCTTGGTGGAGCTTCTCAGAAGACAACATGATCTTGTTGGCAAGCATGTAACAGTATCAATAATAGTGTCAGGGATTGGTGCTTGCCCATGGAATGGGTCTCAAGTTGGGCCAGTTATTGGTTGGCCATTCCCTTAGTCTCTGCTTTATCCCTGTGCCTGCATTTCTTGTAGACAGGATAAATTTGAGGTTGAAAGTTTTGTGGATGTGTTGGTGTCTCTATTGATCCACTGGGGTTCCTGTCTGGATACAAGAGATGGCCTCTTCAGATTCCATATCCCCAATGTTGTGAGTCGCAGCTAAGGTCACCCCCATTGATTCTTGGGTGCTCCCTTATCCCAGGTCTCTGTCTCTCCCTGGATGTGCCTCCCATCTCCTCACCCCCATCAGTTGTAGTTTTCCATTCATTTTCATGTCTATCTAGCCATCTCTCCTGTGTTCTTACCTACACCTGATCCTGAATCCCACATTCCCCTCCTTATTTCCTCTCCCTCTCAGTTTCCTCCTTCTATTTACCTCTTCTGAATATTTTATTCCTCCTTCTAAGTGAGATTCAAGCATTTTCTATTGTACCTTCCTTCTTGTTTAGCTTCCTTGAGTCTGTGGAGTGTAGCATGAGTATTCTGTATTTTACGGCTAATATTCCCTTATAAGTGAGTACATACCATGTATATCTTTTTGGGATTGGGATACCTCACTCAGGATGATATTCTCAATTTCTGCAAAAATCTGTAAAATTCTGCAAAATTCATGATGTTTTTGTTTTTAATATCTGAATACTGTTACATTGTATAGAAGCACTACATTTTCTGTATCCATTCTTCAGTTGAGATACATCTAAGTTGTTTCCAATTTCTGGCTATTTACAAATAAAGCTGCTATGAACACAGTTGAGCAAAATGGTACAGTATTTGTAACATTGGATCTCTTGTAATTTTTAAAGTGCTAAACTAATTTTAGAGTAGTGTTAGTCTTGCAGAAATAAATGAGGTGAAAGCACAGAGTCTCCTATGACTTTTCTTCCTACACTTGTGCCATACTCCCATTATCTTCATCCGGCACTGTAGTAGCACCTCAGTTACTGTTGATGGGCTTACACTGGCAGCATCATTACATCAAGCCCATGGTTTAAGGTAGGGCTACTCTTGTGTACATGCTGTGAATCTGGAAAAATAAATGTTATATGAATCTATAGTACAATATACAGGTTAGTTTCAGGGCCATAAAATTCATTGTCTTTCCATTCCTCCTCATTGAGCCATAGTAATCACTTACCTGTCTCAATAGCCTTGTTTATTTCCAGAATGCTCTAAAATTAAAATAACATATTGCATTGCATTTTTAAATTGAATCTTTTTACATAGTAATATCCTTACAAGTTCATTTTTTTTTTGTATTTTTGTGGCATTTTTTTTTATTTTTTTTTAAATCAGCAATATCCATTTGCCTGGATAAATCACCGATTATTTATCTACCAAAGTGTCTCTTGGTAATTCCATATTTCTGTGCCTTTGTGTATGTTTCTGGGCACAACTTTTTAAAAGTCCATTTCAGTGAATTACTGAAAAATTTTTTACATGGCGTGGTAAGGGTATTGTTATTTTATTTTATTTATTATTTTATATTGCTATTTTATGGACATTTTGACATCTTACATGTCTGTGTATCACATGTGTGCCTGGGACCTGCTGAGGTCAGAAAGCATTGCATCCCCTAGAACTGAAGTTAAAGATGGTTGTTATGATCCACGGACTTGGAATTGGACTCAAATGAATTGGTTGCATTGCATCCACTGTAAGGAAGTTGAGAGAAATAATTTCTGGTGTTCAGCTAACTTTCCCCTTATGATTCAGTCTGGGACTTTAGCCCAGCATAGAGCACTGTGCATGTTCAGTATGGAGTTTCTGCACTCAGCTAAATCTCTCTGGAAATGTCTTCACAAATGCAATAAACATATGTCTTCTAGGTGATTCGAAATTTTGTCATATCAACAAGATTAGCCATATACATGTGAGGAAAGCATGCTCGGTTTCATATCCTTGCATAACCCCACCCTCAGACTTCACATTTGGCCAAGTGATATCAGGTTATGTCCAAAGGTGGTATCGGAGCTCATGCCTGACAGTGGTTTATGAGAGCATGTTCTTCACCTGTTCCACACAACTTACTGTTGACTGTTTCATCTTGGCTTTACCAATGGCTTTGGCAAAGAAAATAAGTAAAATATGTGTAACTATATACATATGTCCCTGTCCCTACATGACATGGAAAACTGTAATCCCACATTTATTCTGCAGAGAAGGGATGGAGAGTTAAGTGAAATAGCTGTACATCGCCCTGAAGCTTATGAGTGTTCACTGTACTAGAGTGAAGACTGGCTATGTTGCCTTCGTTGTATTAGAGCAGAGGTTGACTATGTCTCCCACACCAGGCTTACTTCAAATAAAGTATGATGGTACAGATTCGTGGTGAGCCTAGGCACTTTTTTATTGGAACAATATCAATATGTCACCTGATCTCTGTGACCTCAGTATATTAATATATAGCTGTTCATTATAAATAAATGGTAAGAGTATTAAACAAAATGCAGTATATATGAAAGCAGTTTAAGAAATGCAAAACACATGTCTAATCTAAGAAACGAAAGGCCTTTGCTGAGAGGCTGTTCTGACTGCCACATTGCTGGTTAAATAGACTCTATCTAACACTGCATTTTAAATAAGCTGAACAATTAGTTAGTGGTCTTGCTAAGACCACACAAATTATTCCTTTCTGCATGGCAGGGATTCAGAAAGCTAAATCTTGTTCAATATGTTTTGCAAATAGTGTTTGCACAAACACCAGACTTACTATTAACCAGCTCATTGACCTATCATGGCTGTCTAAATTGCTATTCCTCAAGTTGGAACACTGTGTTGGTCACCATCATGGCTTACTTTACTCATCTATAATACTTTTCCACTAAATTAAATCATCACCCCTAAGCACACATCCTATCTGATCTCTAGTTTTGTATAGTTCCCAGATGGGGCTTGTTACATTTAAATCAAACTGCTTAGTTTTGTCTCTGAAGATTAAATGACCACATTTTTTATGTGTGTGTGTCTAGAGTCCAGTTACAATACAACAGAGAGAAATATTCCTCTATTTTTATAATTTGATCACTATTTGTAACACAAGGTTATGTTTAAAGTGTGTGTACAAGTTAGGTAAATTCAACATTTTTTTTCTTTTGACAACAGATTCCACTGAAACCAAGATTATGGGAAAAAAATGCATTGAAATCTACTCTACACAGTTCTTTGGTGATGAAAATATCCCCTTGAACCTGAGTCACTGTGTTTTCTTCATGGTTTTAACTTTGTAAAAGTTCAACTTTTAGGAATAATGCTCTAGTTATGCAGGCTAAGAGCCCCTTCTAATAGGAGCAAAGGGCTAAAGTTTCTGCCCTAAGTCATCCAATGTTTTCTTGGTGAAAACAACTAGGAAACTTCACTTCTTCTTTAAACCAGAGGTATTTGACTGCTTGGTACTTGTACTTATAATTATTTGGAGATCAGAGACCTTGTCAAGATCTGGTGAAAATTATGGGGCTTTTTCCTTGAAAAGGCATAAATATAATTTTTAAAAATTAGACTTTTAAATGGATGATTGTGCTCCAAAATATACTTACAGATTCCCTAGAAGAGTTTAGAATAATTGCTAAGACCTACAAGAATATGCTTTTACCCAAAACAAGACAATACAAAAAAACAACAAACCAAACAATAAAAACAGTAACAATGAAAATAACCAACCAAACAAACAAACAAACAAACTCAAAAACAAGCAAACTCCAATTCTACATTTACTCAGTGACCTTGTGAACATGATCTACGCATGATAGCACAAGCCTGCAATCTCAGCATTATTCAGGAGGCCAAGTAGAATATTTCATGACTTCAAATTTAATTTGGACTACAAAATGAGTTCCAGACCAGATTACATACGGTGTAAGGCCCTTGTTCAAAAAACAGAATCAAAACAAACAAAATCACAGATATATCTTACTACACAAACAGGAGATTTGGGAACTAACTTTCCTGTATTGAATATAACTCACTCCTTACCTCATTGTCAGCCCTTGACCCTATTTTTGCCCATATGTAGTATATAGATTTGCTTTGACTTTTCCTCAAGTATTTTAGAAATTCAGAGTCTTTGTTATCTCCTCTTGATTTTCTGCATCCTGAACTTACCATTTTCATGTATAGATCCTATAGAGTTCTTCTGATATACACAGTCTGCAGGAGGGAGACCAAGTCTCTTTCCTAAACTTCTGACTCTGCCATCCGGATCATTTTTATAACGCTCCTGGCAACAGATGCTCCTATAGTCAGTCCACTGTGTCATGTGGAAACTGGTCATCTAACTACAGTCAAAGTAGCCCATAATACTTTTTGAGATCTCATCATGCTACATATCCTTAGCTAGCCTAGGATGGACTGCTTAGACCAAGCTAAGCATAAACCTAGTCAGTTCTCCTGTCTCTACCTATCAAACAACCCGCTTTATGGAGGTAAGAGGGATCACATGCACACCTGCTCTGTCTGTGGGCATTGGTTCTTTCTGTTTCTATTTCAACTCAGTCTACTTTGTTTGCCTTCAACTCTATTTTCTTCATATTTTCACAGATGCATGCTGTAGAGCCTCGTTTTATGTATGACCCCTTTTTGTGTGTTCATGTTACTGTGGGAAAGGCACCTCCATTGTGCTCCCTGAGGTTTTTTTGTCTCCTGTTTGTGTGAAGTCATGACTAAGTCTATACATGTCTTGGTTTCTAACTAAAACGTGATCCATCAAGCCAACGGGAAAAAGCCTTCCTCATGTACCTGTCAGCATCAATGTCTCCTGAATAGTTTATCCTCTATTTATGGGATTGTATGAGTATTTAAAGAATATTGAAACACAAATCATACATGAAAGCTGTGTGGTGAAAGACATTATGAGATATATGGCAGTATACTGTATACTTTAATTTCAACATCATTGAGCCTATAAACTAAATGAATATTGCTAATGGGTAAGAGGCCAACAGTGGTTTGAAGAGGTTTCAAGACAGAAATTAATCAACTACACATCCTTCAGCTGAAAGAAGGCACTAAGGCAAACTGTGTAGAAACAAAAAACTATTGTAGAAAGTATTCCACGGGACTTTTCGGTAGCGACATGTATCCAGCTCTGTCTCCTCCAAAGCTTTCCCCATGAGAATGTTTCATTTCAAAGTGGTTTTATTTCACAAAAAGCATGCCTCCTATACATTTATGGTCATTGTCATTATAAAAAGCAAACACAATTCAAATCAGGATAAGCAGACAGACCTGTACTCAAATGTGGGAGTGACTGGCTAATGGTTAAGTGTGTTGGCATTTTGTTTTCTAGAGTTCTCCCACTTACCCATATTAATATCAATTAGGTCAGTACTAGGCATTTAAATTCTCAAACACAGTTTCATTACTTATAAGATTAATGGAACAAGTCCTGCAGTCAATAGTAGTTTACCAAACTTGGGAGGGACAGTCAACCTCTGCTCAGGAAACTGAGTGTTGGGTGGAGGTAGCACGACACCTGACACCCAGCATTTTCAAAGGGACCTTAAGAGCCTCTGCACCAGGGTCACTATCAGTGCTGTAACCCTATGGCACATCATGGTGAATGGCTAGAAAGTATGGCTCAGCATCTCAGAAAAGTTATAATTCAGCTGAGATAACTTGATCAAGGAACTTTGTGGTTTACACACCCAACACACACAGAGGGTATATTAGGACTCCCCTGAGCACCGCCCACCCTTACAATTTAGAGTGTATCACTTGTGTTCTCAACATTTCAATGCCCCTGATGGAGGTATTTCCATCACAGACTTCTGAGGCTTAGTAAGCTCTGTGTGCAAAACTCCAGCAGAGTGTCTGCTTGGATCCAATGAATTCCCTTCCTTTGCCCTCAGCATTTAGACCTCTTTTCCATGTAACTTATTGTAATGAGGTAATTTTCAATTCCTAATAGTTTTCTCTCTACAGATCTGTGTTAATAGGAATTGTGACTGTTCTATATATGCATATTCAAATATTAAATATTATTATACCTCATCATTGGTCATATATTTTTGCAAGATAACACATCAAGTCCAGATATTTCTTGCCAAACTGTGCACTGAGTCTGGTGGCAGCAGTGCACACGAATTCACATAGCTCTTGAGTCTTGCTTGGTTTTATCCAAAACATGAGCCATGTCTTGCTTTTAATTTTCAATTTTAAGTCAAGTATTTTTCGTGATTCTTAAAAAAATTTTCAGAAAATAATTGTCAAAAATGTAAAAATGTATGAAAACTGTCACACATGCAGTTGTCAACTTGTCTTAACAGATTCCAGTCAGAGGGCTTGAAGACAATTCTGCCGATTAAATGTCGATGTGGTGGTGATCTTGGTTTGTAATAAAAAGAGAAATCTGAAGATGAGTTATTGTGGAATTGTCAGGGCATATACTGAATGGTTTCTTCATTAATTCAGTCAGTCAGACTAACTGTTAATGAACACACACTGTCAGGTCAACATCCAGCCTGGTATTCCAACAGGAATTACATAGTCTCTGCCATCAATGAGTTTTGTCTAATGAGAAAGATGTAATCAAAGTTCTATAAGGTAATTGATGCAAAAAGGATCAATAGTAGCAGGTGGGTCTGAGAGACAGCTTCCTAACTATGTAGGGAATTGTGCTCTCCTTCAGGATAGAACAGCTGGTATCTGATGGTGAATGGAAGAGACTTGGAGTGTGAAGAAGAAGAGAATGGTTTTTGGCTTTGAGAATGAGAGGCAAAAAGCTTAGAAGCTTAAGTGAGCCAGGAGCAGCTAGAGAATAATTAGAGCAGAAATTATTAGGAAAGGTGGAAAGAAAATCCAATGAGAAATGAAGCTCACCAGCTAGACAGAGGCCACATTAGCTGAGCAGAGGGTATTAAGTAAAAACTATGCGTATAGGCTCTTCTACTCCGTAGGCCTAGTTATTGAAGAATTTTGAACAAAAGGGTTCCATAATCCAGTGGGTATGTTATGGATCAAAAAAAAAAAAAAGGCTAAGAATATTGTGACTGTTACTTTTTGCTTACACATTACAAAAATGATGGACATCCTTGTGGTATTATGACTTTATAAGGCCTTCCTTGTAACTGAGTTCAGTAATAGTAAAAGCAATACTTTGACTGAATGACACATCAGGATTAAAATAAGAGCTAGTGAGCAGATCTTTAGTTGACAGGGTCTTAATAAACTGTGGTACAATCCTTGAAGGAGAAGATGGAGTTATAAAAGTCATCCTGTCTCTAATGGAAATCTGTCTGGGTGTGCTTTTACTGCTCAGTCAATGAAATGGTTTATGTAGGATACACCGTTGTGATTCTTGGAGAGACACACACACACAGACACACACACACACACACACACACACACACACACACACACACACACACGGAAAAGGTTTCCTCTCCACATTTTTTATTAACTCTTTCAACAACGCAGTGAATCTGCCAGAAATAAAATTTATTTGAATTTTGCACAATTTTTATAATTTCAGGGGTTAAGCATCTGAAAGGCCAGAATGGATCAGCGTTTCCAGAAGAAGAAGAAAGTGCAAGTGAAAGAGAAGAGAAGTGGAACCATTAAGATTCTACCCATCTGTAGCAAGAGGGCTTCTTGGAAATAACTGGACTGTACACTCTTCCGAATATCCAATGGTATTCCAAAGCTCCTCCTCCAGCATCCTCTTCTGTCTCATCCCCCACCCTCACAGCAGTGTGATCCCCATGGAAGCCTCCTTGACTGAACTGTGAAACTGAGTGAGATTGTTGGGTACCACTTGCAGTAAAGAATAGCACTTATTTTACCGCAATTTTTCTTTTCAACTGATCAAACCTAGAAATTTGCTACTATGTGAATGTTCTCACTTTGATACTGCCAATGCTTAACTCCTGGCCTATGATATGATTTACATTCTAAGGTCAAATATAGAGAGCATTACTCTAAAAGTACAAAATAAATGCCAAACGTGCTTGGGACGAGTGTGAGTGGGGATTAATGGAAGAGGAATGCCTATGGAAGCTTATAAGTAATAACCACATTTAGCATGCTTCGGTGTCTAGATCACACCAGAGTTTACTTCAAGAATGCAATGATAGGTAGATGTCAGTTGTCTTGATTCAAAATGCCACATCAGATATGAATGATTTTCATCTAGCAGTGTGTTAATAGCTACTTAAAGAAACAAATGTTCCTTTATTTTCTAAGCCGTGCAATGTCCACCTCTCTGCATCATCTAATCATTAAAAAGGAAATGCTAAATTTATAATAAAATATGGCAAATCTCTTCTGCTTTCTCTTTTATTAACTATTTAAAATTAAGCCATCTATACTGTATCGCTTCTGTTTGTCTGGGTTTTTCGTTGTTTCTTTTTCTTTTCTCGGTGCTAGACAATGAATCCAGGGCTTTGTATACGACAACATTCCTCTAGACTCTGTCCTCTGTCTTACTGCAGTTTAATATATCCTGACTGTTTTCTTATTCTTCTCTGTGATAGAATAAAAAAAAAATCTCACTAATTCAGCCATAGACTCACGCGTTAATTCAACAGCTGCTTTTTGTGGAGTTAAAAAAAAATCACTGTTATTTTGAGATTAGTATTACATCATTTCATCTTTCTTTTTCCTCTCAGTAATTCCTTCTACACAGCACCCCTCAGTCCTTTTCAAATATGTCGCCTCTCTTTTCGTTAATTGTTGTTACATACCTATCAACTATTTTAAACGGAATTTTCCCTAGGAAATGACTCTTTTGGGAGCCATGAAAATAAAGGAAAGCTTTATTCCTTCTCTGGAGCTAGAGCGACAGTAAGGTTTTGCTAGACAGTGGGTATTTGTTAGTACAACTTTAACTCAGATTTCTGGCCATTGGCTAGTTTTAATTATTCATGATATATGAATGCACAATTTAATGGGGATATTTTGTTTCTACATTCTTGTTTTTAATGAGATTCAAATGTTTCATGAATGTAAAGGAAAATCCATCTTAACCATTAAAGCAAGGGTCTGGTGACGTAGGTCACTGGGTAAGAACACCTGTCGCCAACTGATGAGCTTAGTAAATCCCTGAAACCTACATGGCAAAAGGAGAAAATCAATTGTCTCTCACTTTGTCAGAGGTGTTTTCCTCTCACTTTTACCACACACCTTAGTATGTGGGACACACACACACACACACACACACACACACACACACACACACACACATACACACACTAAATAATCATAAAAAATTAAGACAAAATTAAGAAAGAGAGGAAAAAATGAAATGTGAAATTTGGTATAAAATCTTAAGATGAAAATTCAAAAGAATAAGACTAATTAATTTAAAATTGTATAATGTGGCAATTAAGAGTTATGTGAAATTATTAACAAATGCAGTAGAAGTAAGTTTCACCTGGTGAGAGGCATCCCAAGACTGGATGTTATTCCCCAGTATCCTGCCTGTCCTTTGTCTTCCCCCCTCCTCTTCTTCCTCCTTCTCTTTCTCCTCCTTCTCCTCCTCTTTTTTCTCCTCCTTTTCCTCCTCCTCCTCTTCTTCTCTTACTCTCTCTATGCTGTCCCTGCTAAATCAATAAACCTTTAAAGTTTATTGCCACCTGCTATGACTATTTTTCTTCCCAAGGTCCTCTCTACTGAAACCATCATTATGGTCCTTATTTCTTGTAAATGCTTTTGGATTTTTTTTTTGTTTGTTTCAAAACATTTTTAACCCCCTTTGAGAGTGTTTGAGGCTCCCTGGAGTATTAACAAAATAATAGCCACCTTTTCCATTTCCTTGAATAGACACTTTTGTAAGTGCACCCCTCCCCCACATTAGGCAAACAGGAAGGATCCAAAGCTCTCCCTGATTTTGTATTATCATTTTAGGACATGGGTAGTCTGACTTCTGAGCTCTTTTCTTTAGCTCTCTGTTGTTAAAGGTATCAAACCATGAGGTGCACATTATTTGGGGGGGGGGGAATTTTATTTCTTCTATTTTTTTTCCACTCTCAAAAAAAATCAATTACAGTTTGAAGCTTAAATTTTTCTTGGGAAATGTGTAGCATTCTTGCACAATTGAAGGAGACTGGAGCTGAGATAGTGGACTTTCAATTTCCTTTTTACACAATTACAGTCTACATTGAAAGCCTCTGTCTATTTACAAGAAACAGTGTGGCTTTAGTTTGGTTGGACAGGCAAAGAAACTGTCTGACCCATAACCCTTCAAATTTTATATTTGTCAAAACTCATTCGTAAGATGATATAATGGTTTATAGACAGGCTTTGAGTACTCCTACTTAGATTCAAATTCAACCTCTACCAAGTCTTAGTCTCAGTTTTCCAAATCTCCATTTGCAAAATAAGTTCATTCCATTTGAACCTACATTGTTTTTGAAACTTGAGTGATGGAGTAGCTATGAAATGCTTAGATTATCCAAATAGGGGCTGCTACCACCACCACAAAAGATCCAGAAAGCATCTGTGTAAACTTCACCCACTGTGTGAATTCACCTACTATATGAGTTCACCTACTGTGTGAACCTCACCTACTGTGTAGTCTTTTGGATGTCAGGGTCTAGTAATCAGCTCTTACTCACTCTCTAGCAGTTTTGTCCATGTCTCAACTCATCAAAGAACTAGCATCTCCATGCTAAACTGGCTAGCCTTTGTGCCCCTGTACAATCTCTTTTCCTCTCCACTGAAGACTCCAGCATCCCTTTATCTGCTCTCCTATGCCAGCCCTTCCATATCAGGAAACCAACTCCTAGACAATTTCTTTTCTTAAGTAAAACATCATCATTTCCTCCCAAATTTTCCTCAGTCACTCATCTTGGGATCCATGGTTGTTTGTGCTGGACGGAGAAAAGTGTAAAGGTTACAGATTATATTTTGTCTCTCATACAGAAAAACAAATGAGGAAATGAATATCATGGAGCAGGGAGCTAAGACAGAGTATTTGCTGCTGGATGGTGTGAATTTGTAGCATCCAAATAGTGGTCTGAGTTAAGGAGCTGTACTCTAAAACTAGAATTCTAAACTCATCCCTATGGTTAACAAAATTTCCGTCATTTCACTTTCAATTCTAATGTCTCCTGCACTGTAAGAAAGATGGTTTTAGACTAGCCATGATCACCCATAGGATCAGAATATGCATACATGTTCACATCTATGATTTTTATAGTGGTCATTGTTTGGGCTAGGGACAATTTAAAGTGAAACTATATTTCAAGTCAACTTAAGAACATATTCAATGACTGTAGTAGTCCCCCAAATCACAAATATAAGACATAATATACAATTCGGTGAATGTTAAGATTGATTTATTTGGATATTGTTGTAATACACAACTTACGTCTATTTCAGCGTCTAATGACTTGCGTTATAGACTTATTAAGATGTAAACAAGCCATATACATCACCACTTCATATGCTTCTCATCTGTATCTAAGAGCAAAGTTCAAGTGCAAAATGGATAACAGGAAAGACAGGTCTGTGTGTATAAAAGTGTTTATACCATTATGTAATTCAGAGTAAAGAAGATGCAGGAAGCAATACTTCTCTTCATTCTACAAGTCACAGATTCCAGGGGAAACATTCCTCAGAGTCATCAATTTGCTAATTAATAAATATGTTGTTAAAATGTGAAAACTTGAAAAATTCAATGATTGTATTTCAGAAAGTCATGCAATCTAAAGAAATAAATATAAGCAGAGGAGAATCTAAATGGGAGGTCTCCATTAAGTTTTTCCCCTAAGAACTCAGGGAATGCTTAGAAAGAGGAGGAGAATGAATGGAAGACCCAGACAGGAAGGAGAACATGGAAAACAAAAGAACATGGCTGTCTGAATCATCTAAACAAGCCTTATAATCAGAGACTGGAACAGCAAGCACAGGGCCTGCACAGGTCTGCACTAGGTCCTCTGTTTATGTATTATAGCTTTTAGATTAGTATTTTCATAACTCCTGGGAGTGAAAATGAGTGGGTTTCTGATTCTTTTGCTTCCTCTTGCTTTTTTGCTCCCCTTCTATTAGGTTGCCATGTCCAACTTCGATATGATGTGTTTTGCTTTAGCTTACATTTTATTTTGTCATCTTTGTTTTTTATCTCTTCAACAGTAAGCAAACATAGGGAAATAATCTTCATAATTAAATAAATACATTTAGAAAATCATTGTCATTCAACTCTACATCTTTCTCTGACATTCATTTTGTTACACAAAATGTTGATTTAATCATTTTCCCATTGCATTTAACTGTCTTGTCTTACGTGGGTAACAGAAATTTGTTCTAGAGATATAGATAAAAATGTATGAAGGAGAATGCTTGAAGCCTGAAGAACAAATTATAATTAAAATGCCATTGGATTCATGTTTAAGTCTTATTCTGCTAATAAGACTGCATTTTCTCCCTTTTAATGACCATTAATATTGATAAAGTAATCTGAGGCGGGTGAGTGTGGTGAATTCTAAGAGCCCATGACACTACTGTAATATCTGAGTCCTCAAGAATCCCAGAACATTAGGAGGTATTCAGCATGTGGTTTTGGGGAACAGGTGTTAACTTACAAAGTAGAAGAACCAGAAGGCTGAAAAGAAGAAAACGGGAAAGGGAAACTAAATCTTAGAATGCTTGGACAGCACCGTAAATTTGCCTTGTTTTCCAGAGGTGACATCACTGGGAAGCTTTGAATTAGAAAACATTGCTGAGAGATTGAAGAGACAGCGCAGACGTTTACAGTACTGGCTGTTCTTCCAGAGGCCCTGGGTTCAATATCCAACCCCCACATGGCAGCTCATGTCTATCTAATGCCACAGGGGATCGGATACCCTCACATTGACACACATTGAAGAAAAAACACCAATGCACATAGAGAACAAAAAGGAATTGTAAAAAAAAATGTAAAAGAAAGAAAGAAAAGTCACTGAGTTCTGGTTTACAATCTTTGTATAAAAGGTGGGAAAGGTGAATCCTGAAACTTTCCCTCAGATATATATATATATATATATATATATATATATATATATCTCACTCAAGAAAATTGAAAAAAATGTCAGGAATAAAAGTTTTGGGGGACAAATAACAGAAAAACCAACACATGATGGTACCCAAGATGGTTTTTTTGCCAAGTAGTGGAATGCCTTGGTTGGGCAGCAGTACAGTGAGGAGCTGTCATTTCCCTGAACATTCTTTTATTGTGACTAAAGTACAGGACAAAGAAGAGAGGGAGGCCACAGAAGGGAGACCCTCAACTACTGTCCAGTGGCCACAACAATGTCAAAGGTCATGCCTTGGTAAGAGTTTCAGAAAGTAAATGTTTTTAATTGGGTTTTGTGCTCCAGCCCCACCACATTAGGATACTCATGGTGTATTGGTGAAAAGCCAGGAGTTCTCAACAAGTAGAACTTAGGGACTTGCTTCATCCCTGGAGCATGGAAGAACTAGCTGCTTGTGAGAGTGAAGGAGCTGAAAACATTAATAATCATCAGATCTTTGTATAATACAAATAATATTTGCATAAATATGCATAAGTGAAGGAATGTTTAATCTAGATCCATAGCTGTATAAAGCGGTCTAGATAGTCTTAATCATTCCATCTTACCTGCACAGAATTGTTTGGTGGGGTTTTAAAAATTTACATGTAAATAACATTATTTCAGATAATGACACATAACAGGACATTCAGGTAGTGTCTTCACTGTATAGAGTGACATTAGGCAAGCTCCTTACCCACTGTGGAACACCATATGCCTGGGAGATGAACAGATGACCATGCACAGATCCCCTTGACCCTGAGTTATATGTTTCTCACATCTAATTCTCTTACAGGAGCAAGCAACCAAGAAGAAAAGAAGAGATGGGAATAGTGAAAGGCAACTGGATTCGGGGAAGATGGATCAGAAGAGAAAAGGGATTGGCTTGTGTGACTACAACAGTCAACAGTACAAAACTAAGTCATGACTCAGAGACGTATACACATACATAGCATGTAACGATATAAGTACTGTAACTGACTATCATGTCTTTGAAAACTTGGTCTTAGAAAAATGAGTCTAAATTGTCATCTGTTTTTGTTTGTTTGCTTGGTTTTGTTCATTTTTGGTTTTGTTTTGTTCTGTTTTGTTTATTTGAAACTTCTTCCAGGAGAACTTTTCAGCCACAAGTCACTAACTGGATAATTTACTCCACCTAACGTGTGAACTGTTGCTATAAAGTATTGCATACAAGGTTTTTTCTTTTACAGAGATTTATGTGATGTGGTATTAAATTCTCTGGAATATGTCTCCTGTGTTCTGGGGTATTTTCATTTTCTCCTCCAGGTGCAAAAAACAAGTTGATAACAACCAGAAGCTGGCTTGTCAGTACTGTACTTGGGCCTGAGCTTGGAAAAGTACAGCACAAATGCACACGGCCCCAGCACCCCCACCCCTCCTCTCAGACTCTTGACAGCTGACTGGACTGCCTTCTAAAGGGCTTTTGACATTTCATACATAATGTGGACATGCTTTTCAGAAATGGTTTATTATTATTTGCACTGAGATATTTGTCAAACTCCTTCCCCTGGTTTTATTTCCCTCTATAACTAGAAGGAAGAACTTGAATTGAGATAAATTTTAACTGAATTATTTTAAGTTTTCTCCTTGTGAAACCTGAGACGTCTCTCCTATAATGGGGAGGCTTTCAAACACATTTCCCTTGTTTCTGTTTCAAATTCCACTGTGTTTATTTATCCTCTTGTTGCTTTTTCAAATTCCATTTGTCTTGATTCAGTTGAGCTCTAGAGATCTTTTAGAAGTTTACATGATTAAGTACTCTGGGTTGTAACAGTGAAAAAGGATAGTATTGTCCTTCTTGTAAATATAGCTAGTAAACTATGCTGGTTAACGTTGGCTCGAGTTTTTACAATTAATAAGGTGGCCTCACTTACATTTCTTCCTTATTAATCCCATTAAATGTGTAGAAAAGATTCAGTTTATAGATATGGAGACTTAACTCCACAGAAAAGAAGTGGCCCTGTGTGACCTTGTAACTTGACAAGCTTATTAGCTTATGATCCATGAGAGAAACCATCAGAACTGTAAACACAGAAAAGCCCACTTCCGTAGGAACAAAGCTCCCATGCTTCCTTCAATGGGCTAGGGAACCACTTACAATGAAATCTCTGGAGTTTTAGGCATAAAACAAGATACTTTTTGTCATGTGGCTGGGTGGGAAGAACAAACTTAGTTTTCTTTGGCCTTGACTTAAACTAAGGTGATTTGTGCAAAATCCAACAAGTGGAACAACCTCTTACAACAAGCTGGGTAGTGAGTAGACCTTCCTCTTCCTTTACCCCCTGTCCTTCTCCTTTTCTTCCTTCTCTCCTTCCTTCTCTCCTTCTTATCTACTTCCTCCTCTTTTTCTTCCTCCTCCTCTGCCTCTTCTTTTGTTTTTAAAGAAGGGGATCTTACTATGCAACCGTGGCTGGCCTGGAATTCACTATGTAGACAAGGCTAGCCTTGATTGTTGAGATCCACCTGCCTCTCCAGTGGAGTGCTGAGAATGGAGGAAAACACCACCACTCCTTGCTCAATGTTTCATTTAAAAATACTTTCTATTTTCAGAGGGCTGGAGAGATGGCTCAGTGGGTAAGAGTACTTGATCTGAAAGCATGTGGACCTGAGTTCAAATCCCAGAATGCAGGTAAATGTCAAGGATGGCTGTATGTATCTACAACCCCAGCACTGGGGAAAAAGAGACAGGTGGATTCTTAAAGCTGGTTAGCCTTCCAGTAAATAGTGACCATCTGGTTGGGTGAAAGACCCAGTCTCAAGGTTAAAAGCAACAGAGAAATACACCTGAGGTCTTGTTCTGGCTTCTGCATATGCATCTATGGGCATACATCCTCACACAGATACACACACACACACACACACACACACACACACACACACTCACTTATGCCTCCCACACTCATACAAATTTCAAAGTTTATTCTTAAAAATAAACTTGGCTATCTCAAAAGGAGAGTGTTGTCAAGTTTGTGCCAATAATCAGTAAGAATCACAAATTATAAATTACAAAATGAATATGAGGCTCATTTTAAACACTTATTACTACTTTACCCTTACTCTGCACAGGACTTGAGACGTGATAATTTTCAGTTATTGCTCCTAGACTCTTTCAAAATACTATATTTCTCAAAAGTACTGAAGGTATGACATTTTTTACTTGAATCAAAGCAACGAGACAATGAGAACTTTATTCACACAAATATCTGGCAGATGGCTGAAGAGTCCTTCCATTGTTTCAGGGAGTTGTCTTTTCTTTCTCTCTTTATTGTTTCAAGAAACATTTTTCAAGGCGTCACACAGAAAGGCAGGTTTCTCATTACAGTGGCCCTGCAGCGTGGGCTCTGTGGATGGGATTCCCTAATCATCCTAAGTACGTTACCATATGTTACTGTCTGCTTACTTCTTTTGCTCTAATGAGACATAGATTTCTTAGTTTACATTTGTTACTTGGTTACTGCGTTTTTCAAGTGATCGAAACACTTATGAGCCCCTTTATTTGATTTTGAGAATATACTGTCTAAAAGCTTGGCATGAAGGTCAGTGAGATTAAATACGAATTGTCTGTCTTACTAAACATCGCATTTGTATGTCAGCTTAAGCTTGCCTGTTGTACTTAAAGTTTACATTGGAAATAGATGATAACTGAATCAATTTTAAAATGGTGTTTGTTGAATGGACAGGAAAAATTTTAAAAATTAGACATTGATATTAAATTACTCCAAACTATGTCTGTATAAATAATTAGCATAATATTTCAAAAAAAATAGTCATCCAACTCACTTTCTTTGTTTACATAATGTTAAAATTTAAGTGTGTGTCTATTGAGAAATAGGAATGTGTCTATGTATTAGATTCATGCACTTAAATATACATATAAGTACATGTTTTACAACAGTACAGTAAAAATAAAACCTTTTTAAAGAAAGAAAAGAAACAACCTGATTTCTATTAAATAAAGAACAGCTCATTATTTATTAATAAATACTTCCCAATTATTTCCAATCTTCTGTGTTGTAGAAGTCCTGAAAGAATGTTGTGAGTGAGCTGAGGAGAGGCAAGGGTATCCTCTTCCCTCTGCACATGCTCATCCCTTGATACTCGCTGCCTTTGGTAGATTTCTGCCTACTACCCCAGGTTATCCCACATGAGGGTTTTTTCTGCTCCCTGATTGTTTTTAACAGTACATTTTTGGGGGTGTGTTTGAAGATTATCACTGGAGTACTGACTCACTTGCCTTTGAAAATATGTCTGACTCGTGATTGGCAACATGTCTGTTCCGCTCACTAGGTGACTACTATATCTTTAGGGACCTTCTGCTTTATTGTTTGGCTAACATGAAATTTAGGGGATGGAACTTGACTGGTGTGTGTGTGTTTGTGTGTCTGTGTGTGTGTGTATGTGTGTGTGTGTGTACATGCACATGTTTGTGTATACTTATAGCTCACTGGTTTTCAACCTGTGGGTCACAGCTTCTTTGGGGCTTTCATATCAGATATCTTGACTATCAGATATTTATATTATGATTCATAACAACAGCAAAATTATAGTTATGAGGTAACAATAAAATAATTTTATGATGGAAGTTACCACGACACAAGGAACCCTACTAAAGGGCTACAGCATTAGGTAGACTGAGAGAACTGCTGATGTAATTGTTTTCTGAGGTAGGGTCTGGTCTGGTAAAAGCTGTGTAGACCAGTTTGAGCTTTAACTTGTGTTTTCTCTGCCTTTGCATCTCAAATTCTGGGATTACAAACAGGTACCACTCTACCCACAAGTCTAGCTGCCATTTTTGTTTTGCTTTTTGCTTTTGTTGTTGTAGTAGTTGGGGAAATTACAACTTTTGTTACTTCTCTGGGTACTTGATTCACCAGTAGTGTGCATTATTTAACAAGCCATTAAACAACTATAAAGGCTTTTACTATTTTAGCTTTATATTGATATCTATCTCTTTAATGGTTGCACTAAATCATTCAATTATAAAGTAAGATTGTTTCTATGATCTATAAACAGATAATCAATCAACATTTCTATCTCTACTTATTTATTAGTACATAAACATCAACTCTGTATCTTTCAGCCCATCCATATTTTTTTGTCTGTATCAGTTTTGCCTTTTTTCTGCTCAAACCTGACTGATTAACAATCCAATCTTTATTGTGAAATTGCTGGGTTACACTTTGCATGGAACAACCTCCCCATCATGTGGGCTTTTAGAATATTGCTATGGAGTTGAAGCCATGCTATATTATTGAAATTATAGACATCAATTTACTTTATGGGAAATGGGTACAGTCTTTTATAAATCATATACTAACATTACTAACATAATGTTGCCAGCACCTTACATTTAATCATTCCAATAACCCTAAGTGATAAATATTCATACTATCTCGATGTTAAAAATAAGAAAAGATAACAAAGATAAGACCACAAAGCTGGTAAATAATAAGCCCAAAAAACATGGGGCCACATTTCAGTACTAGGTAAAGAATTTCTTGCCTCTGATCTTCTATACAAAGCTCGATAAAAATAATATTATCTGGATAAATATCAATCAATATTAATTTCCTTTCACTCAAGGCCAGCAGTGTTTTAAGCACTCTTCAGATCTTTAAAATATTCATTATTATTTTACCATTTAATCAATGTCTTTATGATTAGAGGTTAGAAAATGTCATTGTTAATTGCTAGCAACCACCAATGACTGAGAATTAAACTCTTTCTGGTTCAAAATCCAATAGGGTTCCCATACTTAATCACCAAGGTTACAAGAAACCACTTAGGAAATGTGAGCTTAGCTCCTGAGCAGTGTTATAGGATCCTTTGTGATTATTAAACATGTGTGGCAGCAGATGGGATTTCCAGGGGTAGACAGGGGCATGGGGAAGCCATAATGTTTCTCCTGTATAATTCATGTTTGTTTTTAGTAAGCTATTAAGAATTAAAAATTAATGTACTCCTCTAAATAGTAGCTAGCAGGATGGTTAGCAATCTGAGTTCTTTCTCTTACTCTGTGTTTTAAGTGAGGCCATCTCTTAGGCCCATAAGGACAGGCTCTTGTATCAAGCCACTTGAACTGTCCGGTTATTGCCTCAGGCCACTGAGTCTCCTCCCTTCTGGAGTCCTGGGCAATGAATATTCACAGCTGCTGGCTTTATCAGAGCATCTAAGAGATCTGAGTTTCCGATTTGTTACAGCAGCTACCCCGAGGTCCCAAGTACAGCCACACACACCAAACTAGGTTGCTGTCGCACACTGTCCCCTCCGTAGCCTCTGCTAACAGCAGAGGAACAGAGCTTTCTTTTCTTGGCGACCAACTTGCATGGCTGGGTGGTTCAAGGGGGCTGTGCTGGGGAGCCACGAGCTGTCTCCCACCAAGTGCGGGCTGGGCGAGGGCACCCTCCATGTGATGTTACCTGGAGAGCACCCTAAATGTGGTGGACTGGCTGTCCGAACCTGAACCGTGGTTGGTGCCCCTTATTAAAGGTCCTGCCTGCCTCTCTGCTCTGCAGCAGCACTCTTGTACCAGCAGCTTTATCTCTTTCTCTGCCGGTGATCATGTTGCCTCTTTTTAACTCAAAATGTTTAACACAGTAGATTAACGGCTAACACAGAGACAGAAAAACAAAACAAAACAAAACAAAACAAAACAAAACAAAAAAACCACAGATAGCTTACCCCTCTCACAGGCAGCATATAAACCATGTGATACAGACAGTTCTTTACCCTGCCATGAAAGCAGAGACCAACTTACACAATAAGGGAATAGAAAGAGTGTCAGAAATCTGCCTGCATCTGCCTCCCAAGTAAGACTCCAATAACCAGACAACTCAATCAGTCTTCACAGATTCAGATTTAACAGATTCAGACGACTTGGCCAACCTATGCTGGACCAAGTCTAACAGATTTCTAACATGCCAGCAATGAACAACACAAAAATAGGCACACTGCCATGAGAGCACAACAAATGAGAGCACAACAACCGCTGCCCTAGGTGGCGGTGGCCATTCCTGACCATTTCTCTCTGCCCCATTTTTAACACACAAAAAGACTAACAAAAGCCCGTCTCAATTGCCAGTGCCAGCCAAGAGGGATTCCACATCCTCTCCGACACTTAGATGGACCCCCCCCACGTCTCTTGGGGGGGAGTCCCTGTCCTCCTGAGACATCTCTCAGGGCACAGCAGCTAGTGACCCTACAGCACATCTGCCGGTCACTCATTTGTCTCCTCCCCAGACAGAAACTGTTTACTGCCTCTCACGAGACAGAAACAACTGTCAGTCCAAACTGAAAGTGCACTTTTCAGAAACCAAATAATTCAGACAGATGGGCACATGAGAAACCAAACAACTTAGACAAACCAGCACACGAGAAACCAGACGATTTAGACAAACAGTCACACAACAACCAGACAGAAAAACGTGGGTGTTCCCTCACCTCCCAGTGGGGTTCTTGGATATTAGGGTGTTCGAAAGATCCCAGGATGAGCCCCCAAATAAAGACCCCCAAACTCGAGAAGCCCTTACTCAAGTCTTGGGAAGTCACGGCCACCCAAAAATCACAAGACACCATACCTGGATGCAACCAGCAGAGGTTTATTAGGGAGAGTTGGCCAGCCAAGCTGAATTTGACAAAAGACCAGCAAGCTGACAGGCTTTTTATAGCATGGGGTGGGGAAAGGGAGTAATTTTCGCGCAGTTACACATGATTGGTTGCTTTACAAATTTTGAACATCAGCAGGCTGTACTAGTCATGGGGGCAGGGGGCAGTTCCTGCAGGCGGAAGCTTATCTAGGTTAGCAGAGTATCTAGTTAGACTTAAATTACAGCTTTCTGGAACACTGGGAAGACCTCAAGGGTGGGGGGAGGGGTAACCAAGGAAACATAACATAAAAACAGTGGAAAATTAGTTAGTTCCTGGAACCACCCAGATGACTTGCATCTTTCTTTGTAGTCAGGAATGTGTCTTCCTGCTTTGGGCCTTCCCCACCCACAGGTGGGTTCTCTTCCCTGAGGCTTGAGGAATGTCAGCAAGTGTCCTCTGACTCAGGGATAATGTACTCTTCCCAGAATGTATCCCGGGGCAATGAAGGCCTGAAATCCCACATTCAGTTCCGCTCTCTTGGAACTAGTGAGCCTGTATATATTTTATAAAATGGTCTTTATAATTTTTCACTCTACAAGATATAAATTTTTACCCAGGACTGTCCTGGACTCGTGGTTCTCCATGACTCCTACATCTCTCCTCTTCTAACTCCTCCTCTTTTTTCTCCTCTTTCTTCTCCTCTCTACACCTCACTCTGCCTACCTCTCATACAGCCCAATCACTGTGCTTTATATAAAGTAGTGGGAAGATATCCCACTACAAATAGTTATCTCTTATATTTTCTGTCAGAATTAAGAAAGTTATCCAGAAAGCTGGCCCTGGGGTCATGAGAGTGGTAGAGCAAGACTTGACTCTCACCAGCTGTAGAACTAGAGAGCAACTCCACACCCCTGACCCACACCTTTCCTGGACAGCCCAATAGAGCTGGCCCTTGTGGTGGTGGCTTTGGAAAGCTAGTCAGAGAATGTGAGAGCCAGAGAGCTGGCCCAGCTCCTCACCAGCTGCAGCACTTTGGAGAGTGAGTCCCACATCTTGACTGGGCAGTACGGTAGAGCTGACTCTGGTGGTGTGGGTGCAGGTGAGCTGTCCTTGAAGGCATAAAAGCAGGAAAGCTGACAGAATATCTTGTATGCTGAAGCATTGGGTGAGCTAGCCAGGCAGTGCTGGAGAGCTCACTCTTGTGGTACAGGTGCTGGAGAGACTAAGGGGTGCCAACTCAGCTACCACTCAGATCAAGGGCTTTGAGTTGACCCACTTGAACATTTACCTCATCTATCAACTGTTATAGAGCAGGGAAGGATTGATTCTACAGATCTGTAGATGCACAGTCTCTGATGCAGGGCAACAACAAGATATCCAAGAGGAGTCCAGGTAAGGATCCAGTATTGATAGTGTAACAGAAGCTGGAGGCTTCAAACCAGACCAACAACTCATTGCAATGAGCATTTGTAAGTAAAGGTATGTGGACAAAAGAATATACAGTTAGACACACTGTGACACTCTACAAGTTCCTGCCAAGGACCCCCATTGGTTTGGAGAGAGGTTCTGAGAAAAGAGTATCTATCTGAGAGCCATGAAACAAAAGACAAAGTCAAATCATGGGTTGAAGCTGGCGGTCCATGCTCTGCTTGAGACAGCTTTCTAGCCTGATTTCTCTCTATTCTGCTTTTTTTTCTCTCTGATATATACTCTCTCTATGTTCTATTGGAGACAGTTCTCCAAGCAATTCTCCCTTGCTATTCCAAAAAATTCTCTTGACAGTTCTCTTGCAGATCATAAGCCCAGTATTATTTTACATATCAATCCAGTCATTTACTCTAGGTTATCTTTTGATTTTCTTATGAATCAGGATTCTGTGACCCAGCCCCCTAATTCTTAGGAGACAGCAAGCACATATTTTCTTTTAATATTGCAAAAGAATTCAGAGATCTGCTCTATTAAGCACAGACAATAAACTAGCTAGGTGGAACCCAGTCCTGAAATTACCATTTTTACCACCTCTGGGCCTTATCTCCTCTCTGTCCCAGGCCAGCTCTGAACTCATGAATCTGTCTGCTTTTGTAATCCTAAACAAACATCAACAACAACAACACTTAGCTGGGTAGGATCTCATGTGATTTACTCCCTAAATCTCTTACCTTCTTCCTTAGTATCTTTCAGACAAGTTGGCTCACAGTTTGGCTGCTGCTTTTGTGTCTTTAGATTTGTGAAACCCCTCATAATTGTTACTGCATCCCTATTTTTTGCATAGTTGAGAAATTATATATCTTTGAACTTATACTTTTAGAAATTATATATTTTTGAACTCATGCTTTTAGTTCTTTTTTCCTGTGGGAACTTAAGGGCTGTCCTGAAGTTTCCAGAATTTACCATTTTGCTGAGTCATCAGCCACACCTTTGCCTCCCAGACTCATGCTGTCTCTGATTATCATGGAATCATTAATGTTAACAGGGAGGACATTCCTTGAAGGAATGTGAAAATATGTACATTATTATACAAAGAAGCCTTACACAGCAACCATTAACAAGTCCCCATAGCAACCATTAACATTCATGGAGGCCCACATCTGCTGGTCCTGTCCCAGGGGCAGGAACTTAGTCATTATGTTGTAAGGCCCCCACGAAGGAAGGACCTCACCCAAGTCTCAGGAATTTGTGGCCACCCAATAACTCACAAGACACCGAACTTGATGCAATCAGCAAGAGGTATATTTTGATCAACATGTTGAGATCAAGACCCATGACCCATGCAGGGGCAGTGGGGTCTGACCCTGGGACTTTGGAGGCAGAGAAAATTTAAAGGCAAAAACCACAAAGAGAAAAACCACAACCCAGGAGGGAAACCACAAACCAGGGGGAGTGAAGGAGGGTTATTGAAGAGTACCTGTGGAAAGTCCCAGCCCATTATTCAGTTTGTGACAGGGTCCAAGGAACAGTCATAGGGAACATTTTGTATAGGCTATTCTCTAAGAGCCTATTTGTAATCAACCATCTATCTTGTGGTCAGCCAAGTTTCTGAAACACAGAGCTCATAACCAAGCTGACCTGCACTCTTGGTTTTGCTCAGCCTGTCAGGAGTTTCTGAAAAATTTTAACCCTTTCAATGTCCCTGCCAAGGCCATGAGGGACTCAGCAGATTCCACAATAAAATGTTTTTAAATGCATTGTTTTGTTTATTTTTATTTTTTTATTATTAGCTTTTATTTTCTTTGTGGGGAGGAAAAGACATAGAGGGGAAGGGAGATAAATGGGATTGGAGTGCATAGGATTGGAGTACATGAAACTCACAAAGAATCAATATAAAGTAAAAAAAAGAATTAAATAAGTTGTTAAAGTTAAGGAATAAAGAACTTTATAGATCTATGTATATCCTCAGGTCATAGAATGTACTATGTGTTCAGATACTACTGTAAATGAATACATTGTAGCTAATACTCTTAGTACTGAATCAATAGATTCTACATTCCAGTTCTACCTGGGGATAAAGATTTTAAAAAGATGATTAACCTCCTTCAATCTACCAGTGAATACATTACCCAAATCCATGTATTTAATCCTTACTACAACTCTAAGTGAAAAATCCTGAAGGAATTCAGGAAAGTTGAAACCCCAGTGTCTTAGGACATAATGTTTGCATGATTTATTAGACTACAGGAGAAGAAAGTAACAAGAAATAAACCTCCTTTTTCATGGAATGTTTAGTCTACCTTGGAAGCAATGTGAAGAGTTCTTTTTTGATTAATGCTCTGTATAATAAAAAAAAAAATGTAACTGGATAAAAAGTGACTACATGCACAGTGTTTTTTATTAAAAAGATTTCTTGAAATAGGAAGTATTTTCATATGATTAAGTCTTCCAAAAGGGAAAGTGTGATTCAATTATTTGGAGGAGGAGATAGAAAACATAGTTTGTAAGGTGTGTGTGTGTGTGTGTGTGTGTGTGTGTGTGTGTGTGTGTGTGTTCTTGAGGATGCATGGGGGGTGCTGTGTGCACATACATGCACATACTTATAGAAGCCAAAGCCTTGTCTGTCACCTTGCTTACTTGAGACAGGATGGACGGTTAGTGAGCCCAAGGATTCTGCCTCTCTTACTTCAGCAACCTGGGATGATAAATTCAAGCTACCATATATAATTCACTTTCTTTACATGGGTTCTGGGGATTGAACTCAGATACTCATGCTTGCAATGCAAGTACTCTACCAACTGAGCCATCTCCCCACTCTAAGTTGTGAAATCTTAAAGTCTCTAATATTTTATCTTATGTCATTAAGGTTCATACGGTCATTTAAACACATATACTATACATGCATACACTGCAGTAAAATTCATTCATACACTGTGCACTGTTGTTATTTCCAAATAAACTTTTGCTGTGTGAAATATATTTTAAAAAGACAATCCATGCTACCGTCGACAAGGCACCAGTGAACAGGCCAGTCTGTTCTCAGCCCAGCAGATAGGTTGACCTATTCTCAGCCCCGAAGACTCTCTGACTCAGAGCTCTGAAATCTCTCCACCTGGCTCACTAAGTTCCCTAGGCGGGCTATTGTCCTGTGCTTCCAAATTCTCCCATGGCTGGCTGGGGTGCCTTGCTGCTGTACCTTTCTCTGGAACTCAGTTGAATCACCTTGTGAAGGAAAACACCACAAAGTCTCAATTTAGAATCCACAGGTAATACAATTGTTGGGCGCAGAAACTAGCATCCTAATTTTGTAAGCTATGTAAGCTATAAATCTTTCGGAGGCACATCCTGGCAGATCTGCCACCTAAACCGGGGGCCTCTCACTACCTACATTGTGTCTCCATAGTCTCTCATGTCCAAAAGGAAGTATCTTTCTCCTGACTCCCCTCTTGCACCTACTAGCCCAGTGACTGGTTTCTTGAAATCTTTATTCATTAGGGGAAGATTCTTCCACAAACTCTATCTTACTGACTTACAAATGTGTACAGTACTTATTGTTGGGGTCCAGGAATTGCCTCGCAAACCACTTGAAAACTTGGTCAGACAGGGATAGTTTATTGAGCATATACCTCAGGGCCATGGCACAGATTCGGGAACAGAACCATGATCCTGAGTTAAGATCCTACAGGATTTTTAAGGTCAAAATTCACAAACATCTGTGTCAAGTTACTTCTCTAATCAGGACTTAGGGTAGGGTATTGACTTAGGAACATGTCTTTGTTGTACATTTATTCTGCTTCCGTTGATTGGGGTATTCAGGTGTAACAGCAGACTTGCCTTGCCTAATATTCATTTCGTAACTTGTCGACCAGGATGGGACTTGTCTAACATTCGTATCTTAACTTGCCACCCAGGATGTCAGTTCCCAGAGAGGTCTTGGGAACTAAAATTTTACCAACTACTGCTCAAAATGGAAGTCTTATTTCAAATACTTTCTTATGTTGGGGCAGGTGTTTCTCTTATGTTGAGATCCATTCAACAATTTATTTTATACCATAAAAGCTTGTGCACAGGTGCAGGAAGTTCAGTGGTTGATTCTGGTCCAAGCATATTGTGGGTAACTACACAAAACAGTTCTATTGACTTTTATCATGATTGGTTTCCAAGGGCACAGAACATAACAGAATAATAATCTTGGCATTACAAAGTTTCCTAGTAACAACAGAAACATATGAAAAAGTTTCCCCATTATGGCAGGCTAGCCAAGTAACTGTTACCAAGGTCTTAACATTCCTAGGCCTTAATACTTTACCTAGGCCTTAACACTTATGATAAAATTAAGTCCTAGTGAATGAGCTCACTGGTATAGTTAATGTCTTCAGGATGAGCACATTAAGGAACTGTAGATAACTTATTTCTGCATCTAATAATAGTTTAGAAATAACTATTTTTCCAAATAAATTTAAGGAAAAATAAACCCAAAATTTCTGTCATCTTCCAGAGCCAAAGATGTTGAAAATGAAACAGGAGAAGTAACTTTCTTTTCCTTTCAGGTGAAGATCCTTCATGTACACTCTAATGGCAAATGTATCTTTGGTTTCTCTCCACAATTTTAAGATTCAAATTGACCATACATGAAATAACCTCAATTTTGTTCCTCCTTCCAGACTTGGCTCTCCTAACCTTTGGAGCATCTGAATTCCAAATGGACCGGAATGTGCTAAGCAATGAGCTCTGACAGACAGAAGTGCCCAGAGCAGAGATGTTGCCCCAGTTACAGGGCTTTTTGTGATTAGCTCTGTTTTGAGGAAAATTGAATGCTATAGATTTTGTATTCAGTTAGAGGAATTTAAAAGTTTTTCAGAACTTTCCAAATGGAAATCCAAAGTGGAAAAGCACAGCACAAACCAAGAGGCAATTGCAGCCTTGCTCAATTATAGTGGACGTATGCTCAATACTCAAAAGACAGAAAACTTCACCCCTGTAGGAACAAGGCAGGTTGTCCTATGCAGAAGACATTGACCAACTAAACACAATTACCTCAAACCATGTAGAGGTAATGGTTTTCCTTGATAAACCAAAAAATTACTTGTTTATAACAGGGATTCTTGCACTTGAGGAGCTCCCTTAATATTTACCTAATTCCAATCTTTCCCTCACTCCATATTCTGGTGAAGTCCTGCTAACTATATCACAGACAAAGGCCTGTCACCCATAGCCCTGTACTCTTTGAACTATTTGCCTTGTAATACAACAGCTCCCCTTTCTTCCAATAATCAGCCTAAGCTCCGTGTTTCATTTCTCTCTGTGTTTTGTATTCCACATTTTCTAGCTGAAATCATTTGCCTCTCCTGAAGGCAAACCCTGCCTTTCATCTTGATGCTTAACCCACTTTATTCTGCCACACACTCTTCAAATGTATTTTTCTATTCACCGCTATGTTCCAAGGTTTCCCAAAAAATCTAGTAGACAAAAAGGAAACCCATTTGAGACTAGTAGCTTTGCAATATATGTGTAACTTGTGAAGGGCGATAATGGTTATTGTAAACTCACAAATGCAAGTATAGTGTATGATAGATCAATGGCAACTCAATAAATTGTAATTAGTTTTGTAAATTTCCTTTTATTTCCCCACTTTAAAAAGAGATGTATTTATTTTTATTTTATGTGTATATGTGTTTCCATTTATTCATGAGTACCACTTGCAAGCCCTGTGCTTGCTTGCAGAAGCAAGAAGAGCGCATTGGATCTTCTGGGACAGAAGTTATACATTATTGTGAGCTACTCGTGTGGGTGCTGGAAAGTGACCCCACATCATTTGCAAGAGCCAAAAGCACCCTTAAGGCTGAGTCATCTTTCTAGAATGGCCACACCACCTTATTCCAAAGTCCTAATAACTCATATAAGGAATCACATTCGCTTATACAGGACTTTAAAGGAAGCAATATAGCTTTAGGTTCATGATATGTGTTAATGGAAATAAGGACACATACAAGAGTCACAGCACTTATTAACTACCACTAGTTTAATGAAAGCCTCATGTTTAAGTGCTTACTAGACAGATTTACCTATGTACTTTGAAAATCACATGTGCTGTCCTCCTACTGAGCAAAGGATTCCTCTCTTCTGTGAACAACAAAGGCAACTGGGATATAAGACTTAATGGATCACTAATAAAGTAGCATCAGCTATTAGGCACTGAAAAGCCTGTCCTCTTAGAGCATTAGTTTTAGGAATAAATGTCTGAAAATGTGATAAATATAGAAATAGCGAGTAGACCCTGGCCTGATGATTTTGAGTCAAACTTCCTTAGACATCAGACCATGGCTCTTCCACTTCTTAGATAGACGACTTTATTCAAATTATTTTATACTTTTTGCTGATTGCGGATGCTAACTATTCTGCTCAAGGAGTAGTTATAGGGAGTAGAAAGGCTGTGAAAATAGGTAGCAGAGCAAAGGACCTTAAGAAGTAAGAATGTCTCTTAATCATCCTTCCTGTTTGAGTCTTGAGTGGTAAGTGATACTGCATATTTTTTCTTAACAAATAAACAGACAAATAAACATACTGTCAACACAAGACAGAGCTCAATATTGTCCACCAGGCATGGAAAGTTTGTGAAATCTACAAACTAAGGCCAAACAGAAGCCCAGAAAGGACACTTAAAGAACAAAATCAACATGTAGCACATAAACTATAGTGGGTTCTTGCGGTTGTTTTCAAATGCTATATTTGATTTTTTAACTATGTGTATAAGTGCGTACCTGTGAATAGTGTACGCACATGAGTGGAAGTACCTCAAAGGCCAGAAGAGGGTATAAGATGCACTGGAGGTGGAGTTCAAAGCAATTTCGAGTTGCCTGTTGTCAGTGCTGGGAACTGAACTCAGGTCCCCTATAAGAGCAATATGTGTTCTTCATCCCTGAGGTATCCAAGCTTGATGTTTCTCACAGGAGCAGGCTTCCTCATCTTCTCCCTCCTTTTCAATGAAAGTGCTTCCCATAGCAGGACCAATGTCATGGATCAGTCCCTGCTCTACCTTTATTAAGCCTCCTAATCTACCTACTAACCTTCCTCCTGGGTATCTCCAGTGTCTCCCCCATTTCTGAGAACACCTGGGATGTTGAGATTCTGAGTGCCTTTACTATCATTTTTAATTCCAGTATTTCTCCCAGACTTACCTTGCTAGCCTTGACTTCCTGTCTACCTCCATCTATGCCTCTTGGAACTCCTTCTTGGGTACCCCACTAAGGCCACATCCTCTCAGATTTCCAGTTATCCTTTCATCTCATCCTGATAAACTTAACTCACTCTTGGTGGCTTCACTTAGATACTTGGACCCACTACAATCATTCTTTCCCTTCAGTTCTCTTGCTGAAATGAGAGGTGTAAGTGCTGACAACCAATTGATTCAATGGCCTTAGGTGGATGATACAAGTGCAGCCACTATTGAGGGAATATCACAACAACCATTGGTACCAAGCCACAAATCACTAAACACAAAGCAAAGAGAGATAACTCAGTTGCTGCTTAGCCCATGGAAAGTGCTAAAAGAGAATACAGGATCCACTGATACCCCTAAGGTAGGTCTATTGTTCTTCCGTGCTCCATGGAAAAGTGCTCCTGACCTAGTATCTACTAAGAATGTTGTATTTGATGCTTTTGTGAAAAGTGTGAAGGGCTTCTGTGCCAGTTTTGATTCCGGAGTAGGCTTCTGCCAAACCATGGTTCATGGAACCACAAAGGGGTTTTTTATTGAGCTTATATCAATGGTTCTCAACCTGTGGGTGGCAAGCCCATATGGGGGGTGGCATCAGAGGATCATTTTACAAGAGACAACTAAGACTTTCAGAAAACACAGATATTTACATTATGATTCATAGTCATGGCAAAATTACAGTGATAAAGTAGCAATGAGAATAATCTTTTGGTTAGGGGCTGCCACAACATGAAGAACTCTATTACAGGGTCTCAGCATCAGGAAGGTTGAGGATCTCTGGCTTAGATGAGAGACTTAGTACTCTCTCAGAGTACTTTTAAATTTCAGGGCAAGGCATAGCCTGGAGTTCGGCTCTATGTAGAACTTACTGCACAGACGAGGTATTTCATTTAGAAGAGAATGTTATCAAATGTGCTGTGGACATCACACTTAACTGATTTTTCTTATAATGTGATGAATCACAAAGTCAATTCCTTGAGTAAAACTTTCTCATTCACCTAAACTTTGGGTTTTTTCTGGAAAAACAAAACAAAACAAAACAACAACAAAACAAATGCTCTCTATTAAATTTAAAAAAAAGAGAGAGAAAGTAACGTAACGTAGGAATACAGAAAATAAAATACATTTGACCTTCAATTATATGAGATTAAAAAATGCTCATTTGAGATATAGAGCTGTTCAATTTTAGAAAAATTGATTAAAATATCTCAAATAGAATATAGATAAGCATACATAAAATTTTCACATTAAATATTTATAATTCTTCCACAGAAATACTACTGTAAAGCATGGTATCGTTACTGTCCTTTCAACTCTAGAATATTGACTAAATGGTGAAGAAAGAGCCATATTGTCAGTCTCCTTTTTCTACCTTGCTCTTTTTCACATGGCTTTCTACTACTCTGTGCTTCCAGCCTGCTCCACAAAGATGTAGTGGAAAGAACAGGTCTTTGGGTACCATAGACATCCAGAACTAAATTGGTGCTATCTGCTACTAGACTGCATGGCTTTGGACAAGCATCAATCTTCAGACTTGGCCTTCTTGAGTGTATCAATACAACTACAGGATTATTGCTAAAATAAAAATAATATTTGTTAATAAATTACTTGGAAGCTACACATAGAAAACAGGCAATACTTTTATTTTCTTGTCAACTCATTTTTGTAACTTTGTATTATTTTTGTCAACTCATGTCCATTTTTTATTTGTTTTTTCTTCTTGCGAACACCTAGAATGGAACTAGTCACCTTTGTATGTGGTATTCTGAATATTATAAATACACTACAGTGGGAATGGCTAATCTTTAAAACACTTTACCTAGAGAAAAGACTCTCATTTCCATGTTTATATGTGAGCCACTCTTTTAAACAGGAACTTGCATCTTGTGATATGATGATCAATGATCATTTCCTTTATAAGAAAAATAATCATGTTCTGAACAAACTCAAATCAGATTTTCATTTGGTTTACTCCCAGTTTCTCCAGATTTTCCCAAGATGTCAACAATCGACTAAAAGAAATTAAACAGAAGACTAAATGGGTCAGGTTAATTTCCATCAAATATGATTTATTTAGCAATCGTATATAGTAGGAAATACAGAGAGTTACAGCATAATAAAAACACAAGAATCATAGGTTGTCGGGTTAAAAAGTAAAGTTCTGGTTAAATGAAAAAGCAGATAAACTTGCAAGTATATGGTGGGTAGCCGTGAGTGAAGATGCAAAGCAAGAGCAGCAGCCCAAAGAGAGACAGTCCTGCCTCATAGTGTGGTCTCTCATACCAATATCTGCACATTTGGAGGCACACGTGATCTCCAGTGTGACCCCTACTTATTAGTTTCCAGCAGGAGCTGTCCTATAGAGAAAGAGGAAGGAAGGAGTGTGGAAGGCCAAAGGCAAGATATGACACCCATTGGGCATCGTGGAGATGGGAAGAAAAGGGAGGAATGTAAGGGAGGTATGTGGTCCAGGCAGTGTGACAGCTCTGAAGCAGTGTGCCTCCCCAACTACCCCTGCAAGTTGGTCACAGTGCTCTGTAAGTCACATAGCCTGGACAATTAGGCTAGCAAACATACACCGATCAATGTGTGTATTCCTTAATTTACATTAACCAAGCATAGAGATTAAAAGAACAAAATACATGTATTTTCTATGCCATGAGAGGAGCAGAGCTTCAATTTATTCTTCCCTCCAGAGGTTCTAGCTTTACTCAAAGACAACTGGCTCACTTAGGAACAATAGTAATTAGACTTCTTAGACTCTCAGATTCTACTTTGAAAGCAGAATATTTTCTAGATAGTAAATCTCTCATTTTAAAAAAGAAGACATTAAAAGCAGTAGTTACAGTTTCTCCATAAATAGAAATAAAATGTCCATGTTAAAGGACAAAGGCTACTAAGATACACATTTCTATTAATCTTCTCAACACATTATTATAGATCAATCTTTACTGTTGATATTTAAAATATCCATCACATTATAATGGCTATGATACAATTCAATTATTTAACAAGATTTAGACGATAGTAACACTAGGAATCTAATTCACAGAACATTTAAAAGCATTTTTATACATTCTACACACAAATATATCTTAAATTACAATAATGCATACTAAATATGCATAGAGAATATGGCTTACGCATTAAAGTAGATCTAAGTTGTGAGTTATAAAGACCTCACTACTTAGACTTAAAAGCTTCTGGTCATGCCCCTCTCTGAAATATTGCTTAGCCTAGTGGAATCTGGGGGAAACACAGGTGCAAGAAACTACTCATTAAGATGGGCGAACCTTTCTGCACATCACTTAATTGACAGTAACTCTCCGTTCATTCCATTCAATTTTCACCTTTCACGAAGTTCGCAATCCCTGAAAGGTATGTACAGTGAAAAAGCTACAACATCTAATTGGGCTTGACCATTCCTGTTAGCTAAAAACAAGAAAAAGGCTGACAAGTTGAGGAAAGGCTTTACACATGCTCAGGCAAAACGTGGCCAAGAAGCAGGGCCTCTGAGGGTTACAGTTCGCTTCTCTTCAGTAAAATTAAAAAGTCACATCAAATAATATTAGCTATACAGAAAATTATGGGTTTTGATTTCCATATACACCTCTGAGCATGAGTGCATACACCTACCACAAACACA
>JANHMN010000002.1:149106607-149164710 GCA_030674055.1 Rhabdomys pumilio
CACACACACACACACACACACACACACACACACACACACACACACACCTCCTATGCCTCAGCCTGTAATATGGTTTTATATTCTAGTGGGAACAACATCCCAGAAAGAAAATTCTGCTTTCCCTTTGTGTGCCCTTCTTCTGCAATGGCTAATGTTCCTTGTTACTTTGGCCCATCTTACTAGATGAGACCTGCAATACCACCACACACACATGGGTGATACAGTAGGGCCTTAAAACCCAATGGATACTTGTAGGATGGTAGATGGCTTCAGGGGAAGATGGCACTGTAGTTTCCCAGCTGGAGGCCCAATGAGGTGTTCATCCAATCACTGTGTAGCAGCTCTTATAGTCAGCTGTTGCTGGCACTTCATGAACAACTTCTGAAGATAGCTTTGATTCTGATTCTGTTTCTGTCCATTTAAAACAAGACAGTCTTACCAGATCAGCATTGCAAGAAAACAGAATTTTCATCCTTTTGTTTTGCTTTTCTTTTACTCTTTTGTTTGTTTATTTTCTTCTTGTTGTTGTTGTCATTGCTTGTTGACAACAGTGTTGTTGTGGCACTCTTGAGTTACATGGTACAAGAAGTACATTGAAAACCATTCCATCTTCTGCAGAAGTTAAAAATGATCAAAACTTGAAAGTGTCCAGCTTTCAGTCTTAAAAGATTTCTCTGGCTTGATTGAAGATGATCAAATCACAGAAGGAAAACCATGGCAGAAACAATGGCCAGAATCCTAATGATAACTTGTGGGAACTTCTTCGCTCAGTTATAAGATTGAAATTTATGTTCTTGTTCCTTACAGAGGAGTTCATTAAAATGGCCTGAGCCGAACATATTTTTTTTTCGAAAATCAATGTCTTTGCATGTTTCTCATGCTGCTTTCATTTTCCTGAAATAAAAATCAAATGAAAACGGATCGGAAAAGGGATGGGAAGGTGGGTTGGGTAGATATTGGTTAGAAGATACAACATATCCGTTACATCACAAAAATAAACTTGAGAGATATATTCAGAAGATATAATAAGTCATAGTGCATTATGTTCTTGAAACTTTCTGAGAGTAGCTTTCCACCTTGTCACCAAAAAGTGCAAGCACAGGAGGTCATAATTTAGTATTTAGCTCAATTTAACCATTTGAAGACTACAGGCTGCAAAATATGCCACATGTGAAAACTATAAGTTTGGGTAACAAAATATAAATAAGAAAAAATAGAGAATATTATTTTGTCTACATAAGGGTCAGCTACTGAATGATTTTTTCACATAGTACTTATACACTCTGCCAGAAATAAGAGATTTATAATGAATAGCAATTGGTTTATCTACATTATAATTGTTTTCTAGCTCTGTTCTGAATGTTCGTGTTTTTCACAGTTTTTAATTCCAGTAGATCGTTTTCATAAAATGTCATTTTAGTAAACACACTGGAGACTTGTATTCTCTACATACATTTTGGGGAAATATTCATAAATAATATAGATCTATACTACAAATATTTACAAAATGCTGACCCAAGTATTATATATGTGTGTGTGTGTGTGTGTATATATATATATATATATATATATATATATATATATATATGTTGTTTCAAATGTCCTATAGGGAGGAATATTGGTTAATTATGCATTTTCATATTCACCTCAAATAACCAGAATCTCAATAGCTAATAAATATACAAATATACAATCTGTGTGGAAAGTGTGGACAGTCTTTATAATGGTTACTAGCAAAATACATAAGTGGGCATGAGATGCTAAAAAGCCACTTGGTGATTTACTTTATTTCCAACCTTCATGTATAAAACAGGAATTATAGCCACAATGGGATTCTTAATGCAACATGTCTAAGATGTTCACAAGTGAGTGTTTGCACAAATACTGAAGAATTACCTTAAAAGCCAAATCACATTTAACTCGAACCAGCATCTGAAGAGTCAGTGACAACATCTCAGGGGTCTGGCATGGTTCCCTCACTACTTTACCATGCCCTGCTACTAAAGCAATATAATATTCCTTATAGCGCTTGTGATTTGTTTAATATGCATTTTGTAAAATTTTAGACATTTATACTGTATACACCCTCTCTAGTTGTTTGTTCATCCTGTATAGTTCTGTTTGAATAGACACTAATATTAATATATCAGCTCATTAAAACTTCATGTTTCTATATATCTGTAATATATAGAAATACTCTTCATATTTCTACAGCATTATTACTAGGGTTATCAATCTGTCAGATGGAAAGCAAGTCACAGAAGCCATTTATAAAAACAAGAGCATTATTGGCCACAGATTTTTAGGAAACATGTTTATGTTATTAATGGTTTCTATATGCCATAGAAAAGTTAATTCTAAGTCTTCTCCCACTGTAAGAGTTTCTTCTGAAATCTTTTTTCATAATCCATATAAAATATAGCTTATTGTGCTTAAAGTATTAAAGTTGTAATCTCAGTAAATGGAAAAAAGTACATTAAAAAAATAGAATAATATTTAAATGGAGTCCTTTGTGTCTGGGGGTATTATATAAACAATTCACTTTAGAAATTAGGTTTCTTATATGTTTCTTATGCGCAGCTTGGTCTTCATGTGGGTCCCGAAAAACTGGAACGGGGGCTATCCCAAAAGCTGTTGCCTGCACATGGGATTTGTTCTTCTGTTTGGGCTGCTTTGTATGGCCTCAGTGAGAGAGGAAGCGCCTATCCTCACAGGGAATTGAAGTGCCAGGGGGCTCCCACACCCATTCAGAGGAGAAGGGAAGGGAAGATGAGGAAAGGTTTGTGAGAGGATGGACTAGGAGGAGGGTAGTGAGCGGGATCTAAAATGAATACGTAGAAAAATAAAATTAAATAATAAAAGAATAGGTTTCTTGTCTCAAAGGTTAAATTACCTCTTGTGTTTAAAACAACTGAACTCTTAAAGTTTGTTCACACCTATGGCCGTGGGTCAGCATGCTTTTCTTCAGTATTTCCTAAGTCTTCTGAGTTCTTATGAAGTTCAAGTTCACCTAAAAACATCAAATAACAAATAGGTAAGACAAAATTGGCCTTTGGCAGCAGGTGGCGGGGGGCACTAACATTCCCAGGAGAAAGCCGTTTGTAAAGGGTTGAAGACGGGCTTTGATAATGGATTTTGTAGTGCGTTTCCCCAAAGATGGAGTATTTTCCTTTCAGCCCGGGGATTTGCAGATTTTCGCATGATTGTTTAACCTTTGAAGTTGCAGCTTAGTCTGGAAACACAGAGACAAAATATACGAGAGAAGCATTTATTAAGTCACGTGCAGGACAGCGTGATTTTCCTGGATGTTTCTTTTACTGAAACCAAGTTTAAACAAATCCTAATAACCAATGTCTTTAACCATGTACTGATTGGCTGCTGCTATGAATTTAAAACAAATTAGAATGAATATGAGAGACTAGTAATGTTTCAGATAAAATAATCTGCCAAAACAAATTAATAGAGTTTATAGTCTTTGAGCTTTATATAAACTCCGGCTTTATATAAACCCTGAAGATAAGGCAAGCATTAGTGTGGAAACTATTCCAATGCTTCCTAAGACGTTGAGGAGAACTGATTAAGAATTGAATAAAGTTTCAGATAAACATAAAAGGAGACCCGAGCGCCGCCTGGACCAGTACCAGTGCCACACAGTTTATACTCTCTAGACCCGGCAGGAATGCAGACTGACTGTGTATCTTGTGAGTGAATGGGTGGTGTGTTCAGATACTTCACATTAAGGACAATAGCCAGAGATTTCATCCCAGTCTGCTGGCAGAACAAGAACATCCGGCTACCTTACAACCTCCCAGAAACTTGCTGTTACATTTTCGGTTTTTGTTCCACTCAAATACATTCACATGTAGCTCTTGGGAGGCGTTTGTTCCCATAATGCACTTGAAAAATCTCAAGCCTATACAATTGTTTCCCCCATTGACTCACGTAACTCTTCACTCTCTCAGACAGGATTAGATTCCATTCCAGTATGCTTTGAATTTAGGTTCTCTCATCCTAGGGAAACTCACGTCTATTAATTTGGGATAAGAAGAAGTAATTCTATCTCTCCACTGTAGGGAGATAAAACTCCTTTCTATTTTCAGCAACTTAATATTTCATTTATTTGAACTCATACTAAAAAGTTTATAACAAAGCTCTGAAACTTCTTTGACATTGTTCCTCGCAGCTTGGTTTGTTCTTTGACATTTATCATGCTGGAGCCTTGCTTTAAACTTCAAACTTGATATCCTGTTATTTAAGACCAGAGAAGAAAAATAACAAAACACACTTTACTAGAAAAGAACAAATGACAGAGATGAAAATAGACTGACTGACTTAAAAAAGTAAATAACAATAATATTTACCTCATTTGGAGAGAACTTTTTACAATGGGTAAAGGACACTAAAGTCTACTTAATCAAATAATTTTATTTCTAAATGAAGTCTTATCAGTAAGGAAAAATGGAAGATGAATTAAATAAAATAAAAATAATTATAAATCAAAGTGATGTGCAAATGACATCCAAGAGTAATTCTGTAAGTGCAACTAGAAATGCAGTATTATAAAGTTCATAGTTTCACAGTACCAAAAGAGTAATCCTTCTTCCAAACTGTGAGGTCCTGTATTTTCAAGTACACACACACACACACACACACACACACACACACACAGAGAGAGAGAGAGAGAGAGAGAGAGAAGAAACATGGCCAAGTGATTTCATAGAACGTGGGTTATTCACAAAAATTAAAGACCTCATATATCAAAATCACACTATTTTAAATTCATCTTTAGTTGCAGAAGCCTTTGTAATTAACTTGGGCATGCCATGAGTAAGTCATTCTTAGGCACATAATTTTGACATCATCCTTTCAGGAAGGAGGAAATAACTGGGAATATTCATCCCCTTAAAGATAATTTTAGGTAACCTTCATAATTGAAGCATAGTTTATGTAAACAATCTTAAAAACCATCCATGGAATCAAAGCTTGACTCTGATCTTATATGATTCAGCCCATCCTTTTAGTCTTATGAAATGTGTGTTCTTTACAAAATAAAATTTATAAATAAAATACATATTACCAGACAGAATTCCATTTAAACTGCAATACAATATCAGCATAGTAAAGGAATCTCCTAAAACACAGTGGTACTACATGTGCCTCTTTGGAAATTGTGTAAATGACAAGAACTAAGTACAGGTTTATTCTACATATGATTTAGTAGTGATAATGGCATCAAATTAAATTTCAATATATTCCACTAGATATATTATAAAAAATATTTATGATTCCTAACTACGACAAAAATGCTACTAACATTTACATGCAATGTAGCCTACAAATGATATGCATGATAAAAGTTAAAGCTGGGAAAAATAATCTTCCATAAGATTCATGCACATAGCTCTTGGTTAAAATAATTTCTCTGTAGAGTTACCCCAAAAGACCCCAAATAGATAAAACTATTTCCAGAAGTTATAGCTTATTAAATGAATGTCCCAGTGCATTCTTGACATCAGATGTGTTCTTAAACAATTCAGGCAGTTTTCACTGCTGTTTGTTCCCAACAGAACCAGATTGCAAAACCTTACTGATGAAGATGGCACACCATTTTGTCATAGGATTTGAAAGACAAACTGTAACAGAGATCATAGCTTCTTCTTTAATGGACAATGTTCATAGTTCTCAAAGATTCTGAACATGCCAGCGGTGAAAGACAATCATCAATACTCATATTCATCTGTAGACCCTCTGTGCCACACTGCCAATGGCCAGGTAAGGTGTCCTAACTGAGGCAATTGTGGTAAGTTATTATTGGGGGAACTGATCATTTTATGATTGTAGTTAAGGCTACACAGAAATGAATTCATGTCTGGTACTAGTATGAGATTTGGTGAAATAGATTCTGGGGGAGCTGGTGTAGTTACTATAGTCACCTCTTGATATATTCACAGTATGATAAAGGCAGTGGAAAGTGGAAGAGAATATCTACTGGGCGTTCCTTAGAAAAACATGCATCCTCCCAGCTTCATGTCTTTTCTTCCTGCTAAGCATGAAGTGATTAGATTGTTAGATACTCCTATTACCATATGTTTTTACTACCTCAGCCCAAATTAATGTTCCAACAGTCCTTGAAGTAAAATTGCTAAAATAATGAGTCAATAATTTTTTTTGGTTATAAAGATTAGATAAGGACAGATAGAGATGATAGAGATATAAAGGTGTGTGTGTGTGTGTGTGTGTGTGTGTGTGTGTGTGTGTGTGTAAAACACTGACTGACAAAGAAAATTGGTATTAGAGAAAGGAATCCAGGGCTTTGACATCCAGGGCACCCTAACCTTGTGAGTTCGGAGTTTTTAGCACTGGTTTATAAGGGTGAGTTTAGAACAGTGCAAAACTATGAGGTAGACAAGATGCACAGCGCTGTAGGCAGAGCATGTAAATGAGAGATTCCAGTGGGAAAATGCCAACCGGAATACAGAACTTAAAGATTACTTGTGATGAGTGTTCAAATGAATGAATATTCTGTGGTTATTTGTGCTAGAAAGTCCTTCCTTGTGCTACACTGTGAAGAACTTGTCTACACTCTGGTCATGGCCAGATTTTTTGTTTTTTGGTTTTTTTTTTTTTAGAAAATTAAATCTTAAAGAGGAAATTTCAGTGCATTTAGCCCATAGTTTAAATATTGCTAGCTGCTTTTAGCCACCTTACAATGAAAGTTGGAAACAAAAAGCAAATCTGAAGCATTAGAAACCTTGAAAATTTATCAGAAAGTGAATGCGTTTAAAGTTGAAATCAGCCGGGCAGTGGTGGTGCACATCTTTAATCCCAGCACTAGGAAGGGAAAGGCAGGCAGATTTCTGAGTTCCAGGCTAGCCAGGTATACAGAGTGAGATCCAGGATAGCCAGGACTACCCATAGAAACTCTGTTTTGAAAAGCCAAAAAGATAATAGTAATAGTAATAATAATAATAATGTGGAGATCAAGAATTATGTGGTTACTAAAGAGATACTAAAACTATAAAGACACCAAGGAGCTTGGGATGTAGCTGCATGGTGAGCTGTGGGGCTAATACACCCAAGACCCTAGGTCCAATCCTCAGTACTGTAAAATTAAGAGAAAAGAATTTAAGAAAAGGAAGGAGGAAGAGGAGAAATAATAACTAACAATAACAATAGCCCACTGCTACCAAATACTTTGTATTGAGGCAATAAAATAGGAATGATACCTTGAGGGTAACTTTGCGTAGGGTGACCTAGTTTTGTGGAACCATGCTATTACAGTATCATTCCCCCATAGCCAGGTGGATTTAGGAGCACTGTGCAAAATGGGGGACTCCTTTTCTCAGCAGGGTCTCCCCGTCTCTGCCTCTCTCTGTCTGGAGAGTGTATTTACCTAGAGAGTGTTCCTGAACACAGGTGGCTGGCTTTGTCTGAAAAGCGACCTTGTTCAGAGCTCTCTGCAAGGCTGCATAACTCAGCACACACATATCCCACTTTGACTTTTTGCCAGAATGATTATTCAGTGCTGTATTAGAACCAATCAGCCCTTTCTGCTTGCTTGATGCTAGGACCAATTAGCCCTTTCTACACATATCCCTAAAAAAGCCCCTATTTACCCTACCCCTAAAACAATAAAGTAGACTTCTCTTGCTGCAGCCATTTCCAGAGGTCATTCCTCCATATTTACTGCTATCTGAACCCTGCTTCCTGCCTCTGTTCCTTTGTCTTCTCAGGCTGGTGGTCAACAGCCTCTGAGGAGAAAGAGGGACCACAACCTAGGGAATTATCTCACCTGGCTCTTCACTCAAGTACACAGAAACTTCTGCAGACATGGCCGTTGGGATCCTAGGCACTACTTGAGCTGATAGCAAATCTCTGTACTGTCCAATATGATGCTTTACAGCCAAGCAAAATAAAGGAGTTTAGGGACCATGAAGGATCATGAAGGTTTGACAAGTGCACACAGTATAGGGCATGGTTGAAGCCCTTGTGTTCTGGACCTCAAAGCATAATATCTGAAGCTGTGAGAATGGAGATGAACATGTTTTGAAGTCTCTGTGAGGTTAAGGATGTCTAGAATGTGGACCGTATGCTAAGTAAAGTTTTAGGTCAGGAAAGTTAGTAGTCCCAAAGAGAGGCCATATTACTAAGGGTGCAATAACATTGCTTTGCACAAATTAAATAAATGCCTCAGGACCAGATATAGAGCTGTAAAATTTGACATTTTTTCTATTGGGTTTGATCTTGCTTTGGTCATAGTTTTTTTTGTCCCTATTTTATCCTTTTTGGAATGGCAACATTTACTCCAAGCCACTCTATATTGGAAGCAGATAAGCTTCTTTTTAAATTTTATAGGAACTAATAGTAAAGTTTTCCCATACTCTTTAAGGAGCCAACCAGCCATGAGCTGGACATCTGAAACAAATCCTTCTTGGCTGAAATTAGTTTCTCCAGAGTTTGTCACAGAGTCCAGGAACCAGACTAACACAAAATACCTCACTTTATAAAGTTTTACATAAGTTTCAAATCAATAAGTTCTTTTATGGTCTTATCATTGAGTTCTGAACCATAACCAAGAGCATTGGCAATGGTCTGTAATAGTTAAGAGATCCCATTAACCGACAACTCATAAAGAGGTAATCCTCTCCTTGTCACGGGGCTTTGTTAACACATGGTGTCTAGTTGGGGCATTCCCTCTGTGTTATAGGAAGTTTCATATATATATATATATATATATATATATATATATATATATGTGTGTGTGTGTGTGTGTGTGTGTATGTGTGTGTGTGTGTGTGTACACACATATATATAGGTGTGTGTGAAATATTATATATATGAAATATTATATATGAAATTATATATATATATATGAAACTTCCCCAGTAGCAGGTTTCCATATGGCTTCTTCAGAAGGGCTTTAGTGTTGGTTGCCCCTTCTCTATGTCTTCCTTTACCCATCCCCTCATTTGATACTTCCTGTTCCATATTCCTCTTTCTTTATATTACTGTGCTCTATCTCCCTCCTTGGAAAGATTCCCCATCTCCATGTCCCCTTATTAGTTTCCTAATCTTTGTGGGTATTTTAAGTGCTAACACTGACGTAGTAGAGAAAGTGTGTGATGTCTGTCTTTCTGGGTTTGGTTTACTTTGCTCACATCGATTGTTTCCACTTCTATCCATTTACCTGTGAGTTTCATAGTTTCATTTTACTTAACAGTGGTTTAATGTCTCTTTGTGTAAATGTACTACATTTTCTTTATCTATTCCTCAGTGGAGGGATATCTCCACTGTTTCCATTACCTGGATATTTGAATAGAGAAGCAGGGGATATACGTGAGCAAGTATCTCTATAACAGGATATAGAGTTCTTTGAGAATATGCTCAACAGTTATATAACTCAATTATGTGGAAGATCTATTTTTAGTCTTTTGAGGAGTCTCCACACTGATTTCCAATTGGCTGCCTAAGTCTATATTCCAACAGTAGTTGCATATATGAATTCACAGAGATTGGGATAGTGTGAAAAACTTGTACAAGCTCAAGCCAGAAAATTATCTCAGCATGAGGAGAAAGGAGGTTGACACCAAGACCCATCCTAAGTCTGGGTATTATTGCCATTTGATAGCAGCTGGAAAAGAAGCGTCAGTTTTCTTTGAGGGTGTGATTTGTGGGAGGTCTCCAGAGAAGCCTCCACACCCAACACTGTTTGGGCAAGACAAATTTGAATGGGTGTCTAATTTTTATCAGTATAAAATTATAACAATTGAGTCTAAAAGGTGTGCTATTTTTTTCTTTGCTTTATCTTTTGTAGGTAGAACATTAGCTCATATTACTGGTCTTGTGTACATTCATCAAAATCAATTTCAGGAATTGCAACTTGGAAATAAAGTGGAAAGAGGTGAAACATTTTGGCTGTGCTGGAAGTACTCCGATGATCTAAGATTTCTATTTAAATTTCAGTTTAGTGAGTAAACATAAATGTTCAATTGATTTTGATTTTAAAAAAAATGCCCAATTATATTGATATAGCAATCTACTTTGCTACTGGCTGAATGGAGACTGGTGGATATAACTAAGCTTGGTTTTGTCACAGATAGTACTGAAAAAGAAAATAGTGTGTCCTATTCGATATAGAAACCACTGAGTCATGTTCATTCTCCTGTACGTGGAGAATAGCTGGAAATGTGGAAAGATATAAGAATCACATCTTTAATTTGTGTGGCACAGCACAATCATGCAGGCATAATTTCCTAAATTGCCTATTTGTTGCCAGTTTTTGTTAATCTTAAAAGTCAAAGAAATGATGGTTTTGATTTTAGTGTGACACAGCATAACACAATGTTACTACCATAAGGAACCATTTCCCAAATTGCTGTATTTAACAATGTCAGAATGCAAAATCCAATGATGAATTTATATCTTATTAATTATCTAAAACCTATGGTATTTAATTTTCCATAGAATTTGGGTTCACATATTTAAAATTTTACATATATATATAATTTTTATATTATATCATCCAATGATGATAATTATTAATAATAAGGAAAACACTAACATGTTATACTTGTATTATATGTATTGATTTAGTTGGAGTGGGGGTATGTAGAGGTCACAAGACTTATGTGTGTGGTAAGTGCTTTTACCCACTAAGTCATTTGACCAATCCTGGGTTTACATATTTTAAGTGCAGCTACCAGAGGAGTATAATAATAATATAGTTAAGTTTTAACTTCAGATTGTTTAAAATAACTTAATACATAAGTACCCTTTCTATCTTACGTTCTTGATGAAATCTATTGCACTTTAACACAAATGTGTCAATATGTCCTAATTTATTTAAATCATATGCAATCAGGGTAAGAAGAGGCATAAAAAGCATAAATTGCTGAGAATGGCATGTTGAATTAATAATAATTGTAACAACAAAGATAGAGTCATAGGGAATATTTTTAGCCAGTCACACTTCTTATCATTTAATCATCAATTTCATCTTGCACAAAAAGTTTTATTCATATATGGAGCAGATCTGGGCATTTTACTCCATAGCTACCCTCTGCTTCACAAACCTGAAGATGTTTCTCACACAGGTTTACTCCTTGATCCAAGAGGGCAAGTTTACTCAAATTCAAAAGAGCAAGAAAATTCTTAGTTTTCAGGAAAAATCATATTATAACGTTTCAAGATGAAATTTATGAGACAAATGTGGTAGTTTTTCATTTTTATGCTAAGAAAAACAAATGATTTTGGGCTCAGTTCCTGGGGGTGATAGAGCAGTTTAACAGCAAGAACTATAAGCAGTGTTTTGTTACAAACAAAACAATAAGCATAAACAAACAAATACCAAAATTCTCTTTCCATTAATGTCTTTGACTGTAAATACTGTAGTAAAAGATTAGCTAAGAATAAATCAAAACATGAACAAAAATTCAAGACACACACAAGTCCTACACCCTCGAGACTTTCAAAGTAAAGAGATACTAATGTGTGGAAGAGAAATCACAAGACTTGGATCTTCAGGAGAAGAAATTTAAAATCCCCACATCTGTGGTTCTCTATACTCATGAAACAAAACTGTGTAAATTCTGTTATTTTGTTTTGACAAGTTTTTCAGCCCTCCACCCAGACTGGATCACACATAACACATCTCAGTGATCTGGAGCTTTACACAGTACTCGTCCTACAGAATCATCCACAGCCAAGTTAAGGCCTTGTCTCTAACCTGGAGACTGCAAACAGCTCACCTTTTAATGTTAATGGTCAGCAAGTATAGAATTGGTCAACAGCTGAATGGAGACAACATTGTGTATTTCCAACTTGGGAGGATGAGACTCTGGCTACTATGTGTATTTTCTATTTTTTTCCAGTTATCAAGATTGGGTTTGAGAGGGTGGAGCTAGACTGACTCTATGACAGGCTGTGAGATGCCAGTTCAGGGGACTAGGCCTACATTTCTGTTTCCCAGAACTGAAAAAAATTGTTCCAGGACAAACCACAGCCCATGGACAGCCAATCAGGAGCTGCTCTGCCATCTGGCCTGAAGCAAGACTAATTAGACAGTAATGATTCTGGAAAGTCCCCAGAACTCTGGCAAATCCCAGAGACACCTGCATCCCTAGAGATAGAGCCAACCAATGAGGATAAAGATTGCCTATCCATTCCTGAAATGGATAGTGAGTCTGTAATCTCACTTCCACATCGCCATTTTGGTGAGTGGTTCACCCCTGCTTGCTAGTAATTTCTGCAGAATAAAACTCTTTCTGCTTTTACATGCTATTTGAGTCTGAGGTATTCTCTTGAGTGATTCTTGGCCCCTTACAGTTTTATTCTTTTCCTCTTCTTTTACTTTCATTTACCTTATGAAAGCTAAAATTACTTACAGTTATGAGTCTGAGATACACAATTTTCAACAAATATGTATGAGACTTGGGGGAAAAGTCCAGCAAATTCTGGTGAGATGTATGATCTAAAACCTAGCAACTACTAGATGGTCCTCATGCTATTCTGTAAATACTGCTTGGCAAATTCACACATGAAATTAAATTGAAACTATAGAATATCTCTCAACATTTTGTTTTTATAGCAGTTGCTTATATTAATTTCTCTTATGTCAACACATCTCAGAAGGCTTACATGGTTAGTACTTATCTATATGAATCCTCAGATCAACCAAGAGAGAAATTAGTCCTAAATACACAGCTACCCTAGTACCTGGGATGAGGAAGACACTTCTGTTTTCATAACATCACATCCATACCATTTATTTTTCTGTTGTGCATACATTCTTATCTAATGTTGCACACTACAGGAAGGGATTATTTGAAAGGATATGTGAAGAGTCTCATCCAACCACAGTTTTTGAATGGAATGGTTGAAGAAATTTTTTTCCTTGTTCATGCAAGTCGTTCCTATTGCAATACATTTGCAAATTCATGCTTTAAAATTAAAAAAAAAAAAAGCACATTGAGCAATTAGCTACAAAGTAGTGTGCAGATCAACAATGATGGAATTTGTGACCTCTACAGATTCATGTAATAAGGTTGTTCTCACCATGGAAGTTAAGTGATTTAAAATAAATTGTGGGTGTTGTACAATTTTTCCATCAAACTAACATCAAAGTTATTGTCTTAGTATTCATTGATTTTATTTAACAATGCCTCAACTCCTCATTGGTATTTATGGGTTTTCTCAGCTTAATTGAACACAGAAGGTGATGTGAGACACAAGACCCTACAAAGGAAATTATATCTCCAGAGTGGGAAGCAAACACCACTGAGTGATCTGTGGCCTGTATGTCTTATTACGTTTACCAAATGTTGTAGATATAACTAAAAACAATGCAAGCCCACCAAAATCACTTATCACCAGCTTTCAAGCTAAAGAAGGGGCTCAGCTTACAGTTTTGATTTTGTTAGTTGTTTTGTTGTTGTTATTGTCATGATAGTCACTAAATTTAAGGCTTGGCACACAGTAGGCAACTGTCCCACCACAGATTGTTTTGAAAGACAATTTTCTTGGTTTCTGCAGGCTGACTTTGTGTGCGTTTGAGCCCAGCTTCATTTTGAACTTGAGATTCCCTTGCCTCAGCTTCAGAGTAGCTGGAAATTCAGGCCTGGACCTTTCACCAGCCAGCTGATCCTAGTCTCTATGCTGTTTTTGAGACAGAGTCACACTACATAGTCTTGGCTGTCTTGAAGTGTGCTGTGTAGACCAGGCTGGACTCATAGTTTTGTCTTTCTGTGCTGCAAGTGGTGTCATAAGAGACATAAACCACTATACCAGGCTATGTTTTAAAAATGACATTGTAAACTGGGCAATGGTGCTACATGCCTTTATCCCATCACTCAAGAGGCAGAGGCAGGAGAATCTCTGTGAATTCAAGACCAGCCTTGTTTACAAAGTGAGTTCCAGGACAGCTGAGCCTACACAGAAAAACTCTGTCTCTTAGAAACAACAAAAAAAAAGAAAGAAAGAAAGAAAGAAAGAAAGAAAAGAAAAAGAAAAAGAAAAAAAGAAAAGAAAGAAATGACATTATAATAAAGTTGCACCTTTAGATCCTTGAAGGTTTTCTCCATTTCCTTTTGAATATTTTTTAATTCAACCTCACTTGGAAAGAAACTACAAATATCTTTGTTTTTTTTTCTTGCTTTTTATAATTAGAAAATTATATATTTATATAATGATGTTGGAGAAGAAATAAAACACAAAAATTAAATATATATGAGAAAAATGAACAGTTTAGTTCTGAATCTTTCTGAATGATCTCTGGGAACTTCCATGATTCCCACAGTTAATGAGAAAAAATTATTCAAAATTATGAATATGTATATAAATGTATATAAAATTACATTTGTAGTTTAAGAAATCAAGACATAGGTGGTAAAGATTTCTTTAAATTTTTCATAAACTATTTTCTGGATTACAAAGCTTCCCTTTTAGAGCACTCAGGTCTACAGAAACATTTTTAAAACCCTTTTTATTCTCTGGGGGCTTTTGTGTTGAGGGGAAGGGAGGAATCCTCAATTCCTTAAAAGTTAATTTAAACTTATTAATTTACATCTTTCCACATTAGACAACTGTGACAACAGTTCTGACCTAAGTTATTTCTATTCTGGCCATCTCTCATAGAGACACTAGGTGGATTTGGGAGAGATATGGGAAAGGTTACATTGGTGATTCAAGGAAAGGTACTGTCAATCACTTTGTATTAAGAGCTGCCATGCTCCTGCCTTGATGATAATGGACTGAACCTCTGTAAGCAAGGTCCAATTAAATGTCCTTATAAAAGTCACCTTGGTCAACTGTTCACAGTTCACAACTGTGTCTGTTCACAGCAGCAAAACCATAACTAAGAAAGAAGTTGATACTAAGGACTGTATTACTAAGATAGGTCTGACCACGGTTTTTTTGGAAAAAATGGGAATTTGAGGACTTTGGATTTGAAAGCCATAGAATGCTTTAAGTGGACCTTAGGGAGCCATCTTAGTAGGAATATGGAAGATGGTGGTGCTGAGGATGATTTATACCCTGTAGGCCTGTTGGCCCAACAGTGGGAAAGAATGTTGGTATGTGGCCTAGAGACTGTTTTTATGATATTCGTTGAAGAACTGTTTTTTGACATTTTCCAAAGAGTCTGCCTAAGGCTAAGATGAAGACATTTAGACTAATTGCTTGACAAAGGAAGTCTCAAAACAATCTAGTATAAATTCTGTGATGTGGCTACTAAAGTTCACTCTCATGAAGAGTATTTTAATGAAAAGGAGCAAGCTGGGAAAGGAAAAACATAAAATGTATGGTTCAAGTAATAAAAGTCACCAGGAAGTGAAATGGAGCTGAATCCAATGTTCAAGAAGATAAACAGATTAAGGGAGTGGTTACTTTGGGGCAAGATCTCTCCCAGCTAAGCTTAGGTCCAAACATGGTGGTACACACCTTTAATTCCAGGAGAAAGAGGCAGCAGCTCTCTGAGTTCAAGGCCAGTTTGATATAGAGCAAGTTCCAAGTAGAAAAAAAACTTAAGTTCAGAGGTGGTGGTACACACCTTTGATCCCAGCATTCACAAGACAAAGACATGCAAATCTCTGAGTTCAAGGTCAATCTACAGAGCAAGTTTCAGAATAGCCAAGTTTAGTTAGTGAAGGAGTAGGAAAACAGAAAGCTGGTGATAATGTAATAAAACGGGGTGGGGGGCATGTTCCAGCTCCAGCAAGCAGCAGAACTTGGAAGCTTTGGTCATGTGGTTCAGGCTTTAGAGTCAAAAATAGAAGAAATTATTGGAACAAGTGATGCTGGAACTAAGAAATTAGCAGTGATTAAGAAGAGACCAGTATCATTGAGAAGTGCTTTCTGAGAGCACAAAGAAGCTGTGTTCCAGTGATAGCCAAGGTTGTACCTCATGCTGCAGCTATACTTGGTAATGTGTTAGAATTACCCAGGTGGTTTTGGTTTTGAAGGGGTCATGGAGAACAATTGAGGCTTAGCACTGTGAGAGGCTAGAGAAGACCATAGGTAAGGGTGAAGCCTCAGTTGCAGTTGATGGCCAAGAACTGAAGAGGTCAGGCAAAGAAGTTGAGTCTTAGCAATAAAGAAAGCCTATGAGAGGCTATTGGTGAAGCTGAGTTACAGCAGAAGAATCCAGTGTATTAGAGATGCTAGTACCATGGGATGATTACCAAGAACAGCAGCAGCAGTGGTGTCAATCAGAGCTTAGGGTGCTACAGAGGTCAGAGCTGGAGAAGTGACCTACACAATCACTCTGGATGAGCCCAGAAGATCATGTGTAGATCCCAGACATTGGAACAAGAAGCTATAATGTTGAACTTATGTTGGAGACCTCAAGATGTTCAAGATGTCAGAGTCATGGGCTACCGGCTGAGGAAAGTTAACAGAAAGTGGAACCAACCAAAGAGAATTGTGTTGCAGCCAACAAAGAAGAAAAGAGTTGGAAATCTGAAGAGCATCTTGACAACAGACATGGAGATGCAAAGGTTGGAATTTGCCCAGCTAGTTTCTGGTCTTGTTTCTTCCAGTATTGATTCCCTATGACATTTCGAACAGTAGTGTATATTCTTTAATGTTTATAGTATGTGATCTGCCTTTTGATTTTGACTTTATAGGGGATTACAGTTAAGTGATTTAATGAATTTCAGAAAAGACTTTGAACTTTAGACTTTTAACATTGTTGAGACTGCTATAAACTATGGGGACTTTTGAAGTTTGATCAAATGTATTTTGGTTATGCTTTGTCTAGGTTTGGCCCCCATAGACTCACATGTTTGAACAATTTAAGGGGGACCAGGGAGTGGAATGTGGTGGTTTGAAAATGCTTGACTCAGAGAGTGGCACCATTTGAAGGTGTAGCCTTGTTAGAGGAAGTGTTTCACTGTATGCATGGGTTTTAAGACCCTCATCCTAGCTGCCTGGAAGCCAGTGTTCTCCTGTTTGCCTTTGGAATAAGACGTTGAACTCTCAGCTCTTTCTGTGCCATATCTGCCTGGGCGCTGCCACACTCCTGCCTTGATAATAAAGGACTGAACCTCTGAACCTGTAAGCCAGCTCCAATTAAATGTTGTCTTTATAAGTATTGTCTTGATCATAATGTCTGTTCACAGAAGTAAAACCCTAACTAAGACAATTCTTTTAGTACTTTGGTACAGCTAATTAAGTTAACCATGGGGGAGTCATAGTCAAAGACAGTACTGAAAAACATTTGTTAAAATATATAGAAGAGTATCAAGTCTTACAAATTGTCCTCTGATCTCAACATGCTCTGCCTGCCATCTGTGTACACACACACACACACACACACACACACACACACACACACTGAAATTAATAAAATACAATTAAGATATTTAAGGAAGTTTTCTTGGAGGAAAAATAACTAATCTTAAACTAAGTTATGTGGCAAAAACTAATCTTAAACTAATGTGGCAGTAGAAGATTTGAACACAACCCAGTGTGTCAAACCATTCTATCCTGGCCATTCATTCTCACTAGAATATAAATTATGAACATCTTCCATGTAATATTCATCTTGTAATTTTTATGAATAATTTTAAGGTAGGGATTATTAAAGCATTTTCAGAAGAAAAAAGTTAAAAATTTTATAAAGGACAACTTTTTAAAATGTGTGCTTCCTTTTAGAAATTTTAGAAAAATGCACATTTGAAGTGAAACTATCTTGGTAGCCTTATAGAAGACATGACAAAAATCACTGATAAGTTGCTCAAGGAACATTTATTGGCACTCGATGTGTCATCTCAGCAAAGAGAGGTGCCACAAAATACTATTTGCACCAATATTTGACGGCATAAAGATGCTGATGCAGCGGCCACCAGTAGATCTACTCGATGCCAGAGAAGCCAAGTCAATCAAGAAATGTGAAGTTGTTATGTCTGAGGTTTCTGATGTCAACTTAGTAACAACCTGCAAAAACAAACAAAAAACAGGGATTCCCTTTCTCACTCAGGCTCAGGTAGACATCCAGGAAGAATATCTTTTGATCAAATTAGAGCTGTCAGCACAGAGGAAATTTTACCTAAAGGTTCTTATGGGGAAAAAAACAAAACAAAACAAAACTTACACTGTTCTTGTAGAATAGGTTTTGGTTCCAAAAACCAAGGATACTCACTTTAATAATCTAGAGAAAGTGTAAAGAAGTAATGAAAAAAACCCAATGAATATTTTTATAAATTAGTCACATTTGCATAAACTATTGTAGTAAAATTATAAAACCAAATACAGTCAATATTTTTTAATTTTCAGCATATTTTGCTTTTGTTATTAGAGCTGTTCATGACTCTCATGTCTGTTGGTGATGATCTTCAGATGATTTGAAAACAGCAATTTTAATCAATTTTGGCTCAAGTAGACACGGAATCAAATGAGAGGTTATCATGAAAGACATTAGTCTTACATATATTATACCTATATTTAAATATAAATTTATATTAAGAAATAATATTCTGTTTGACATTCATTTTAAAAATGAGATGAGTAAGAACATGTTTATTTAAGAGTAAGGACATGTTTATTTATTATTATCCAAAAATGTCTTTTCCCACTGGTCATACCTAATAACTCAAACAACAAGAAAGAACCCAAATTCTGTACAGGAATCAAAGCTATGGGAACTGATGCTATTATATGAGTCCAATATGACTTTCAGCAAGATATTTTGAGAATAAGGTAAAGAATTCATTTATTTTTCATTATAATGTATTGTTATAGAGTTCTATTTTAGCATGTGATTATCATGTTTTCATTATTTTCTCTGCTTAATTTATGTATAAAAATGTATACTAAGAGGCTAGAATGATGAACCAGCTTTTAAGAGCACTGGTTGCTCATCTGGAGGACCCAGGTTCAATTTTTTGCACCCACATTGGTGGCTCATAATTATCTGTAATTCCAGTTTGAGGGGATCCAAGGCCCTCCAAAAACACCAGGGACACATATAGTGCAAGGCATATGCGCAGTCAAAATGTCCTTACACACAAATTAGACATAAATTTAAAATGCCTGATAAGTATGAACCCATAGAATAAAATATAGTATGCAAAGGATTCAGAGCTAGATATGATTTTCATGCATGCCCTTATGGAATTGGAACATATTTCCAGCACATGACAGAGCTCACTGTGTACCTTAAACCATGAGGTTTAATGAGTGAATGATTTTGATATTAAGAATTCATTAAAAAGCTGGACTGCAGATGGGCTTTTGAAAAACCATTGACTCACAGAGGTTCTAATGTTATACATGGATCAGTCTATTGAGAGCATTTCAATAATTGGCCAAATACTACTCTAATCTACCCATGAACTCATTGCTGAATAGTAGCAAAGACTTGTTGGAAACAGAGTTTCCTTTACTATATGAATTAAAATTGAGGCTAGTACTACATTGCCCTGATTTATAAAGAACATTTGAAACAGAGGGGGAAGAAAATTAAACAGAGAATGTTGGATGTAAGTCTAAAGGTTCCTTAAGGAGAGCAGAAATGAGAGTACATGTATATACATGCACACATAAATGTAAATGTATGTGCATGTGTATATATGTAGGTGTGTGTAGTGTGTAGAGTTCCCTAAGATACAATGTTGACAAACTTCCAATGTACTTGTAAATGGTCTAGTCACTGAGGTCATATGACTTCACTAATATGGGATCAACATTGCAGCACCTAACCTGCCTATCTCTTCTTCATTGCCACCTTGTCTACTGCCACATTCTAACCCAACTGTTTACTGAGGGTACATGAACTGCTATAAAGCCTTGTAGTTATTATTCATATTCATAATGCAAAGTTAGATAAAAAACTATCCTTGAAATATCAGAAAGCATACAAATTCAGATATAAAAAAATATTAGAAAACATTCCATGTATCTTTCTTTTTGGCATCCATTGGTTGATTTCAGCAAATAGGAAAATGTATATTATATTGCATGAAGCCTTTGTGTAGAATCTCCTTAAAGAAGAATTAAAGCCACTGACTCTCAAACTATTCCATAGAAGAGAAATGCAGGGTTTTCTTTGTTTGTTTGTCTGTGTTTGCTTTTGTTTGTTTTTATGAAACCAGCAGAACACTCACACATTAACCAGACAAGAATATACATAAAAATAAAGTATAGATCAATATCCCTGATAAACATGGAAGCTAAACTTTACAAAGTGTAATTAATCCAAATTCAAGAACATCATCTATCACAGTAAAAAATACCAGTAAAACTGGCTTCATCTCAGAGATGCAGGATATTTCAACATGTGCAAATCAGTAAATATAATCTACCACATTAATATACTCAAAGACAGAAACAACATAATCATATTATATTCAGAAAAGGCCTTCTGGTATATCCAATAACCCTTCATGATAAAAGTCCTGGATGAGCTCTGGATACAGAAATATATCACAGCACAAAAAAGTAATACACCGCAAGTCTTCAGCCAACATTATGTTCAATAAAGAAAAACTTGAAATATTTTCAGTAAAATCAGAAATAAGACAAACATTTTCACTTTCTTCACTCCTGTTAAATATAATCTCAGCTAGAACTGTTAGACATGGAGAGATAAGGCAATACAATTAGGACAGGAAGAAGTCAATATGATTATACACATTAAGAGTAGTAAAAGCTCCTCCTACCTCTGACAAACATATCTAGCAAGGTAGCAGACACAAAATTCACACATACTCTTCTTGCTGTTTTCAAATGCCTACCTCACTACAAGAATAGTAGCATAACGTTCTGACATCTCGTGAATAGTGTAGAAAAGATAGAGACACAAGACACTAAGAAATAACAGATTGATGGTAGGGACATAGTCTTCAGCCTAGATGGATAAATCTACCCAAACTGGATATTCTGGGATGAAAGCTTTTGTATTTTTTAAAGCCTAATATCAAAACAAAATCTACATACATCAATTCTAGACAGGTATGTTCAGCTCCCTAGGAGAAGCTTCCTGGATGAAAGTGTTCTTTTAAGGGGTGTTTTAACTACTAACTCACTTTGTTACAGTGAACTTTACATAGTGGAACCAAAAGATTTACACCTTTCCCCTGATAAGGATTAGTGAGATGCTCTGCATATCTGAAGATGAGCTAGGTTGTGAAGAATGCTGAGATTGTGGTAACACCTCTGGGATTCTCATATAGCTTCGGTAGACACTGGGTCAGCTTCATGTCGTCATCTCATCTGAGATAAGAAAGATACTCTCACTTCAGGGACTGAAGGTTGGGAGTGGTCCATAGCAGATTACCATGGCCATATAAATTAACAGTCACTGACTTTGGAGTAGGTGTCTTTTTGTAGCAGATCATGTTTTCATTTGTTATGATGAAACATATTCATATAAGACAATTATATGTATAATTATAAAAGCACACATATATTAAGTATTATCATGACAGTAAATGCCATGTGTGGTACAATGAAGTAAGAGTGGCTCATATACTTGGTCCCATGTTGGTGAACCTGTTTAGGAAGGATTAGAAGATGTAGCCTTGTTGAAATAGATGTCTTTCTGGATGAGCTTTAAAGTTTCAAAAGCCCACACAATTCCCAGTGTCCTCTCTGTCCATGGTTATAGATCCAGATGTGAGCTTTCAGCTGTTCCTGTGCTTCAACATTGTGAACTTTAACCTCTGGAACTACAAACCAAATCAAAACTTTCTTTTATAAGTTGTCTCAATGATAGTTTCTTTTATAAGTGTTTAATCATAGCAATAGAAAAGACAACATACAATTATGTATATATGTTATATACACACATATAGATTCCATGCATACAAGAGAATGAGCAAGAAGAGATCAGATCTAGGATTGTTTGGAAGGAGAACAGATAGGATTTGATACAAGGGTGGGAGTAGAGTTTAAAATTTTTAAAGTCATATCATACAATGATACATACATACACACATATATAAGCATACACATATATTTATGGTATACTCTGTATCATGATTATATTTAGCATCTATGCATTTTATAAATATTAATTAGGGTTTAATTAGACTTTCCATTGCTGTGAAGAGACACCATGACCAAGGCAACTTGTATAAGGGACATCATTTAATTGGGGATGGCTTGCAAGTTCAGAGGATAAGTCCATTATCATTAAGGCAGGAAGCATGCAGAATACAGGCAGACATGGTGCAGGAGGAGCTGAGAGTTCTACCTCTTGATATGACTGCAGCTAGGAGAGGGACTGGCATCCTCAGTCAGCTAGGAAGAAGCTCTCTCATAGTGACACACTTCCTCTAACAAGTCCACACCTACTCCAACAGGTCCAAATTTCCTACTAGTGCCACTCCCTAGACTAAGCATATTGAAACCAGCATGATATGCATAGAAAGTCTCCTTTCAAACGTCTAAGGTCTAACTTCTTGCTCATGCTGTTGCACACATACTGCTTCAAGCCTCCCTCTTTGTTTCACAGTTTGGAGTGTAGTCTACACTTTCATCTTTCTCCTAGGTGGCGAATAACTGCCTCCTTTCTGGTGAGATTTTTGCAACCCAAACAAAATAATATCTCCTGCTATGTAGTCAGAGAAATCATTGTTAAATGTTGGTTGAAGTCACTCACATGTCATCTGAGGGATAAGCGTACATTTGGCTTTCCTTTTGAGGGACCAAACAAATGGTGCGGTCACCACATTCCCTCAATACCATTCCTGCTGAGCTTCCATGCCCACCATCTCCCCTTTCCACAGGCTTCCTTGTTTCTTGTGTGAGAGGCAATCTCCACCTCCTAGTTTGTACATGACCATTCCATGCATCTGTCTGAAAAGGTTAGATCTTCCACGCCAGGCTGCTCCCTGTTCTCATCCCTTCTCCTACTTATCTGCATCATCACTTCCTTAGTGAAGGCTTTCTTCACATCCCTATCTCAAAGTACACTCCTGCTCATGTTTAGCATTGCAGGCTTCCTGAAGACTGAAGCAGATCTACTCAGTTCCCTCTCATTACACAACCATAGTACCGTTAACAACCAATTCACACAGTAGTTTCTACTCTGGATATCCAATAATTCATAATGCTTTTATTCATTCAAAATTATTTACTGCAATTATGTGTATGCATGTGTTTCTGTGTGTGTGTGTGTGTGTGTGTGTGTGTGTGTGTGGTGTGTGTGTGTGTGTTTGTATGTTCGTGTACACGCATGTATCTGCAGATGTCTACAGAGGCTAAGAGAGATAAGTATTTCTGCTGATGTCTACAGAGGCCAAGAGAGATCACTAGATCCTGGATCTAGAGTTATAGGCTATGATGAGCTGTTTATCATAAATGTTTGGAAAAAAACATGTGTCCTCAGAAAGAGCAGCAAGTACTCTTAACTACAGAGCCATTTTTCCAGCCCCAAACTTTTATTTTTAACTAAAATACTAGACACTCAAGTAGATACAGCGAGAGCTAGTGGCCTTTCTTGGTGCTAGAATAGGCTTGAAAGCACCGTTGATAAAGCACAGGGGTTCGTACACAGTTTGTCATCATGTTATTGTTCCTTATTGCACATCTGCATGGCCACCATCCATCAGCACACACATCTGCAGTTCAGGTGACATGAACAGCAGTATCCTTTCGTAGCTGGCAACAGGACCAGTTGTCTCATGAATGATCAAATTTCAATAACCAGCAAGAGTTTGTGTATTTTATAAAAGATGCAAATCAAATGGAAGACAGTGCAAATTATTAAGGAATTGGAGACTCATTAATGGTAGCATCACCAACAACTGTACCTTGGGCAGCCAACTCTTTCCACCTCTCTTTATTCTGCTGAATGATGTCCACCAGGTTGTTTTTGAAACTCTTCAGGTCCACAGCTGACAGAGAGTAATCTTGGGTACAGCCGCCATCACTCATGGAGCCTTTTGTGTTTGACCGCCTTAGAGAGTCAACAACATGGAACCCAATCATGGTGGATGAGCTACCATTGACAACCAAAGAAATCAAAACACATCTAGATCAAGATACCATACTAGATAGGTTTATAGAGACCCTCAGGTGTTGGACAACAGTAACGTGGGCCCAGATGTAACCTGTGGCAGGTGCTTATCCCTCACATCCTCTTTCCCACATGGAGTGGGCAGGGACTGTCCAACATGCTTCATTTTTTTTCTCTTTCTCTTAAAAAATTAAACAGACTTTTTTTCAGCTAGTGTACTCTGATTTTGGTTTGGATTCTACTCACTCCTCCAGGTTCCTTCCCCTACCTCCCCTCCCATCCAGACTCATACCCTTTGTTTTCTCATTTATACTGGACCATCATCAGTTGCAAAGGGAATGCACTATAGTATATAGACACTAGATGGCACTACTACCTAATAATTACTGCAAGTACTGCAGGCCTACTTTTGAGGAAAAGAATAATTATTGGGTAAAAGATATATATACCAGTATATATAAAAACTAGTATACCTGCTTGCCCCACAGTTAGAAGACTCCGAATTTGAAGCTTCCTCTATAAGAGGAATAACAATTTTCTCTGTCGAGTCTGTCAGGAGAGAAAACGTTGGCTCCACTATGAAATCAATGAAACCTAAAAAAGCAAAACACACAGAACAGAAGATTCCATCAAGTGTCACAATTTCCTAAACCATATGGTAAGCCACAGTGAGGACTTCCTGAGACACATGTGGAAAAACAAGTCCTCATTACAGAACTGGCTAAGCTGAGGACAGTAACAATCTTCAGAGGCAGCTACTTTGGGTAATAATGCATTCAGTAGTAAGAGCTGAGAAACAAAACTTCCTAGCTCAAGCACATGGTCTTTCCTATTTAATATCCCATCCTTTATGCTGTCCTAACGATTGAGCCAGTTCTAATGATCAGGAATGTCTTTTCTTCTTAGTGAGAGGCCATAACCCTTATGAATGTTCCTCATTTGGTTTTTGGTTATTGAATGTTATGCACCAGGGAAAAAAAAAAGCTATCTAAACCTTAAGAAGACCAACGAATTTAAAGGTCCCCACCCTTCAGGCCACAGGAGGACAGCCACTTTTTTTTTCTTTACTGCGTCAGAGTGCTCTGTGAGTGCACTCTTTTTTCAAATTGCTGTTTATTATTCTCTGGATATAAAGAGTTAGTTCAAAAAGTATGGGCGTGTGCCATCAAACCAGCAGAGAGAACACGGCAATCTCCAGGTGAGAGCACTAATCCTACCACTTTGAGATGTCAGGATTGAGTGATGACTTAAATTTAAAGGGCTCATCAAGATGGAGAATGACCGGCAAAGAGCAGACTTGTCCACAGGATGCATTTGCCTCTTAGCGGTGAGGTAAAAGGAGATTAAAAACAATAACCTTTTAGAGTTCTGAGACCGCAAAACCTTGCAGTCCCAAGAGCTATTAGGTGCGTTTGCCTTGAACCCACCTGGGAACAGAAACTAACGTCTGAATACAAGAATAGAAGGATCTGGAAGTGACATATACAAACGTGCAAATTATTCACTAAATGATTAACCAAAGTATTGTATGCTTGACAGTTCTCAAGGATGTGTTGGGACACATTTCAAATTTTATATAAAAAAAACTACTATAATTTAATTAATACTTGAATTCAAAGTAAAACTAATTGTTCACCCAGACTTTAAACTTTCTAGAACAGATAGACTGTCCAAAAATTCAGCACCTCTACTCACTAAGAGGAATGTGTATCAGAGCCACTAGCCACTGGGAGTCAGCCAGCTTGCTAGATGAGATCCTGAGTCTACAACATCCACTTTCTGAATGGTGATAAGCACCAGATGCTGTTTTATTGGCTGAACAGTTGTTGGAAGTTGGCTGGGAAGAGAAAAAGTTATAGCCAGCAGCTTTCCCACTGTCCTAAAGCTCTGTAATAGCTACACCAGAGCCCAGCTCTGGAGAAGGGATACAGATTCATGCATCACACGGTTCTGTAAAGAGGAGGCTGGCTGTCGGAATACTATCAGAGACAGGCAAGCATAGGGGATAGTTTAGTAACCTTGGACTCAGCTGGATGTGTTATGCATTCCTTTTCCCAATACTGCTCTTGGCAGTCCAACTCCCTGTGTGTTCTGTGCATACACATACCCCTCTCCATACAGTTCATCTAACAACCACAGACTTCCACCTGCATCCTGCTACATCTATACCTCTTTAAGGATGATGATAGGATTCGATTCCCCTAACAACAGTCAAAGCTGGAATAGTCTCTATTCAATCAGAAGCATTCTAGGAAGTGGGCTACATGGTAGTAGAATGCCCATGTGATCTAATTTAGCAATCAGAATAGAGAACTGCTTCAAGTATACCGGAACCTGGTCTCTCCTTCCTTTAGAACACATAAAGAGACTCTAGGTTCTAACATGAGTCCTTGTTCATAGAAATCATTTCTATTGCTTTCCTTTAAATTAAATTGCTTTGCTATTCCTGAAAATTTTTGTGTGGGCTTTTACTTTAATTCCTTGGTTAAGGAGACAAGAACCTAGGAACACCTGATCTTGACCAGCAGTAGCGGTTTTATTAAATTCATTTTGTAAAATTATTTCATTGATTCTCCTTCAGCATTACCTAGGTCAGCCTGAAGTCACAATTTAACCTGAGTATAGAGCGAGGTTGGTCTGGAAGACGTTGAACAGCATAGTACATGCGTTTGAACACCAAGTCCCACCCACTTTTCAGAACCACCATTCTTCAAAATTACCTATTTGAGACTGGGCAACCATCGTTGAATTCCGATCACAAAGTGGAGAAAATGGAAGCCCTAATTCAGCTTCTTTGTCTCCCTGGGGAAAGAAAGGAATTGCCAGAATCAAGTTGTGGAATTTAAGAAAATGTGCAGTGACTACACAGGAGCATGTGGATATCAGACAACACGGTAGAGAGGCCAATTGTGCGGTTACTATTATGTAGAAAGTCACTGAAACATGAGTGTAGATGAGATTCAGGTTAATATACAGGAGATAAAAGATGGACTTGATTTGGAAGTATAAGAGATATCAGTGTTAGTATATGATAAGAAGGGATGCTGTCAAAAGGAGACAACTTAAGTTAAAATAATGTCTACTAGCAGAATTCGAAAGTAGCCCCAAAGACTGCCATTCTTTCCCATTCACACATATTTTCTCCTAGAAACTTAATGGAACTCTACCTTGAATGCTGCTATGAAATGCTTTATATAAAACCTCTGTATTTAACAATATTAATAGGCTTTGTGTTTTAGAGAAGTTTCAAGCAAATAAAAAAATTCAACAGATTATAAAAAAGAAAAATGTGCAGTCTAAATAGAGTGACTAAAAACAACCACATCTTTTTAAAGCAGTGATACCTACATACTTATTTATTATCATTAAAGTCTAAACTTACATAATTTATCTTGAATAGTATTTTTGGAGGGATTTTTCTAGTGATAATAGATCTCTTAATATCTTTGTAGTGTCCCAACCCATTGACTTTAAAGAGACAGACATTTCAGTTTTCCGAAGTCCCTATGAATCAGTCATTTCAATGCATTTTGGGGATGTTATTTAACCATGAAGTTTATGGACTTGTCTTCATTTTTTAGATTCTGGTTCACAAAGTTTTGAAAAGCAAGATTTTATGTTTGACTGTTTCTTCAAGTGAAATATGCACGAGTATTTTGAAATCTCATTCTTCTCATTAACTAAGATTTATTAAGTGTCTCACTACAAATGATTTTTATCATATATTTAGAATACAGTGCAAGAATATCATTAGTAGTTAATTATTGAATAACAATATCTTTAAGTGTTTAAATTAAAATATAATGGCACTGTCATTGTTTAAAATAGAAATGACAGATGATAGCCTTAATGGGAAAAACAATATTAAAGACATATATTTATTTAGTATTTACAGATGCAATTGTCCTTGGCTGACAGTATAATATTTGCATTTGACTGATGTTTTTGATTGAATATCTGCTATTTATAGCTTAAGAATACCCCAACAGGATACCATTAAGTAGATCTATCTCTATATTATATGGTTCTTTCAGAGACTGAAAAGCATTATTTAGGGTTGAAAAGGGCACCTTGATGTTATGCTCTGCGTAAGCTCCATTTTAACGACTTGGAGTAGTTGAGACATTTTCATCTAAGACACTGACATGCAGATTTGGCCTTCCTGTGGCTGGAGTTGGAGGGTTAATGTTTTTTCTGCCTCCTGTACCTTTCAATTAATTTAGAATATTAAATCCCTATTGCTAAAAGCACAGGATGCTAAAATGCATTAATTATTCAATTTTCTTATAAATATTTGAAAGTGTTATTTATTTTTTGGAATGAATAAAGGCCATGGGTAACCAGGTCAGCAGCAGGGGGCCCTAAGCCAGACCATGAAAAAACTGAACAGAACACCATGGAGAGGGGAGAGGTGTACAAAGGGAAACTGTTATCTTAGGAGAAGCTTGACCAACCTTACGAGGGCCTTATTCTCCTAAGGCAGGAGGTATTGACTTTTTATTAAAACGAAATCAATGGTCAAAACTGTGGGCATTCTACACAACTACTTCACATTTATCATGAAAGTTGTTATTCTGTTGAAAGCACTTTATTTAAGAGACCAAAAATTGTTTTTAGAATCAACAGCTTATTAAACCCAATAAATATATTTCCTGGTGTTTACATTGACATATGGAAGTGGTAAGAGGAAATACCACAGTCAATTACCCAATGGCTCTTTTGTGATGGTCTTTGTCTGGGCATTGTTGTTCTGGGAATGAGCCTACAGGTGCTGAGGCAGCAGAAGTGGTTCCATCAAAATCCCCAAGAGGGTCTGGTGTTCAGTGTGTGACAGCCCATAGCTGTCTCAAAGTTCCCAGCCAACTTGTCAAGGTTTCTTCTTTGAACTGGTGTGACAAACAGCTAGTAATTATTTTTCCACTTTCCAAACAGAGTAAAAAGCTCTGACAGCTATCAGCAAGGTGTCAATCTAAGGCTTTATTTCTTTAAATTTCACTACAACTGAAGCAATTTCTACAGCTAAATAAACAAAACAACCAAGAAAAGAATGAAGCACAGAAGTCTGGGGAAACTTTTCACACTGAGGTCTGGATGTAAGTCTTAAAAGTAATATAAATTAACATTCAGACCACTATCAGGCCCCAGTGATAGGGTGTGAGGGAGCCCTGGTTCTGTAGACAAGCTGAGATGGAGGCGGGACAGTGCACCTTCAGTCATCTCTGGACACCTTGCATAAGGAATGTCCACCATGTGTCTGCCTTCTTTCATTCCTTTTAAAAATGACCCTCAGAAATTCTCACAAAGTCACTCTAAAAGATTATATGTTTGATGGCTATAGGAATGCCACATCTATATTCAGTGCATTTATGGTAGAATGTAATTCTGTATTTTTACTGTAATCATCTTACCAAACATTAGGATTACCCATGTAATTACTGTTTACAGCACTTTCTCAGCTCTTAGAACTAGCTTTGGTTTTTAACATTTTGAGCTATAGTTCTGTACATTCATTTGATTTGGGAGGTTATATCTGTAATTTTCATGGGCGCCCAGATCTTTGTCTGAAATGGATTGACTGAGTGCATTTTTAGTAGCGTGAGAAACAAATTTTACTTTAAAATGCCATACTTTACAGATCATCTAGCAATAGTAAAGAAAACAGAGGGACTTCTTGATAATATGTAATTTAGAGTTTAAAAAGCATCACTTTATCCTTTCCTTATGAATAACCTACTTTTCAAATCATTTGTTTCTCTCTGACATATAAGATAATACTGCTTAACAGACATAGATCTTTACTAAATTGAGATTGATCCTTTCAATAATGAGTTGAAAAGAGAAAAATACTCATTTATTGTGATCATAGTGAAAAACAAACCGATGGAAGTAGTAATTCTTAAATTTAATTATGTTAACTTTTCACTGTGCCAACTAGTATGTGTCCAAAAAGAGAAAAAGAGGTAGGAATATAATCTTTTACTATTGGTTATCATTTTGGCTGGTACCTCTGTCTTTTATGTCAATCACAGCTGAATCAGATGGAACATTTTCTAGATATCTTTATTCTACTGAAAAACTCCTGTGTTGATTTGTTAAACATGCAAAGAAAAGATACTATCTGTACTGATAAGTGTGACTAGCTTGTGCCTTGAAGATGATGACCTATCCAGCCTTCAGTGTTTCTCAGGACTGTGAATTCTCCTCTGGCCACAATCTTCCTGGATAGAGGGTGAAACTAAAGGCAGGAAGTGAGCTGGTTGAGTTGAGGCAGATGAATAAGGAGCTGCTCTTCACTCTGTCCTTCAAACACAGTGTACTTAAAAAGTCCCATGCATTTGTCAGAAAATAGTGATGAACTTGTTAAACAAAGTAACACAGAATTGACTTCGATGTTAACATAGCCAAATCTTCTCTGTTTGTTTTATTGTGAATTTACTCATGCATGTGTGTGTGCGCACACACACGCACACGCACATGTATGCGCACGCGCACGCGCACGCACACGCACACGCAGACACACACATGGGTGGAGAGAGAGAGAGAGAGAGAGAGAGAGAGAGAGAGAGAGTTATTAATCCTAAAGATTCTCAACATTTCAACATTCTTTTAACTGCATTTCTAATGTTTCATGTTTACATTCATCTAATTTTGCTCAACAGCAGTTGAGCAGCTGGATGTACTAATGCATGCCTTTAGTGACAGTACTTGGGGGCTGCAGCAGAAAGAATACCCAAAGCTCAAGGCCAACCTGGGCTACAGAGTGAGTTCCAGGCCAGAATATGCTACAAAGTGAGACGCTGTCTCAAACATAAACAAAAAAAGAAAAGCAAAAACAATCAAAAATCTAAAACAAGAATGCCAGGTGAAGAAATGCTAAGAGCAGGGGAATCGGATGTCGGCCACTGGCCTCAAAGGGCACCCACACATGTATGCCATACATTCACATGGGCACGTACACATAAATAAGAACAAAATCTCATTAAAAAAAGGACAGATTTGCTTACTGCCCCACTATTTCATAATTGTTGTATTTACATTGTGGAATGTCTTTCCCAACTTATTTGCTTCGGTGTCTATGAAGAAAATCACATGAGGAGACATGTGTAGGCTCATTTCTGGAAGCACTATCAGATTCCATTGATCTATTCCTTGTCTGTATGCCAGTGACAGTCTGGTCATTTCTATATTACGAAATGCTAATTATGTAATATGGGACAGTGGATGCTCCAGCTTGCTAGTCTTTTACAGAATTGCCAAGGCTATTTTAGATTCGTGCATCTCCACTTGTATTGTAGGATCAGAATTTTAGTTTCTACAAAGAGGCCTGCTAAGATATTTGAAACACAATCCCAAACATATGAATCAATTTTGAAAGAACTTACGTCTTAGTAACATTGGATCTTTTAATCCACTGTTCTACCTAGCGTTTTCCAACTAGACACAACTTTTGGTCACCTGGGACGAGCAAACTGCAATTGAGATGTCTCCATCAGATTGCCCTGTGTGAAACACTGTGGAGTGATTCTTGATTAATGACTGATGTGGGAGGGTCCAGTCCCAAAAGTAAGCTGAGCAAGACATGGAGAACAATCTAGTAAGCAGTGACCTACGCAATCCTGCTTTAGCTTCTGACCTGGCTTCCCCTGACAATGACTGCAACTTGTAAAATATAAAGAACCCTTTCCTTTCCAGTCTGGGTTTAGTCACAGCCACAGAAAACAGACTAGATCACTCATGAACATGGACTATCTGTCCATTCACACACACACAACTTAATTATGTATATAATTAAGTTGTGTGTGTGTGAATGGACAGATATACATATTTTATAAAATATATATATATTACATATATATAACTTAATTTTATATATATGTAAAATTTAGAATGTGGTTTTTGCATGCATTTAGCTAAAAGTAATCTTTAATATTTTGTCTGATGCTCTCATAAGTAATGATGTTTTAAACTTATTTTTTTTCTAAGCAAAATGTGCTTATTTGTCACTTGACATAGGTTTTTGTGTCAGCCTTGTTTGTCTTTCAGTAGGCTGACAAGGAACAACAGACAAGACAAGTGTTTGTGCAGGGCTAAAGGCCACGATGATTTGATAGCACACTGAGCATTTCAGATCCATACAATAGGAATCAATCGGGGCTTTGCACCAGGCACTTCTTATTGTGTTTCTTTTTCTCCTCTCCAGGGAGAGATGAAGGATATCCTTCGCAAGAGGCATGTTCTCATAAGGAGGCTGTCACAGCCAGAAAGGTTACACTTAATTTTCCGATTGTTTCTTGCTTGTGTACAGAAGTACGGTTGCTCCTACAGCACTGGGAAACCATATGTTGGTTCTACCAGCCCTCTTGCATCTGACCATAGTTTTGTTTTCCCACTTTATTTACTATTTCCTCTTAGTACTTTGTACTGAGTAGGATTTCATATGAAACGTGTAACTGTGTAACAGAAACAGTGGATAGTCTGATTTTCGCATAAGAGTTTTCTGTATTTCTCCTTGGAGTATTACATTAGTGATGACCCTTTGATCCTTTACTATGCTGAGAAGCATTTCCTAATTAGTTTGCTGGGAGTTTGTGTAACAAAAGTGCTGAATTTTGTCAAATGCATTCTGTGAATCTATTGATATGACAATGTGATTTTCCCCTTTTATTATTTTAATATAGTTTGGTATAATTAAAAAATATTCAACATGCATGCTCAAGTAATGCTATGTATTCTTTTATAATATTATAGATTTGACTTGTTAATATTTTAAGAGTTCCCTCATCTAGATTCATGACAGATATGAATTATAATTTCCTTTATTTGAAACATTTTTGTCAGATTTTATGAGCAATATACTGCTAATTTTCTTCTTCCTCTATCATGAAAATTTTGTGTCTTAAAATTATTATTTCTGTCTTGAAATTTTTTAAGAAAATTGGTGTCTCTCAACTGAATCAAATAATGGAAATTGAAATTAAAATAAAACATTGGAGCTATCTAAACCCGGGTTTTCATTTTTTTAAGAGTTAATTTATTTTATGAGTATGGGTGTTTGCCAGCATGCATGTCTTTGCACTGCACGTGTGTCTGATAGTGATGAAGGCCAGAAGAGAATATGAGATCTTCTGAGACTATAGTTAAAGATATTGTGTGTTGCCATGTTGATGCTGAGAATTGAGCCTCATGCTCTGGAAAAGCAGCTGGTGCTCTTAACTGTTGAACCATCTCACTACTCCAAATCCTGGGTTGTCTTATGTGGAATTGTATTAAAAATTCAATTAAAATTGTATTAAAATGTAAGTATATGAATATTCACTGTAGCTTGGTTTTATGCCTAGGTTGGTAATTTATATCTTTCTTGAAGTTTTAGGCAATTTTATTTGTCATCAGTATTATTCATTAAAACTGTTCATACCTTTCTGTACCCTTTTGACATATGTAAGCTCTATAATATTAATCCATCTTCTATGTATATTTCTCCCTCCTTTCGATCTTGAAAGTGGTTTAATTCAGGCTGTCAGGTTTTTTGTCTCTATTTATTTTGGCTCTTGTTTCCCTTTGCTTTCTTCCACTGATTTTTGTTTTTATAATTATTACCTCTTCCTATCAACTTATTTTAGTGCCATTTTCTTAAATTTCACCTACATTTGATAGACAGAGTCATAGCAGTGGTTTTATGCTTTTGGTCTTTTTAAATAAGAAAAATCACATAATGCTACAAAATTCCCTTTAAGTACAGGCTTAGTTGAACTCAGCAGATTGCCTCGTGTTGGGTTTTTATGATCATTCAATTCAGAATATTTAAGTTCTTCACACCTATGTAATAAAAATTCACAATACTGTGGACACTGAAGTTCAGAGAAAATTTCGGGTGTATATTCTTCATCTAGGAGTTGACACGCCCCACCTCCACCTAGAGAATGCAGAGCCACTCATGTGTCTTATCTGCTTTATCTGGCCATTACTGACTTCCATCCTTTATGATAAAATTCTAATTGTCAGTATAGTACCAGCTATAGACTAACGAGTCTACAACTCTAGAATGTGCCGTAAGAACTGAATTTGTAACCAGCTGGTCAGAAATCAACATTTCTATGTCCTATGGCTCCACTGGGGTCTGAAGTCTGATGTGGAGCCCATCTTTTGGAAGATGGAGCCTTCGCCTTGTGGAACTTGAAGCCAACTTTGAATTATTACCGTCACATTTATACATTGTTTGACAGAACAGGGACACCACACAGCAAACAACTTGTGAAGAAATGCCTACATCAGAGAACAGGGCTCTCCTCTCCTTCAGGCTTGTATTTGTCAATTCGCTTAGGCAAGTGTCTGCTCCACTACATTTTTCTCAGCCTCTTTTTCAGCTATGTATGGAGGTAAATTTTGAGCAGGAAGATACACATAGAAGTTTCTGTTTCCCCCACCATCCTCTCTCTCTTCTCACTGTGCAAACTATGTCCTCAGACTTACCTCCTAGTAACACAGTATTCTTTTGGTTGTTGTTCGGTTTTTTTGTTTCGTTTTGTTTTGGGTGTTTTGTTTTTGTTTTTGTTTTTTGAGACAGGGTTTCTATGTGTAGCCCTTTCTGTCCTGGAACTCAGTCTATAGACCAGGCTGGCCTCGAACTCAGAAATCCACTTGTCTCTGCCTCCCAAGTGCCGAGATTAAAGGTGGGCACCACCACTGCTTGGCAATATAGTATTCTTAACCTGCTTTTCTATTGCTTTTTTTCCTGACTACCACATCCTCATATCTAAAACATTACTCCTTTTAAACGGCATTTAATATAATTTTGGATTATCTAATGTACTTACGTCAAATCCTGGTAAACTTCCCCAAGCACCCTAACTATGTGTAATGTCTAAATGGAAATATAAGTCAGAGGCCCTGGTTCTGTTGAGAAAAGTTTTGTCAATATTCACAGTCGCTATTTCCAAAACAGAGTAAAAAATGCACCTGCAGGAAAAACTCCTCCATTAGGGCCATGGTCCACCTGTAGTGCAAATTCCAAGTCTTGGCTGGGTGGCTGATGTCGGCTGCATGGAGTATCAGGGACATAGTTTTGGCTCTGTCAATCCTGTCAAACCAAAGACATGCTCAAATTACCAGAACAAAATAATCATCTAGTATTTTCTAAGCCTAAACCCACAGAACTTCAACATGGCAAAAGAAAATAACCTACCCTTCAGGCTGCTGCAAGCTGTTTCTTATGTTTTTAATTTGCTGGAAATGACCTGACATGTCTGTTGCTAAGACCATTTCAATCACTAAGTTCCGAAGATCCCTGTAGAGGCATCAAAGGGAGAAAGGTCTGTTTGAGTTATCCTTAGCTTAGAGAGAGACATTTCTATAAATATGATCATACTGTGTTTCCTAACAATTATCAACACAGAGCCACCACCTATTGAATGCAATAGTGTTCACAAAACTTGCACATTACTTTAACCATTGACACTCATGGTTTGAATAGATCGTGTCAGTTAATATCCTCCTTAAAAATGAGATGCATTTCCTTCACAAGCCACTTTTCTTTCCAACTCATAATTGCCAAGTCTTGATTTTTTCTACTTAAAAAATCCTTGGACATTTTAAATATTACACACACACACACACACACATACACACACACACACACACACATACACACACACATAGTGTGTGTGTATGTGTGTGTCTCTGTGTGTACATATGTATATAGATGTGCATGCACATGTGTGCATGTTCATGTGGAAACTAGAAGTCAAACTCAGGGGTACTGAATGCTGTTTTTAAAAAACTGAGTTTTCACTGACTTGGGGCTTGACAATTAGGCTAGGCTGGCTTGCCACCAAATCCCAGGGATCTCCCTGTCTCTGCTTCTACAGGAATGAGATTGCCAGCATGTTCTGCCATATCTGACATTTTCACATGGGTTCTGGACATTGAACCAAGCAAGGTTCTTGTACTTGTCTGGCATGTGCTCTCACACATGTGCTCATCACTCTTGCTCTTAAAGACAATGTTGAATGCTTTAGAGGTAAGACTTGAGGTCAGTGGCACTGGAGAATATTCTAAACTTATGTGGCCAACAAAACAGTTTGGCTTAATGCCCCAGGGAAGGGACATGGAAAAACATGAGTTCTCAAGGTCTCTCTTGCACTTTTCTCATAAGTCTTTTAAATAAAGCCATTTTTAATAAGACCAGAATTATTTATTCAGTCTACTTATAGACTTAGGACTATGTAGTAATATCTTTTTGTCAGTACACTAAACATTTATTTCTAATGATAGATCTGCAAAGGATTTTTAAGATTTCCCTCCAGAGGAGACTTCATTTGCTCAGTCATGCTGCTACGTGTGACTGGCATAAAATTCAACCAGAATTCTCGTTTCAACAGCTGGCCCTTGGGTCACTCCACAGAGCTCAGTAGCCACCACACGCACCTCAGCAAAGTCCAGATGTTAGTGAAAGGGTAGACTTTTGTGAACCCAATCCTATGTAACATAGACATACCCATTGGCACTGTTTAAACTTTTAAGCAAGATGTTGTTGTGTAAATACAGTGGTCATATCACAGAGCTGATGACAGGGTAACAAATTCTCACTCTAAGTAGAAAATTGAGTCACCCTAGCAAAGGCTTCTATATATAGATAAGAAGTCAATTATATTCTGTTTTCACTGTCAGGCCAGCATTATAAGTGAAGGCAAGGCTTTGACTTGAATATGATCTTGAATCAAATATTTTTTAGCCAGGCAGTGGTGGCATGTGCCTTTAATCCCAGCATTTGGGAGGCAGAGGCAGGCAGATCTCTGAGTTTGAGGCCAGCCTGGTCTACAAAGCAAGTTCTAGGGCAGCCAGGGCTACAGAGAGAAACTGTGTCTCAACTCCACCCCCATCACAAATATCTTACATAACAAATGATTTATTTTTAAAAATAGCAACATATTATGATTTATTTTTGAAAATTGCCGGTGCTCAGTCCAACCTTATTTTATACAAAAGTGACAAAGCCTCAGTCACTGCTGTCACTTATAAAACTGGGCAACCTGCTTAGAATAATTTACCATGTCTACAGAGAAATACAGGAATTGAAGTAGATAATGAAATTATTCTCAATTATAGTTTTTCAATGAATTTCAACAGAATTTGCATTCATATGACTAGACACAATATCTGATAAATAGAAGAATTGAGACAAAAATTTTCCATAATCTACACAATGTACTAAATATGCTATGCTTTCCATTTAAATACTTAATAAATTCTAAGTTATGGTAATAGAGTAGCTGAAGCATAACACAAGAGAAATACAACTTAAGATGTGAAATATTTTTATAAAAAATGCAATGCTTTTATTTGTAATAAAAATACTAAAAACACTTGAGGGTAGAAAAATTACAGGTCTTTAACAAGATAACCAAGTTTTAATGTTAGGCAAACTTTTATTGTTGTTATATTAGAAAACAGGTATTATGTTGGTAGTTGGAAATCATTGAACTTACTATTAAATTTTACAGTCTGTGTGATTATTGTACTATTTGTTAACACAGCATACAAAAAAAAAAGTCCAACCAGGGTGGATAAAGTTTATGAAGAGACATAAAATATTATTACAAAGAAAAAGAGTTAATAAATTTATACAGAAATAACAAGACTTACCTATGAGAAAAAAAAAAGATAATTCAAAGGCTAGACAAGAAAAGTTGATTTTACACATTTTATTCCTGGGAGACATACATTTTTCTCCTCACTGTGGGTCATTTTAGTATAGTTGTAATTTTTCTCAAATAGATGAAAGTTTTTCATCTTTTTAATGATAAGTTCCATTTATAGCAAAATACTAAGGAGAAAAATGTGCATGATACTAAAATTTTGAATTCGTGTAAGACTACATAAAAAAGAAACAGAAATACAACCAACTGCAAAAGTAACAAAATCAACCCAAGCTCCACTACAGGCTGAATAATTGTGTGCCCTTAGTCATCTGTGGTGTGACATGTGATCTTACACATGTGTGTGGCTATTGGATTGATCTGCAGTTAGTTCCTGTCTATCCACCAGCAGAGATGGTTCCTGGACAGAGCCTGAGAGCACTTCCTCCACTGAGGGAAGACCTAGGGCCTTCCTTTCTCTGCCTCACGTTAACAGCATAATTTACATTGTTCTTGGGGTTCAATTTCCATTGGGTTTCCCCTGAAACTCACCTCCAGTCATCTTTAGATAAATTTACCAAAATATTCATTTCCTCTTCCTGCATAAGTCTGTAGGCTGCACTGACATGGTGATTCTCAAGCACTGACCGGTCATTGTACAGAATGGCAACGTCTGACCTGGAAGTTAAAAGCAAACATCCAGATGTCTTCCGACTTTGAGAGTTTAGTAATAAACCATCAAGTTTAAATCATCACACTGGTTAAAATCCCATTATTGAACACTGAAAATCATGCAAGTAGTAAGTTACTTTTTGAAACTATATAATATTTTAATATTTGAAACAAAGTTGATTGGTATACCATTTCAAGTTCACAATAAAATTGTAGAAAATTCAGTTTCCCTTTATCCAGCATGCCTCTGCAGCATGGATCCTTGGAGGTTGCCTTCTGTTGTGTTTTCTCTCCCCAAATGCCACAGAGTTTGCAGCATGCAGCAGACATCTTCCCATATTGGTTTTTTTCAGTAATATATGTTCGAGTTTCAGTCAGGTTGCTTTCTTGTTCTTATTTTAAAACATTCTTTGTGTGTTTTAAATAACAGTCCTGTAATAACCGTGCCTCAGACATATATTGTCCTCCTGTCTATGTCCTGTTTTTAGTTTCCTAGCAATGTCCATGGCAGAGCATTCTTAACTTTAATGAAGTTCAGCTTTCATGTGAACTCTTCCTTTCATGTGCCGTGCCTTTGTTGTTGTGTTTAGTCATTATTAAACCCTGGGTCATATTAATTTTCTCTTGTGTTGTCTTTTGCAATGTTTTGATTTGTGTTTTATAGTTAAATCTTTGAGCCATTTGAAGGATGTGCAGTTTGTATCTTATCAGATTTCACACTTCTGAAACAGGGTACCAGTAGGCATTTTGTACATGATGGAGATTTATTTTCTGTAGTTCTGGAGGTAGGATTATTTGAGATAAAAGTGATGTACCTGGTCACCTGTAAAGTTCCCTCTTGCTGCAGGTTTGAGTATCACATGGAAGAAGGGTAGAGATATGCAGAGATCACCCAACGGACCCATTTACAATGGCAGTACATTTATGGAGGAGGAGTCCTTAAGACCTACATATAGTCAGAAGTCCTCTCCTAGCTTGTTGAATGGGGATTTGATTTTCAGCCCATAAATTCTAGAAGACACAGTTAAGCCATAGCAACTTGTATTTAGTTTGTTAGTTTTTGCAGATGGATGTGAAGGTTTTCTAACACCATTTACTGAAAAGATTCTCTTTGTTCCAAAGCCCTAATTCCTTTGTCAAAGATCAGTTGACTAGGGGCTAGTGAGATGGTTCAGCAAATTACAAAGCATTCTAGAAAACCCAAATTGAATTCACAGAACTAGTGTCTGGAGCTCAGACTGCCTGCATTTCCAGGACCATGTGACCTGACTCCCTCTTCTGGCCACTACCAAAACCAGCACACACATGGAATACACATATACACATGAGTAATAAAGTAAATGAAATAAGTCTATTTAAACAAGCAAATGACTAAATGTTGTGGGTTCATTTCTGGGCTTTCTAGACTGTTCCATTTGTCTGTCTATTCTTTCACTAACACCACACTTTCTGATTCTTACAGCTTTGTATTCAACACTAAAGCACATCTCTCACCCTAAAGAAGATAAGAGTTTATTTTAGAGCCAACTATGAGGGATCAAGACTCAAGAATGCAGACTTGGGTTAGCCCCAGATTACATATTTTAGCATCATAGCAATTCTGTGTATCTTTATAGTGAAGAACAAAAAAAAATTTTTAAAACTCAAGATGTTTTGAAAATACATTGATAGAAGCATCAGGCAGGGGGGCATAGAAAAGCAGCTCTCGGACTTCAAGACCAGCTGATGATATCCTCAGCCCTTCGGTTGGGAAGAAGGGCTGGAAGTGTGTACATTCCACAGGATTTAATAGTGGCTACAACGTTGTTAGATCACATACAGAAGAGGCCAATAAAGAGCTATCTATGAAGGAGGCTTAAACTGTCCCATATAATCCAGCCCTGGACTTGCAACATTCTAACCTGTCCACCTTGCTGAGTGTCTAATCAGTTAATTAGCCTTGCAAAAGGCTGAGTACAAGGTGTGGTTCTTTCCAGGAACTTTCACAGTTGTAAACGTTGACGTGAGGTGGAACCGTACCCTTAGTTCATCTACTCCAATGTTGTATTATCTATTCTGGAGCTCTTCTTTCTCTATACAAACTTTAAGAAAATCCAAACAAATAAACAAACAAAACCCCCAAACCAACTATAACAAAGTAAAACAAAACAAAAACACAAAACAAAGAACCAAATACACTAAAAAATCCGATTGAGATTGCAATGGATCTATATTTATCAATTTGGGTTGAACTACATTTTGACCAAATCAAAGCTTTCTATCCATGAACATGATTTACCTCTTCAATTTGTTTCTTCTGCCAGAATCTTTTTTTTTTTAATTTTTGTTTTTCATACATCCCACTAAAGTTTCCTCTCCCACTGCTGCCCCTCCTTTCTCTTCTCAGTGGGGCTCCCCTCTCCCTAACATTCACTCCTCTATTTTCTTTCAGAAAAGTGCAGTCCTCCCAGGGATATAAACCAAACATGGCATAAGACTAGGCACAAACATTCATATCAAGGCTGAGCAAGATAACCCAATGGGAGGAAAAGGGTCCCAAGAGCAGACAAAAGAGTCAAAGACACTATGAGGAGTCCCACAAAAACACCAGGGTAACACTAAAACATATGTGAAGAGGACCTAGCATAGACACATGCAGTACTAAGATTGCTTTTTCACTCTCTGGGAGTGCCTGGGAGCCTTCCTTACTTAGTTGATGTCTATGAGTTGTGTTCTCTTGGTGTCTGCGACCCTTCTGGATTCTTCCAGAAAAATTAAATGGTTTCCCTCTTCTAGATTTTTTTTTACATATTTTGTTTTATTTATACCTAGTATTTCAGTTTGAGGATGCTAATGTAAATGGTGTTATATTTTCAAAGATAAATTCCATCAGTTTGACTCTGGTAGATAATAGAGCTGTAGACTTAGGATGCCACAACCCATTGACCTTGTATCCTACGACATAGCTGTATCACTTCAACTGCAGGGTTTGCTTTGAGGTTCTGGGTTTGTCAGTTTTTTTCAAATATGCTACAAAGCCATGTCACAGTGAACACAGATACTGTTATTTCTTCCTTAATATAAAAATATCCCTATTTTCTTGTAGATTCTGATGTTCACTGTATTTACAAATCTTAAAATGAAAAAAAAAAGGCATAGATTTGCTACAACATGACCTATTGAGACAATATGTTGCTCAGTGGCTAGGCTGATTAATATTATACATTAGTTTATATACTTACTATTTCTGTAAAATATTTAATATCTACTCTTGGTCATTTCCCAGAAAGTAATACATTGCTATGTCCCTTTGCCATATAATACCTCTTGTTAGCTTATACCTCTCATCTAGGTGAGATTTGTAAGTCCTTTGACTAAGGTCTCTAAACTGTACCCTCAGCACCCAGTGAGCACAATTCTTTATGACATATTCTTTCTAAAGTTAAGAACAATACCTGCTTTTTCTAGCTTATTGAATTTGACCATGAAGGGATATTGGGTTTTTGTCAAATACTTTCCTTCGTATCTTGGCATGACTCCATTTCTTCTTTAGATTTTTGCATAGAAATTTTCAACAGTTTTCAAATGTTTTTCAATTTCAAGCCAAAGATGGCTTGCATGCCTGAGATAATTGGTCCTGATGCTAATTTCCCCTTTAATTATTACATTTTAAATATCTATATGCCCTTTCCTTTCCATTTATAATGCTAATATCTGTGAGAGAGCCTAAATACCTAAGAGAAAATATTTAGCTCATCATTCTTCAGTCAGTGAATGATTAGCCTCTTTTTACCCCATTTCAAGTACATAATCACATCATCATTCCTTTGACCCCAATTACTTTGCTAGGGGATAAAGAGGAGGATGGAAATCACTTGCTCCCACACAATCCTGTGATTAAATCTGAATATTGCGGATGTACTCACTGTAAATTCAAAGGGAGAAACTTGTTTTCCAACACAAGTTTGCAGCAAACACTTTATTCTCAAGCTGTTGAATGCATCAGATGGCTTTTATTTTTCTCCTGTCTACATTTTCATATTATTTAAACTCTAAACTACTTCAAGTTGCCTGGATAGACTTGATACTCTGGCTCAAGCATGGATCAGCTGCAAGCACTCTCAGTCCTGCAAAGTGGAGTCTTGGCTTCTCTAGTCTCTCCTCCTAGAGTGTCAGGCACAGAATAGAAGCAAAATCCCTGTGTGCAGTGTCTTCAGTTGGTGAGTCAGCCAGCCATACAGGTTAGCACAGGGAAAGGAAGCAGCAGCCTACAGCAGTTAAAGCCTATAGCAATTTTACTACTATTTGGCCCCTAGAGCCTAATCTCTCTGGCATTAAGAAGAAATGCCAGAAGAAAAATCCTTCTTTCTGCTAGATATATTTTCTATGTGTGTCAGTTGATTTTAGATGAATTTGATATAAGGTAGAGTAATTGGAAAAGATTCTCAATTGACAAAAATGTCTTCATAACATTGGCCTGTAGGTAAACTTCTTGGTAGATGATTGGTATGGGAGAGCCTTTTCCTTTGTGGGTTGTGCCTTCTCTGGGATGATAGTCATGAACTGTAGAAAAAAGCAGCCTGTGCAAGCCAGTAAGCAGCAGTTCTCCATGGCCTCTGCTTCGGTTTCTGTCTCCACACTCCTGCCTTAAGTTCCTATACTGACTTCTGTCAGTGAAAGCGTAACCAGAGACTTGTAAGCTGAAATAAACCCTTTCTTTCCCAAGTTGTTTTTGGTCATGGTGTTTTATCACAGGAATATGAAATCTAAGACACTGTGATAGGAAACTGTCTTGCACAGAATGGACTGTCTCTGGCTTTTGATGGATAAAGTTCTAGTTACAACCCAGCACTCACCTGTTGCTGAGGGTTTACTGGTGAGCAGGCGAGTACAAGCAAAGAATGAACCAATGTTGTCCCTGAAGCATGCAAAACTGTGGAAGGCTGCACTAAGCCGCTTCTTTCTAGTAACCACTTGCTATTTGTGCCATAAAATCATATTGCCTGCTTTATATAGACATAATATTTTGAAAAGGAGACACCAAAGAAATCTGACATCTATCTTCTGCAAGCACTATATTCAAGAGCATTATCCAATAGTCTACCAGATAAAGCAAGCCTTTCATTTTGTTAACTCTGCATAAGCAAATTGGCCTATCAGTTGCTGGAATAATCGCTCACTCTTGCATCCTGCACTGTCATAAAGGTGAAACTGTGTGTGGGTCCAAGTAACTTCACATACCTTCTAACAATCTCACAGCTTAAAACTCGCTTAACTAACAATCATAGTTCAACAAAAAGGAAGGTCATAACCAAATCAATATTAACTGAACAATATGTGTTTCCAGAAGTTTGCCAAGGTCATAGGAGAAACCATGATTTCCCAACAATCTCATTTTTATCATGTCAACCCAGACCTATCTATAGTAGGATTTTCAGGGTTATTACATGTTGTGGCAATGAGTATCACTTCCTTTCTGAAAAACAAGCCAAGGTGTGTTTTTAAATCATATTTAGCATAGCAAAATATGTATGGCTTTGTCTTATAAATCCATCAGGCTTGCTGAGAATACAGCATGTTCTCAATGTTTGATGGCCTTTTACTGCTAAGAAAAGAACAAGACTCCAAGCAACATGTAGTATCCATGGTAACATGTAGCTCGTCATTTGCTGTTCACAAAAAGAAAATTAATTTCATTTATTTACACTTTCAAGGATTTCATGCATTATAATATCTTGAGGAAATTCAAATGCTGCCTTGCTTATTTTGTCTATATGGTAAGTGCATCTCCATTTTATAAAAACCCCATAAATCCGAATAGCATGAACACTATAAAATAAAATAGAATTAATGTTATTGGTGACATTGACCTTATTTCTCCTTTGGCAATGTGAAGGTAACATCATGAATTTAAAATGTTTTATTGTTGTATGTTTTGTCATTGAAATAGTTTCCTTTAATAGAATTTTCAAGTTCATGTTAGAATGAATCCATTAAATAATGGATCTTCAGAGACAATTTATATGAAAGACAGTAAAATATAAGACTACAGTCGTCTTTATTATTTCTTACTAGAAATGAGGAAAATGCTATTTTTTTCTCACTCTTATCATCCGTTTCTTCTCTCTTCTCCATGTGGCATCTTTCTTTCCCTTACCTGATTCCTATGCCTGTTCACCTTACTGTAGGTGAGTAGTGAAAGAGCAAGCACCATGTGGTATACTGATGCAGCCCTGGAGAAAGCCATTTTAGTCTTCAGAGTTCAGAACAGAATGAGCAGTAAGTGCTCACCAGTTATGGGTCACTTGCTCCCCTTTCTGGAACTCTTGGCCTATATACAGCAAGGCTCAGTAATGACCTACCTATCATATAAACCCTCTTTGTTATGGATTGATTCTGTGGGTGTAAAAAGTCTTCATTAAGTCATCTTGATATGAACAGTCTTCTTTTCACTGGAGTCATAATATAGTAAAAGGAAAGATGTTTGCTTTGTTCTGCAAAATAAGCGAATAACATTCCTGCTTTATAATCAGATGGCAAAGTTCTTCTTTCCCAGTGTTTCTCTGTCAGTCTGGGAAAGTGGGCTACACAGAACAGCTTCACATTTTCACTGAGTGTCAGCTTTTTCTGTTGATCAACTCACCATCCTATTTGTGGCTTTAACAGTTTGGCCCCACCCTTTGTGTGTTTCTTGTGGCAGCAGAGTTCAGTAGTCATTAGACTGAGTCTGCTTCTCTTCTCAACTCCAGTCAGTCTCAGCAGTGCCATCCAATGTCTGTGTGTGTTTTCATAGGCCACTTCATCCTAGTGATTTTAGGGTTTTTGTTTGTTTGGTTGGTTGGTTGGTTTTTGTTTTTTAAATATATTGTGAGATGTAAACTGGATGATCTGTAAGTTGCATTTCAGTCATCTTAGGTCACCATTAAGTTTTAAAATACCTACTATTGTAATAGACTGTCTTTCCTCCCAACACCAACAAAAAACCTTTTACTATCTGAATTACTAGTTGTTAAGATATTTCTCTTAAAACCCTAAAGGAATCAACCACATAAAACTAGCACGTTTGATAGCAGCTCCACTGATAAGTGCCAAATTTAGCAGACTAATGGTCTTCTAACAGGTGACTGTAATAATTCTGGCGGGACCATACTACATAATATTATTCAGATATTAAGAATAAAAATGAGTTACCAAGACATGAGAAAACATGGAGGAAGCTTTCACGTATGTTGCTGAGTGGGAAAAAATGAGTCTAGGACATATACTATCTAACTTCAACATGACACTTTGGAAAAGGCAAAACTAACCCAATCTTTAGAACACTGTTTCCAGTGGTGAAGGAAGAGAGAAATAAGCAAAGACGACGAGATGCTTAAATCATTAAAGCTACAGAGAGGTTCATTACACATTTATCAAAACCCATAGAAATTACAAACAGAATCTGAGCCCTAAAGAAAAACAAGGATTTTAATGAATAACATATCAATATTAACTCATTAACTGCAAATAGTGCTCTATTCCAAGTCAAGCTGTGTACATTGTCCTGATTGTAGGACAAAACTGTAAAGTCGCTGGGTTGACCCTATAGAAACTTTGTGCACCATGATCAGTTTTCTATAAATCTAAAATTGTTGTAAGAAATAGTTTATCAAAACAGAACCAGTGAATAAACAAAAATAAGCATATTTAACACTGTGAAAAGAGGAATATTGGGGAATGGTTGGTTTATGTGAGGATGTGGGGCAGGGAGGTTTGGAAGAGTAAGAGAAGATTGGTCAGCTAAAGCAATGGATGAGAAGGCTGATACTTGATGAACTAATTAAAAATAAAATAGAATTTGAATGGTGGCACTCCTGTGGGTAGATAAAGCTGCTTCCATAAGTTACAAGTTATTAAATGAAAAACCAAGCAGAGAATACCTTCTATAGTATAGTCAAAACCCTTAAAACAGCACAGGTAAATTACCACTGCTGTTAGTTTCTATCACCCACCAGAACTAGGTGATAAGAGTTTCTTATTGAAGGCATCACATTCTCTAGTCTCAGACTTAGAGAAATTAAGGTGGGACTGGCTTGCAAGCTTCTCTCGAGAAGACTATTCCTCAGAGTGCCAGAGGCTCGTCCTCTGTGGGTTGCTGAGGAGACCTCTCACCTCAGACTTACTCTGCTGTAGATCCTGTACACACAGTACCAGTCAGACAGGCACGAAGTGGCCACTAGTGTGATAGTAGCATGTCTGTTAGAGAGATGATAAACTACTTGCTGATTGCATTTGTAGCCCACTGTCACAAGAGGGAGTTTATGTTCGGTAGTGTAAACCTGGTTAAAAGCCCACGGCTGAGGAGGTCATAGGCCTGAGTGAGAAAGTTATTAACGTTGTTGCTGCTCAATGAGCATAATATTCACGTCAAATTGCCCTTTAAATAATTATAATATTCACATCAAATTGCCTTTTAAATAACTTTGTTTATACCCATTTTCTTCGTAAGCAATCTTGGCTAATGAATCACAAAATATCAGGATTCCACATACAGAAAGTGAATTGCATCCTGATTTACTCTGGACTAAATTCTACCTCTTAGGCATTGATATCTCCATTTAAGTAAAGAAAACTTAGGGTACCTTCCTTTTACATATAGCATTCTGGACCCCACACATACCAGATTCATATTTTGACTCTCTAATCCTCAGTGTAACTGTATTTGGATATCTATCTATCAAGGGTTTAATTGAGATTAAATGAGGTAATGCAAGTGGCAGAGCCAAATCCTGTATGAATTGTGTCCTCATACAAAGAGGATGACAACCAGGGGATATATGCAGAGAGAAAAGACCAGCTTGAGGACACAAAGAGGTTGCTGTTTTCAAACTAGGGGTAGGACCTAGAAGAGAGCACTCCTCTGTCACCTTAGTCTTAGTCTCAAGACTACCAGTGATGTCAGAAAGGAACTGCATGATGTTTAAGCCACCCAATCAGTGGTATTTTGTTATAGGAACCCTAGAGGCTACTATAATCCATGTCTACTCTAGTACTTTGGTTTGAACAACTGCCATTTTAGCCTTCATGAAAGCATCTTATTTTTCAATTATATTAAATATTTCCTACTGCCCTGGAATGAGATTTCTACAATCTCTTGATTTCCCAAGAAATAAAGTTGTATACTTTTTATATCATATACTGTGATTCAAAACAATACCTTAGACAATTTATTATATGATGTTCCTCAGGGAATACGTATCTGACTTCTGTGACTGCTTAGGCTAAGCCTTGGCAGAGAGAACTTTTTCTACAGACATCTGTGTTCTTTACGTTGTTAATGTGTCAGGCAAAGTGAATAGTCTTGAAAAAGAGCAGTGGATTGATTTAAGTTGTTAAAGCTTAAGAAGGTTTGCTAAAATTTTTTAAACCTTTTCTTAATAAAATCTACATGTTCTAAACTTCTCTTAAGAAGAAAAAACATGTAAAAATCACTTTAATTGGCATAAATCCATTGCTCATGGCAATGGGTTTCACACGGACACTCATTCTGTTGAGTTTTATCATGTACTTTGACCACAGTTCTCTTCTTTGCTCTTTAAAACTTATTTAGAAATAAGTTTTAAATTTTTACTTGTTAACGCTAAGACTTCATTGCACTTACCTCGTCTGAATATGGAAGTTGTTTGTTGTTCCTGTGTGCTCATAATCATGAATGGCAGCTGCAAAGACCATTGCTAAAATTTCCAGTTCAGTGAGCCAGTGCTAGCAAAGGAAGGAAACACATTGTCACAGTCAACGTCTTCATTATCATTTCTTTTTATGGGGACATCTTTAGTGTGTTCAGAATGCACAATCGTGTAAAAGAATGCTCTATTTCTTTCATATGAATTTCCCTTCTCACTCCATTAATTGTGAATAATGGATGCTTTATGAAACCAATGATTGTGTCATGCTTTGTAAGTTCAAAATTTAAAATTCAAAATATGATTGTCCTTGCTACTTAGAAAAGGAGTCATTTTCCATTGTTTAAAAGGTTAACTCTCACTGGATCTAGAAATTACAATCTTACTAGCTTGGTTTTGTATGGTGTAAATTATAATATAGTGGTCTTTTAACATGGAGTTCACCTTCATTAAAATGTATATTATAGATAATTGTAGAAGGCCATACAGAAGATGCCATGAGAACAAATTTCCACTTAAAATCGAAAGCATTTATTTTTCCCAAGAGAGAAACTGAACTTTGCTTTTAGATTTACAGATTGGTTTCCAAGTATATTCTAATTCAGTGAAACTTAACAATGACAAAAGAAACACTAATTTCATTTAAATTTAGACCTATATATTTCATATTCACTGGCCTTTCTTTTACCATCTGTATACCATTTTCTACTCCTATAGTTTATAGAATAATTCAATGAATTGTTTATTACTCCAATTAACACTCAATAACAATATGACAATTAAAAATAAATAAAACATAATAAAATTAAATTCTCATGCCTTGTTACCTAGGCATGTTTCACATGATTACTAATCACATGAGCCAAGTGTTTTCACAGAGAACAGCTAAAACACAAAGTTTTTCCACCATCCACAAATATTTTTTTTGGACAGTCCTACAAGAAAACAGGACTTCTGTTAGGAAAAAAAATGTTCTAATGTGAGATGAAATTTTCTCCTGGACATTTTTCATACATTTGAAACACATAAAGACCAAAAGCACAGACATACACGGACACCCATGCATGCACATACTTATATATATATACATGTATACATACATATATATACATGTACATTCATGCTCATACATATACATACATATATAAACTCATATACATATATACAATGTACTCATATATACACACACATATACACATACATGCACACACATAAGCCCATATATGCACACACATACATATGCACATTTATGCCTAAATATGTGCACACACACATATACACTCACATGCATACAAATATACATATGTACATACACATAAATACATATGTACACATGCACACATACACACATATACACATACCACATACCACACACACACACACACATATACACATACACACACCACATGCACACACACACACACACACACACACACACACACACACACAACACAAGAAGAATACCAAATGACCCTTATTTGTGGTTGTAAGAGGTCACAGGATACAGGTATGATCTAAGCACTGGTACATAGGCTTGACAATGGCAATGGATTTTGGGGAAAAAAAGATGGCTGACAGCAAAGGTCCTTTACATAGAAACAGCAAATGGAGAATGATACCATATATCATATTGATATGGTTAATATGATTAACGTGGTCTATATTGAAACAGAGTTGGCAACAGCCCTACTATGTTTAAAAGTCAGATTAATGAGGTTAAGAATGAGGATGAAGAGCATGGAACTAATTGATAGTCTTTCATTAAAACTAATGGATTTGGGCAGGCAGGAGCCACTGAAGACCCGTGCGTCAGGAAGGCCAAGCTGATGGGTACTGACTCTCAAAGCTCACTGAGCTGTGCTTCTCTCACAGAACCAATGGCACAATCTGTCACACGGCAGGATATATTGTTTGTAGAGTTGAAGCTCATCAGTTTCATAAGAGAGACGTAGTGGGGAAGAGTGGAGGAGAGTGGATGATCAGTTAGTCCAGTGTGACAGTCCTTTGTCATCGCTGGGGAAGTGCTGAGCTACAGTTCCCGTTAAAATGGAATTAACGAGTATTTCCCTGTAAGCTTTCAAAAGTTTAAAGTAAATTTATGTGCTGTTCCTATCAAAGCCTTGTCCAATAGCTAAACACAGAACAAATGGCATTTTACTACAGTCATTACTTTATGCTGCAAAGCATTAAATCTAGACGATGAGAGCTAGCATGTCCTAACTGACGGCACTTGACGTATGAAAGCTCTGCATGTAGGCAGTGACGTTCAGAGCTAATGGGACTTATGATAACTAGCTGCTTGGTGCATGCACACACTAGATTGAGTCATTAAAAGGAAAAAAAGTGATCTCCATAATAGCCTGTGTTACAGACTGAACTAGACTGAGCCTCTAGAGTTCCCACTGAGTCCATGGAACTAAACACCATAAAATGAGGAGAAGTGAAATTTAAAAAGTTGGTACCCCAGGGATCCATTGTTTATTAAAGAAACATGTTTCCAAGGAAACAGAAATCACCCTGTCATCCTCAAGCATCTCTTATTGATTATAGTTATAAATTTAATTGGTTAAAAAAGCAACATTCAGTACCTACTATAATGATATCAAATATAAAGCTGCAAAGTAAATTTAGAGATGGAATTTAATCACACACTAGCTTATAATTATTTAAAATTATTATATCTCCAGCTGCCAAAATGGATTTCAAATGTATTTTCCGTTTTTTCTTAGTTAATCTCTGCCTTCCACAAAAAAAAGTTTCACTGTGAACCCCACTTAATTATTACTATGTTGTGGTCTTATTGATTATGTTTATATGAGAAAATGTGGGAATACAGAAATCTTTACATTCAATTGAAAAGTATCTTTTTTGTATTATTGAAAGTAGAATTTTGTGATGACTACTAGCTCTTTCACAGATGATTCATTTGTTACTGGCGATGAATGTCCTTAGAACTAAAAAAAAAAATGTTTTAGCTTGTAGATTTTGAAAATAATTCCTGGGGGACAAGCTAGGTCATACAAGGTCAGATCATATCATGGTTCCCATCTGGAACTGAACTAGGTCAACACTGGGGTTCTGCTGGTCTGTGATGGGTAGAAATCCAAGGTCAAAATGATGAGCCATGAGCAATGTAGATTCTGTACCTCATCTAAACCATAGACGGTATGCGGCCTAGAGGAGGACTCGGGCAGACATATTCTCAGGTGGACAGTCCTCCTGCTGCATCAAAAGAAAGTACTGAGCGCTCCCTACAGCTTACACAGCAGCGAAGGACAAGGCGGGAAAGGGCTGTTATTAGATGGGCCTTTGAGTTACCATTATTTTTATTCTTGTCCTACTTTCCTCTCAGTAAGTAAATATTTGTAGCTTCATGTTGGCAGACTGCAAAGCTCAGTCCCATGGAAATGGATCAATGTGCCAGAGGTCACACAGAGACAAGAGTCAGGATTCAGACAAGAGAGAGATTTCAGTTTCTTTTCCTTTTGTAGATCCCAGTAAGTTTCATGGTTCGAGACAATTGTCCATGTTCTAATTGTTCAAAAGCAAGATAGCTAACTGAATTACCTGAACATATGAATGTGTAAAGTTAGTAGAACTCTAAGACTACATTCACATTTAAATTGCCATGTATGTATATGTATATGTGTGATAAAGTATATGTTTAGGGAGAATTTTAGATCAGAAGATCATTGACTTGGTTCTTAAAAGCATTTTTTTTCTTCAGGGCATTTTAAAGAGACATAATTAATAACTATTTGAGCCTAAAGTGCTGGGGTTGACACATTTTTTCATCATCTTTTTGAAAGAAAAAACTTCAGTAGTTTGCTATCATTTTACGCAGAAAAGTATTACATTATAAAGCTAATAATAATATAGCTTGTATTAACACTTATTTTCTTTCAGGTACTGCACAAAGTGCTTTATAGTGAGGCTTAATGGCTCTTCATTACCAGCTTGTGAACTGGTCAGTATTATTAACTCTGTTTTAGTGAGGAGTTAATAGAGGCCAAAATGGAGAGCTAGCACATTAGATGTGGCAGATAATGTTTTCAAAGCTGGTGGCAGCCTCCTAAACCCACGCTCTTTTAAACCGTATTCCCAAGGAAGCCATTACCACAGACCATGGGCTTCCTGCCACATTTTCTGCAGATTGATCAGAGAAAAATAGAGTCATCCCAAAGTGTGGGAGTTGGCATCCAGCCAGGCAGTGGGTTGCAAATTCCAAAGGAAAGATTGCAAATTGCCTCACTTTCTTCTACCCAGCTCCTTAGAGAAAAGGAAGGTCACCAGCCACCAAATACAAAGTGCACTGAGTATGGCCCTAGAATGACCTTGTATCCAAAGAGACAGTTGGAGCTAGTATGACATCACGCCACAGAGCAATGGCTCCTTAGCAAATGGATTTTCTGCACATCACTGTCACTGTGGCACGGGTTACAAGTTAATCAGGTGACAAAAAGAGAGACAGGGAAGCAAAGGGCCTTGCTGCCAGCATCAAGTCCCTGCCTCTCTCCACTGCTGACTGACTGACAGGACTTCGGGCTTCCCCTCTGACATTAACACACAGGAAGCTCCATCACAATCCCTTTCAGAAGATGCTCCCCAGAACACCTTGCAGGTGACAGATGCATTAGTCACCTGACAGCCTTGGCCTGGAATTGGAGTGCTCTAGAAATGTCACTCTGATAAGAGGCCAGCTCAAAATAGCTCAACGCTAAAAGGAGTGACCCAGTCTTTTCCGTACCAAATCTGAAGGGTGACAAAGATTGGAACAGGTTTAGCTGGTATCTCTGTAATGCGTTTTTGTTCCAAAGACTTAAATGCTCATTTGTACAAAAATTAGTGTTTGCCTACCACCAAAGAAGAAAGCATGTTAAAAGTACATTTCCAAAACTGTCAAGTTGGTAGTGTGGTCTCATTTTGATAAAATACTCAACATATTCAGGAATTCATTTCACTTGCAAAAAAAATTCTATTCCATTGTAAAAATTACTCTTCCTTTTGCTTTAAATGCAGTTGCTGGATCTTAGTCGAGACGAAATTAGGTTTGCCAGGAAACTAATTTTGTAGTGGTCACACTAACATGTGACCCCACTGATATTTTGCTGAAGAATGATTAAAATCGGAAGCCAGGTGTCACGCCAATTTTGTTAATAGAAAGGAAGTTACAATCACATTTGTGGTTTTCTCAAGAGTGCCTCTGACCTGCACTAATGCCTTCATTTTCTTGGTATTGTGCCAGGAACCAGGGATGTGGGCGCAGAGTTCTCCAGCTTCAAGAGAACAGGAAAGGGCATTTGATGCACTCAATAAATCTTCCTTGTAAGTCTGACGTTAAAGGCATACAGTAGATGAGAAGATGAGGAGAGGATTGGGGAAGGGGGATCAGAAGTAGAAAGGGCAGGGGTAAGAGGAGAGAAATTGGCACGGGGGTTGTTTCTAGGATGTGCCAGAGACCCAGACTGGGGTCAAGGGTGAGGTTTGGGGGAGGCTCCAGGGAGTCTATGGGGGTGATTCTAGCTTAGACTCCTAGCACTGGGGGATATGGAGCCTGAAGTGGTCACTTTCTGTGCCCAGGCAGGACTCCCATTGAAGGGATAAGAACAGCAACCCAGCCAATGAATTCTTCGATCCAAATTGTGTCCTACCTACAAGACGTGCAGGGACAAAGATGGAGTGGAGACGGAGGAAATGACCACTCAATGACTGGCCCAAATTGAGACCAATCCCACGGACAAGAATCCACCCCTGATACTATTAATGATAGTGTCATTAATGATAGTTATGCTTGCAGGCAGGAGTATAATAGTCTTCCACCCAGCAGCCAAGGTAAAGGGAGACAGAAACTCACAGCCAAACATTAGATGGACCTCAGGAAGTCGTTGGAAGAGTTTACAAGAGTTAAGGGAGGGATTGGGACTCCACAGGAAGACCAAAAGGGTCAAATCACCTGGACCTCTGGGGACTCCCACAAACTGAACCACCAAGCAAAGAGTAAGCATGGGGCTGTCCTGGGCCACCCACACTTATGCAGCAGACATGAGGCTTGATCTTCACGCTGGTCTCCCAACAACTGGAGTGGAAGCTGACATTGAATCTGTTGCCTGCCTTTGGACTCCATTTCCCTAACTGGGTTTCCTTGTCATGTGTCGCTGGGAGAGGATGTACTTAGCCTTACAGTGACTTGATGTGCCATGGTGGTGTGATACTCAGAAGGAGACAACCCCTTCTCAGAGTAGAAGGCAAGTGGGGGAATGTGAGAACAAGCTGTACGAGAGAGGAGGGACTAGAAGGAGATGGGGGGCTGGTATTGTAAAGTGAGGGGGATGAATAAATAAATAAATAAATAAATAAATAAATAAATAAATAAATAGAGAAAAGAAGTCACAGGGTAGATTTGAAATTCTCTGCTTGTCTACTAATGTGACACCTCATATCTTTTCAGTGTAACCTTTGAACTTCGGAATAAAAGAGAATAAAAGAGGAGGTGTGTATTTGGTCCCCATGTCCTTGCAGTAAACAAAAGAAAACAGCAAAATGTGTTTTACGGAATCATATTGTAAGATGATGAAACTCTGGCTGGGACAGCACTTTTTTTTTTTTCAAATTTCTTCACAACTGAGCAGCTATTGAATTAAAGCAAAATGGGCATTGCTTCTTCACCCTCTTTCTCAGTTCACTCTCCGCTGTAGAGTGTGACTTAAATAGTTTTTTTTCTTTTCTAGTTAACTTCAAAAAAACTAATAAATTCAGGAAAGAGAGACTAGCAAACATTTGAAAAACAAATCATCTTGTCGTTAGAGTCAAGACAGAGGCAATAGAATCAACAAGCATACAGAGAACCCCAAGGCAATGTGTTCCACAGAACAGCACTTAGAGTTGTCAGGAGGTCCATATTTCTATTCTCATATATCATGTGCACTAAGGCAAGAGAATGCAGAGCCTTCCAGACAGGAGTGTGAAAATGGAAACTCATTGGACCAGAAGATTTGGGGGAAAAGGTACTACACAGGGCTCTCATTTAAGAGAAACAAAGAGCCCTGGAAACATTTCTTTTAGGACAGTTTTAAAAGTGTTTTTTTACAGAGAGGACTTTTCTACAATGTAGCGAAAGTTTAAACTACCCCTTAAGTGCTCACCTGAGCTTAACCACCAGTCATTATCAAAAAGAAGTCACAACAAGTTAGACATCCTAAACCATAAGCCAAGCATGTCCTCAGCTGTCTCTAGCTATTGCAGCTACCTGGCTGCAATCCTACGAGACACCTCAAGCATAAGCCTCCCTGCTGGGACTTTTAACCACACGCCTTTGAGAGAGAACAACAAATCACTGTCTCAAGATACTGTGCTTTGGATGCATTTCTTGCAGAGCAGGTAACATGGAACGCAGGGAAGAAGAGGGATCTGACCCCAAGGCATTGACAGATCTGCAAAGTTTAAGAGACAAAGGAAAGTAAGGACTAAAATATATATTTGGTCAATGTGTGAGGAACTGTGGGTAAACCCTTGCACACGGATATTATATGTAGTAGTCAACAGAATTAATTTCAGAATAAGAAAACACAACTTCAATGATAGTTTTCTGTCTTTGTTCATCTTAGAGAATCATGCACTTGCGACAGGTTGACAAGCTCTTTGGGACTCTAAGGCCTCAGAGGACTTTCCTGGGACCCTAGCAGAGTGAAGAGCTTGAAGGAAGTTCATGAGTCCCATGTGGACATTGGAATTGGATGTCTGAAACATTACTGACAGGTTAGCTTCCAATTGTGATGAGAATTGTAACCCAAGGATTTAGCTCAAATAGATGCCACTTACAGGCATTAATGACATTATAGTAGTAAACACTAGAATATGAGAAATTGAGAGCCACAGGACTGGAGGGTGACTCATGGCCCACCCTCCTCTCTGTTCAACTTAGTAGGTACTTCTTTTCTCCTTCCAGCTGATATCCTGAGCTGGGAGACACCACAGAGATTCCCAGACCTTCTACAATCTTCCCTTACTGTTACCCTAATATCTCCATGTTGAATATCTTGCTCATTCATTCATTTTCTTGGGTGCAAAAGTCAGAAAGGAATAGCAGTAAAAGCTTACCTACATAATTCTTCCAACCCTCTGTAAGTATGTGTCTGTGGTTAGTATTGTAAGCAGTTAGTATTGAAACAGCCCTGAAGTTAGGTGAGCTAGAAAGTATTTATCCTTCTGATCACTTAAGACTTTTTCTCTGTGTCAATTATTTAAGTTATTTTAGTTTTAAGAATTATTTAATTCTTTATTTAATTAATTTAAATAATTAAATTAATTAAATAATTAAATAATTTATTAATTGAATAACAAAATTATTAAATAACTTATTAATTGAATAATAAAATTATTGAATAATTTATTAACAAAATAAATAAATTATATAATTAAATAATTATTATTTAATTAATTATTTAGTTAGTAAGAATAAGGAATTTGCATAGAAAAGAGTGTAGAAACTATCTACTCTTCAAGAGAGTATGCTGCATGCCCAGACAACAAAAAATGTATTCAACATCTTTGGAGTTTCCTTGTCACATAATGCCACACCAGGGCTTTATTTGTATATATAAATATCTCTCTCTCTCTCTCTCTCTCTCTCTCTCTCTCTCTCTCTCTCTCCCCTTTGTGTTATGGCCTTCAATGTAGTATTTTTAGGGAATTCATGATGTGCAATTGAAAGGGTCTCTGTGTTTATGTTTGTTTCTTGTGCCTTTTCATGGGTTCTTTTCTTTCTCTGTGTTTGTATTGTACATACTGCTTTGTACTATTCCAATGGGTTAGTTTTTGTTTTATTATATCATGTCATATCATATATCATATCATGTCATATTATATCATATCATTACCCTAAGACGCCTGTTTGCTTTCTAATGAGAGAAAGAAAGAAGTGGATCCACTAGGAGATAACAAGATGGGTGAAACTGGGAAGAGTAGAGGGAGTAGAAGCCATAATTACTATATGTGAGAAAAAAATCCATTTGCAATAAAAAGGAAATAAAGTATAAGCAAAACTGTTCTACAGTTCAAAATTTTAAAAATTGACATTAAATACATTTTAATTGACCTTTAAGTATGTTTTTTCCACAGAATTAAAATACTTTCTGAAAAATATATAACTAATTTGTAAAATTCTAGTGATTTTTACATATATGTTAGAAACATCTATGATATTGTACACGTATTTGTTCATGGCATGAGGATCTCAGGATGGTGTGTGCTATCTCCATGCTAATACATTTCATTTATAAAGGGTTTCTTACCATGATACCTGTATGAAGCATTATATAATGCACAGTTTGAGTGACATCAGCTGCATGGACCAAATTATGATATGGATTTTTGTGCTTGCTGTAACCAACTTCTAAAGCTTCTGCAAAGGCAATTAGGCAAGAAACAGGAATCTGTGGAAAGCAATATTTATAATCACATTTTGGCCAAGATTGTTATGCTACATAAGTAAGAGCATAGTGTTTGAAAATGGAACAAATACTAATGAGTTAAATAGAGACAGCAATTTTAAGTTCAATGTGATTAGTCTTGAAAAATCACATTATTGATATGTTAGCTTTCAATCTGGAGGATTGTAACTCAAGTGAAATAGTTCATACCATATAGTTCTGTCATTTTATATATTTAAGTCAAGAATAATGGCTAGTTTTTAAAAGTATAAAAGTGTAAATATAAGCAGCAAGGCCTAGCATTCCCATCTGTAGGAGAAAATCTGTGTTCTTCCAGTACTTTCTAGCCTTTACAATGCCACGATCCCCCATGAAATAAAAGCTAGAGCCTCAGACTGCTGAGAAATCAGAATCAAATCTGTTGCTTAGATGCTTTGAAGTGAAACCAATTTGAAGACCTAGCTTTTCAATCTATGAAAAGCTTCCAGTCAGTTAGATGTGGTGCTGACATCCCAGTGTTCCTGTGGCTGAGTCAAGAAGACGGTTTGAGACAGATACGGCAAATTCACAGTCACCATGGGCTACATAGAAAGATCACGCCTCGATATTTAAAAAGGACAGGACTTCTGTGTAGCACACAGACTCTAGAATCTACTGTACTTCTTCAGTACAGCTTTTTGTCCTGATAGTATTCTATGAAGAATCCAGGGGTGCCTGTATAACAGACACGTCAGTGAGTAGTGGTTTCATCAGACGGTGAGCTCATACCACT
>JANHMN010000002.1:149169710-149182311 GCA_030674055.1 Rhabdomys pumilio
CAGCACAGCCAGCACTGCAATCACACTTGGACATGGGGTAGGGTGGTCCCAGGAGGCCAGACAGAAGACAGGGAAGTTTGGTTTTTGTTTGTTAGTTACTGTATCAATTTTACAATTTCTTAAATTTTAAGATCTTAAATAACTTTTTTCTTTATAGTTTGTTATTTAAAAACACACTAAACACCTTTATAATGCCTAATATAAGCATGAGAAGATATGTGTATTCTTGAAATAGTGACATTTCAAAGTATAATTCAAGAACCAAGTAACTAAAGCTTGAAGGAAAAGCTCATACACTCATGTGTACCGATTGATACCGACTTTAGCACAAATCAGATGTCACGTGACTGTGTGGTGAATCGAGACTTGGTTGCTTTACATTTAACAGATGCTTAAAATAAGTTTCATATTGTAATATGTAGGCCGCAGCAAAGACCTGTTCTTGTTTTTATCCTAGGCACTGGACATAAAATAAATCTATTTCACTTTACAAAGAAAAAGAATTGAAATGATTTCACCTTGAGTGTCACTATGACAGCTGCAGGATATGTCAAACCAACCATGTGATAGTTCTTCCTGTACATCCTAAAAAAAGACAAAGCAATTGCACATATAACATTCATTGGCTCAACACTTGCAGCTGTTTTCTCAAATATCAGGAAAAGACAACTCTTGGTTTCTTCACCCTGCATCCCCACTGTGACAGTGGCAATAAGAACCGTGATTGTTTCTTTGGGTGACAGGGGGATAGCATTTGTCAACTCACAGCAACTCTGAGAACTGATCTTAACTTCCATGCACATACAGCTTTCCCTGAACTTCTTGCAATTTACAGGTGACAGTACTTTCTATGTCCAGTGACACCTTTCACAGGCCACCCAATCTGTGACAGCAGAGTATTCTTGTTTTATGTCCATTTGTGTACTAAAAGTTTTACAATAGAGGTTGAATAGCATGAACATGCTTGTGTTTCTATCTGTCTGTCTATCTGTCTATCTATCTATCTATCTATCTATCTATCTATCTATCTATCTATCTATCTATATATGTCTATTTCAGAATGGCTACTATCCGAGGGAGACAGCAACATCACAATTTACACAGCTCCTTGTGGTTAAAGATATAACAAAAGGTTATATTGACAAAAAATAACTCAAGACTGTTCAGATTGCCATCCAATATCATTTAAGAAAGCTTATTCTGAGAAAATCATCTTTCCATTTCTGTAAACAGCACTATACTTTATATACTTGTAACTTGTTTGTCTTTTGATGGAAAGCTAATCTGATTTGTAATTTGATGGGAAGCTAAACCAAATAGAAGGTAGAGTCTAGTAAAGAAAACCCTAACACAGTTAACAGTAATTGTCTTCTATCTGGGGGTATGGAAGATTTGTGACTATTCCCTAAGGTTCTAGAAAGACAAGGTTCAAGTATCAGTGAGCTGTATTCCTTAGATTGTATTGCTGGGACTCCCCGCTAAAATATAAGGAATACACTGCAATTTGATTAAATATAAGAGATGTTGTAATATAAGAGATGTTGTTGATATGAGAAATAATCAAGAAAAAATATTCTGCATTTTTAAAATAGAAAGTATTGTGGAAACATGAACATTTGCAAATCTGTGGTCTATGTGTTAAAAATCCAGAAAACACATTGCTGTGCAAAACCAATGTTTTTAAATAATAGTAAAAAACCAGGTGATTTATCATGCTTTCCTTTTAAATACTTCAGGGGAGCTCAATTGAAAACATGTTTGATCATCCTACCCATTCTTGAGTGTGCATCTCCCCATGTCACCACAGGCATGTTGCCACTCTCCTAGTTCGGTTTCATGTTTACTTGAAATAATCATAAGCTACTTTTTGATGTGGGTAACAGTATAGTCACAAACTTCTTTATTGAAAGACCTCAGTGCAGTTTACAATTGAAACATTTTTATTAATTACCCTGTGGAAGTAAGTATAATTATTCCAATCCTGCAGAGCAAAGAAAGTGCTAATCATTATAACGAAGGTTCCAAAAAGCAATTACTGCCAATAAAGACACTTAGTTGTGGATTTGAAGAAAACGAACAATCTTCATCTACACATTTTATCTATAATTATCATGAAGAAAAGAGGGGTGAGGTGGAAGAAAGGGCAATGACCAGGGAAATAGTCAATACAAAACCTAATGCAGACATTGTAAGCAGTAAGTAGTATTAAAGCAGTGTGACTTCCTGGCAAAGAAGGGGAGGGAAGATGGAAAAGCATAGAGAACTCATGCTTTGAATTATAAATTGGCCACTTGGTAGCCCTGTGGCATCAGAGACAATCTTTAATAGTTCAGTTATAAAATGCGAATCATCAGCATTCTGTGAAGAGTAAAGAATGTAAATGCTGGACACAATCTAATAAATACCCAGCAGAAGATAGCTTTGTATCACCATCACTGTGACTACATTCTTTATCCAACTGTCATAAAACTCAGCTCCTGAGCACAGTGATCACTCTTACACCACTGAGTTTCCTAGATTGAGAAATATGCTGTGAACATAGTATTATTTATTGTTTGGAATGAAAAGACACAGGGAAGATTGCCCTTTTAAAGTAACTTTTATAAACTTCCCCTGTTAGCCTATTACCTTGCCTTCTAACCCTGTCAGCAGGCATAGAAATATAAATTTGTAAATTTTATATATAAGCAAACATAATTACATCAAATAAAAAGAGAAAGCATCACAAATGCTCCAGGACATCTTTGTGGAACTGTCACTTTATTAAACAGGCGATCTGCCATGCATCTTGGAAAAAGACTAAGGGATTTCCTGGAATCCAAGAAGTGGTAGTATCCAAGGGAAATTACAATGGATTATTTTTAAAGATTTCTCTAAAACTACAAAACATAATTCCAAATTTAAGAAGCAAAGAAACACTCTTTTTCTCAATGTTGTACAAGAGAACATTTGGGCAAATAATTGCCAGGACCTGCTGAGAAAATGAATCTTGGGATAGAAGCTTTACAGGAGAAGCAATAAGAGTTATATTTTTAGGATTAAAAGTAATTACTTTTGAAAATTCAAAATAAACATATCAATGATGGGAATTTGACTTTGATAGATAAAGATTTTATTTCTAAATACTTCAACCATGTTAATTTATAATAGTTAAATTGTTATTTAGTTATCTTCTGTTTTGTTTTGATATTTCTATTTGGAAATGAGATTTGGTTGATGTTGTATATAAATAAATAGAAATGCATCAGGTAAATATATGAATCTGAATTCATTGTCTCAAATAGGTGTACACTCAGATAGTACCCACAGTGTACATTGGTTTTCAGCTTGCCAAGGTTTGCAATATTTTAAAGAAGGAAGATAACCCACATTCCTTCAGCAGGCCAAGCTTGATGCTTCATCTGAGACTCTGAAACACTGCTTAGACGTTTTTAATTTGATGCCATGGGAAATCAATAACACACAAAAGGAACGTGACTGTAGACACTCTCCCCAGCCCAGTCTCCTTGCTTGGCACTTCTTTTAGAATAAATCTTTGCACTAGACAAGGTAGCATCCTACCACTAATTAGAGTATTCTTAGTATTTATGTATTGAAGCCAATCAGATGTAGGTAGGAAGCTTGCAAAGTAATTTGAATAATCCAACACTTGTTCGATGCTCTTTTGAGTTATATCCTCATGAAATAAGCTATTAGAAGTTTTATCACAACTGTACTAACATATTTTTAAACTGCATCTTCAGTAGTGCTACTGTTACACTTTCTCGTTTACATTTTGAAAATCCAGTATCCTTTCCACTGGTCTTTCAGTGGAGATGATGTTCCAAACTATTGAGCGATGAAGGAAATGGCCAGCACTCACATACATGGAAAGAGTGCTGAAGCTGAGTAAGGTGACACAAGCCTCTGCAGAGGCAGGAGCACTGATAATTCAAAGCCAGCCTGGCCTAATCAGTCACTATCTCAAAAACAGTGCCCTGATAAATAATATAATTACTATCTGTCCTTCAATCTGCTCAGTTTCAAAAATACTTAATTTTCCACTTTATACATAATTAACATACTATGTTTACTGAAGGATTCCTGATAAATGCTTTGCACTTTTGTCAGACATGTTTATAATTGCCCTTTGTATAGCTTTGATTCTGAAACATTTCATTTTATAGAAAGAAGAGTATAGCCTTTTCTGTTAAAGATAAAAAGAAAACACCATGTGAAACTTGGCCATATTACTGTGTATAAACACAGACACCCCTAGTAATCCCCATGGAATCAATGAATCTCCTTTCAGCAACACAAATGCTAAATACTAAGTTCTCTGAAGCAGAAGTGAGAAAGATTTCACCTCATGATGAAAACTGAGGGAGAGAGAGGTCTTTTCTATTTAGAGCAAAATGACTCACTTAACATTGAAATAAAGATTACTGCCTATTATAGGATTTATTTTATGAGTTATTGCAACTAATTTATACAAAATTAATTGCTAAAATATGAATATATTAGAAATGTTTGTAAACAGATGTCCACATGGGTGTGCTTTCAAATGGGTATGATTTCAATCTTCCTATCATCCTAATAGAAATTTAAAAATAAGCAAGGCAAGAGTCTTTTGTTTTAGGTATAATAATCAGAAGACCAAAGTGCTCTCTCTAGTTAGACTTGTGCTAACATGTGTCCTCTGTAGTACACACACTCGCTAACCTTCAGATTCTCCTATCTTGGGATATGAATCCAGCTGCTTACTTACCTTTCCACAAAAATCCCAGCCTGCACAGCGTGGACAATGCTGCGAAACTTTGGTTTTTCCTCTGGCTTCTTTTTCATCATCCCCATTTTCCGTGTAAAGGTTGAAGCCAACCAGTCCCGGACTTCCAATGGGACCGAGTCAGTCTGGATGTCGCTGAGCTCATCCTCAGTATCCAGAAGCCTTCTACAAACATATACACAGGATAAGCACTGGGAAATGGGAGAAAAGACTAACAGGGAAACAAATATCCAAATGTTTTCGTTGTTTTGTTTTGCTTTTTCTTTTTTTTTTTAATGGCACACAGTTCTGTTATTATTCCTTAAAACAAACTGTTTCTAAAAATTGAGTTACCATTTGAAAAGCTCTTTAAGTTTTTGAGCTGATCACTTGCCGGAGACATCAAATGATACAAGATAGCATCTGCTGCTTCCCAAATATTGATGAAAAGTATTAGTAGTGGTTACATTATGTTGTCAATCTCATTAATATGCCACCCTAATGGTGATTAACTCAAAGCAAAGAAGAAAATTCATAAATAAGTGTGTTCTACTTATTTTTTCAGGAAGTAAGTAGAAATGGAAGAAAAAGAGGCTGAGGCTATAAAAAAAATCTTACATTTAATTTTTCCTACGTAGTAGAGATAGCTTTGTGAGGGTTCCATAAGCCGTCCATATAAACTATTTCATTGAATAGGTTCTTTTAAATTAATTAAATAACCTAAGAATTCTAAAAACAGTCTTTTAAACAATATCATTGAGTATTTTACAACATTACAAAGTCATAAAGGAAGAAACAAAGTCAGTGAAATGGCTCATCAGGTAACGGACCTGCCATGATTGCCATGTAAGCCTGAAGACCCGAGTTCAACCCTCAGATCCATGTGAAAAGAAAGTTTTTCTTAGACTGACTTTCACATGTATATTGTGGCATTTATACACCACCCTACACACACACACACACACACACACACACCATATACATTCACATAAAAAACAGTAAATAAAATTTTAAATAAAGATAAATGTGTTGGAATTGTTTTTTATTATTCGTGGGGGGAATTAAGAATGTTTTCTCCCGATAGGATGCACATATCAGCACATGATCAAGTCTCATTAATAAAGTATCTTATTTGCCTGTAACCTATGAGCTCTTGCATGCTTTCATGTATACCTTAAATAAGTTCTCCATTCTACCTAACATTAATAAAATGTATATGCCATATATATGTATACAAATTTATAAATGATATATATCATATATATACAGTGTCTGCCATACTGTGTTATTTAGGGAAATATGAAAAAAAACATTATGCACATTCAGTCCATATGCAATTTAATTTTCCAGATACTTCTAATGCTTAGTTGTTTGAACCCGTAGTCATGGTGTGTGAGGATGAAAAGGGTTATGTTGAAAGGTCATTTCAGGAGAATGAGACTCTCTAAGGAGGAGGAACACTGCTAGTGAAGAGTTGATTTTAACATGAGGGTGAAGATTTGATTTCATGGATTTCGAACTTCTGACCAGGACCCAAGTGTCCCAGCACTTTGAAGGCTAAGGCAGGAGGATTGAAAGTTTGAGGCCAACCTGGGCCAGCTTCAAACGAGACCTTTTTCTCAACGAAATCAAAACAGAACTGCTGCCCAAAGTCATGAAGAGAGTTGGGGACCTGGTGTGCATTAACTTCTAGGAAGTGACATGGACTGGTTGATAAGAAACCATAGTTGCCACAGAGGCGTTCTGAGGGAATACTGACTGAAGGGCCTATCAGTGTCTGTAACTGAGAACGTCCTAAAAACTTGAACTGGGAATAATAAATGAAATACTTTCCTTGTATACAAACCCAGCTACACACACCAGTCTACTTTGTCTACAGAATACAAACTAGGTTGTCCTGACATCTGAATTGGCCATTTCCTCATCAGTGCACCCGATCAAGAGTGTAGGTATCCATGACATGCTTTAGCTTTGACCTCTGTGATCTTTTAATCAACATGACCTTTAAATGGTCCCCCCTATGTGTTGTTTCCTTCAATACACACACACACACACACACACACACACACACACGCTACTTATTTTTATGATATTAAATAAGTATATATGTATTTATGAAACATGGTAGTAAAAATAAACACTCCTTAAATACTGGCTTTACAAAACTACATGTACACACAAGACAAAAGACATAGATGAATAAACATACTGATTAATACTCACTTTGTGACTTTTTCTAGTTTTTTTTTCTTCTTATGTTTTAATGACTTTAGTTTACCAGTAGACAACTGAAATTGTAATTTTAAGTAAAAATCTTTTTTGCCTTCTTTGGTCATTTCAAATTAGATTGCTTAGCCCATTTTAGTATAATACTATACTACATGCTTTGAATTTTGTTACTTAAAGATTATGCCATTTCTATTTTCTTTGATGGCTGTGATCAAGTAAATCTACAGAGCAGGGCAGATGGAACAGAAACCATTGTGGTGTAATCATGTGATGTCATCATGTTCCTCTCATTCTCTTCTCCTTGTTCTTATCAGCTGGATGAAACAAAATGCCAGGTGGGTGGTAACCATTACCCATTTTTCTACCACTAACTGGTATTGGAGACTTAAGGTCTTTATATCCTAAACTCACAAACTGCCACGACAGATAGTTAGACAAGACAAAGCTGGTGTAAAGACATAGTGAGCATCACTGGGATGTGTTACTCTGGCAATTTGTAGTTATAATGCATGCAAATCTTTCTTGAGAAGAAGTGTGTGGTTTCAGGGAAGGAATGGTCTATATTTAGTATAGAATAAAGGAATAAAGGAATAAAGGGCTTGTTTTATGGTTATTTGTTTTTATTGTCTTGCTTATTCCTTGACTATTTGTATCTACTGTATTGCCAGTTCCTCAACCTAGAACTGACCTGAATACTTGCATGTAATTAAAATGGTATAAAAGCAAAAAGGAGGAGGGAGGATGAAATAGGTTTCTGGGGGGGGGGGGGGGGGGGGGCGGAATGGGGAAAGGGCACGACATCTGAAATGTAAATAAATAAAATATCCAATTAAAAAAACCACAAAGGCATTGTATACAGAACAGGCAAATCTTGAAACAGTGACAAACACTTCTCTAGTGGTTCAGTTGACAGGGCAAAGGGAGCGGGATGGAGTATGATACCTAGTTACGTGTTTAAATGCTGACCTAGATAATCCTAAGAAGGTACTTTTTTATGTGAAGATGGAGCAAAGTAAATTACCCTTCAAAATGTGGATAGGCCTTATTGAATCATCTGAAGGCCTTAAAAAAATAGATGGAGTTACCTTAAAGAGAAAATTCTGAGTTGGGATGACTTTCAGATTCAAGACTATAGCATTAATTCCCTATAACTTCCAGCTTGCCAGCCTACTTTCCTGATTGCAAGATAGTCATTAAAACATGTTTCCCTTTTTCCTTCCTGTATGAAGAGTGTGGAGTGCCTACCAGTGTAGACTTTAAGTCAGATACAGAATAAAGTCTTGGTCCTGTATTAATATTGATCTCTGATAGCATATTGTTCCTAGTTCTGGTTTTAATATATGAAAAAGTCCTTATATAAACTAAATGTTTAAACACAATATTCTTTAGTCATGTCAAAATTATTGATAACCTGTGAAATGATAAAAATTAAAATATTCTGGGCATAATATTGGAGACCTTTAATTCCAGGACTTAGGAGACAGAAGCAGGTGAGTCTATGTGAGTTTAAGACCTGCCTGGTATAAGTAGTGCATTTCATGTGAAGCAGATCCAAAGAGAAAGACCTTATCTTAAAATAGATAGATAAATAGATAGATAGATAGATAGATAGATAGATAGATAGATATGATAGATAGAAGATAGATAGATAGATAGATAGATAGATAGATAGATAGATAGAAGATAGATAGAAGATAGATAGTAGATAGATAGATAGATATGATATATAGAAGACAGATAGAAGATAGATAGATAGATAGATAGATGACAGACAGACAGACAGACAGATAGAAGATAGATAGATAGATAGATAGATAGATAGATAGATAGATAGATGATAGAAGATAGATAGATAGATAGATAGATAGAAGACAGACAGACAGACAGTTAGATAGAAGATAGATAGATAGATAGATAGATAGATAGATAGATAGATAGATAAATAGATGATAGATAGATAGATAGATAGATAGAAGATGATAGATAGAAGATAGATAGAAGATAGATAGATAGATAGATAGATAGATAGATAGATAGAAGATAGATAGAAGGTAGATAGATAGATAGATAGATAGAAGATAGATAGATAGATAGAAGGTAGATAGATAGATAGAAGATAGATAGATAGATAGATAGATAGATAGATAGAAGATAGATAGGTAGAAGATAGATAGATAGATAGAAGGTAGATAGATAGATAGAAGATAGATGGCATAGTCTTATGATTTTCCATTTCAAAGGAAAGAGAATAAGCGGAGAAGAGACTGAGGATATAATTATGAGGAAATACTGCTTTAAATAGGATCATCAGAGACAACTTGCACAACTTTAAAAATGTATAGGAAAAGTCTACCTATAAAGGTTCAGAGATGCTGGTTCATATTATATTATGATATGAACTATCATATGAAATGATAACTATTGGTGCATTTTCCTCAGGAATTCATAAAGAGCACTGTACAGGAGAGAAATGATAGGGCTTGCATATGTGTGTAACATCCTACCAGTTGTTGACCTCTGAAAAATATTTCACTCTTTGACACAATGCTTTCAGTCCCATTGAGTATTAGCAAAGATTAAAGAGAGGTTCTCAGACATAGGCTTTGTGTAGAAAGTGGTCCAGGGAACTGAGAAAAACTGACCTTGCATCCGATCAGTGATCAAGTGATCCTTTGGAGCTATTTATAGGCCAAAATTTCTCTCCGAATAAGATGACACATCTCCCAAAGGGCTTATATTTTGAACTAGAAAGTTTAAAGGGAAAGGGAAATAAAGAAGGGGGCAACCTCAGAAGAAGAGGTCATGGGATTTTGACTCTTACAATTATGTGTCAGTGAAAATATTTCTGTCTGAAGGGGACTCTTGGAAAATAGTCACACCCAAGGAAACACAGTCCTTTCCAGGAAGTTGGTGGCACACAATTGAAACTAAGTATTACAATTTAAATGCTGGGCTGGGTGTGATTAGGAAAGACTGGTTTCTCCAGTATGACTTTCTCTTTTACTTCCATGCCATGTGTATGATAAAGGATTTATTTCAAGAAGCAATTAACTAATCCCTTCTACCCTAACATTTGATGAGTCCAGAGCAGGAGCATAATTTTTCCGTGTGAGACAGAATCAATATATTGGTGTCATTTATCTGGTGAACAAACTATGTGTCCTATGCCTCAATTTTACAGTGTTTCCAAAAGGCTTACAAATTGAGTTAAGATGTAAACTTTCAGCTCCTTGTGTGATGAGACTGGACCAGCTTGGCTGTGTTTGTCTTGCTGACCTTACTGTTTAGGCCCTCACATTTTATGCCTTATTTTTAAATCACAAAATACTTCAGAGTACAAATTCTGAACATGATTTTTAAAAAATGTCTAGCATGCCAGTACCTGAAAAAGGTAGAGGGAAAGACTCCAAATGTGTTTTGTATTAGAAACTTGTAACCTCTAGGGAGAGACATATTCCTAAAAGGCCATGATTGGCACCCTGCAGTAGAAGTCAATGTTCAGGGAAACAATACTCTGATCTAGTGCTAAGGGTGAGGCTGAACTCAGATCCGCCATGTGATGGTGTCACATTCTTGAACACTTGCAAGGTGGGATAAGAGAATCTCCTCTGCCTATTGTATACAGCAACTTGTGTAGTCAGTGTTTCCCAGTAGATTACCAGATAATGTTTCCAGAGGAACCCATTAATGTTATTTATTAAACTAGTTATTAAACTAACTGTGTTATGAGTTGACATATTTTTTCCATTTGCTTATCTACCAAAGAAAATATGAAGATGATACCAGTCTTTCATTCAGACTTCAGAACTACATAACATTGATACAGATAAAGATTCAAACCAATGCTATTGCTTATATTCTGAACCAGGAAAAAAAAAAGCAAAAATTTAGTTCATTCAGTCCTCAAGATACTTCTTTGGGGAAGAGTTCCACCTTCGTCTATTTTAGTGATTAATAAAAGAAGCACGCACACTTAAGAGATTTGCTCAGTCAGTGGACATGACAAATTCTGAGCTTCAGAGTATCTGATTTTGGAGTCTGGATTTTTAACTGTTGAGATCTTGTTCATTGTAAATGTCTGGCTTCCTTTCAAAATTCAGAGTTCTCATTCAGTCAAGAATCCCAGCAGTGATTGTTCTCTAGCTCCTCTATAACTTGGAAATTTAGAGTTAAAAATAATCTTTAAAAATATTTGGTTGAGAGAGAAAAGTAGTAGTAGGAGAATAACATGAATTTCAAGAGCTGACTGGGAGGGGTAGGTTTGACCACTGGGTATGCATAAGTGAAATTATCAAATAATCAAAAAAGGAAAGAAAATCTTATAGGTGTCCAGCTTACTGGGAAACTTATGGAGGAAAAAAAGCTTAGATTTATTTGCAAAGCTGGAAAGCTGGTATCTGGAGCACTCTCTTCTAAAAAAAAAAAAAAATGTTAGATGGCAAAACAAACAAACAAAACCCCAAAACAAAACAAAAAAACAAAACACACCAAAAAAAACAAAAAAATCAACTATGGTACTTTAAAAGGTGATAAATTCATTGCTAGGATGGAATTGGGTACATTTGAAATTCCATTTCTATCATCACTACCCCACCTGCTGAATTCTAAGCACAGCAAAATAAATTCTTCCAGGTTAAGTATCAAAGCATATTTATTTATTTATTTATTTATTTATTTATTTACATATTCCCTGTACTGTTCCCAAAGGGACAAAAACTTATAAATTCTGAAGTTTTGTGGTTGTTTAAAGCAGATGTTACCCCTTTTCTGTGAACTGTGCAAACATGACCACTGTATATGAAAGAACACAAGGACTAGATACTTGGGTGGGAAGGCAGTCATGCAGTCATTGGCTCAACTCCCAGGAGTCTTGACTATTGGAAGGTTGGCTGAGGATAATGTGGAAGTCAGAGATGACTTTCTCCACATTAAGACTTAAGGATGACTTGGCAGCTTCTTTATATTCACCCAAGGAAGTGAATGCCCATACTTAGGGAGGTTCGGTCCCCTAGGACAGGCAGGAAGGGCCCCCAGGCATCTTCCAGTAAGGATCTCAGATGGAATCAAGTTGCTTGAAGAACTGGGATAAAGATTATATTTTTGGAGTGTGTTGGGATAGAAATGGGGACAAACAGAGTCAGAACACTGCCCCAGGCCTTCCTGAGAACTCTTGGCTTCTCATCAGGAATTCTTAGCTCAAAATATATCTTTGAATATATTCGATTAGGCACAAAGCTTAACATTCCTCTAATTACCAAGGTTTTGGTTAATAAGCATCCTCTGTGGCTAAGCAACCTGTCTTTCTAATCATGCTTTTGGTTTCATCACCTATTACCTGGATAGCTTAGAACAGCAGTTGTCACACAGTAAGCTCTTGAGGAGCCCCAGCTGTTTACACCTCTACATGAATTAGTCTAAGCTGATTTCCTTTTACTAACACGTAAGAAAATGTCTCGCACCATGAGGTCAGAGTGTTTGAAGCATGTATGACTCGAATAATGCCAAAGGAGTCTTAGGAAAGAAAAGTGCTCTGTCTCTGTCTCTGTCTCTGTCTCTGTCTCTGTCTCTGTCTCTCTCTCTGTCTCTCTCTCTCTCTCTCTCTCTCTCTCTCTCTCTCTCTCTCTCTCT
>JANHMN010000002.1:149182321-149220490 GCA_030674055.1 Rhabdomys pumilio
TCTCTCTCTCTCTCTCTCTCTCTCTCTCTCTCTCTCTCTCTCTCTCTCTGTTTCTCTCTGTTTCTCTCTCTTTCTCTCTCCTCTCTCAAGGCAGTGAAAAGACAGTGGCAGAATTTCAAAAATAATTTTTACATAGATTCAAATTTTACCTAGTAGGATAGGAAAAGCCACAGATACAGAAATAGAATCGACAATACCATGTTGAGAAGAGGGGGAAATGGAAGGGAGTTTCTGTTTCATTGGTTTCATTGGCACTCCCATTTCATGCCTCTGGTTTCTCCTCTATCTCTCATCACTTCCTTTTCCTCCCAGCTTTATCTTTTCAAACCCATCAACTCCATTCGTGCTGCCTATCTGTGCACAGGTGGGCCATCCACTGCAGCATGGGTAGCCTCTCAGGGATCACACATCTGAAGAAAACTGACTTTGTATTACTCAGAAGACACCAGCTGCTCATTGATTTTTAACTAGAATTAGGATCTCCCTCACAGATGTGGGATTTAGGCTGGCTTGGTCTTGTGCATGCAGTTAGGGCCACTATGAGTTCATGTGTGCACTGGCCCAACACACATCTGCTGCAGATGTCTACAACCTCTGGCCCTTACAACCTCTCTGCTCTCTCATATGAAGTGATTCTTAAGTCCTAGCATGAGGAGGTATGATTTAAATGTACTATTGAGATCCGAGAACTCCACAGTCTGCTATTCTCTATTGAACAATTATGGGTCTCTGTATTAATCACTATCTATTGCAAAAAACAAACAAACAAAACAATACCCTCCCCAACAGGACTGAGAAATGCATTTATCTGGGTAAAGATAAGGGTATAGGAAATGGTTTAAGACTTTGTCCATTTAGTAGAATATAGTATTGAGTTCTCCCTGGAGCCTATGACTTTGCCATGTAATCTGTGAATGAGCTCTGTCTTCTGGAGTGAGATCTTAGATCCAATTAGAGAGTTGTTATTTCCATAGTATTCGTGCTAGAGGTGCGTCCCTCCAACTGCTGACTTGTGCTGAGGCTGAGGTCTAGCTGTCTCTGCTAGATAGTGCCACTGCTGCCAATAACTGTTTGTGATCCCGACTCTAATGAGCTGGACTGCTGGTGTATATTTAAAGTATTTGCTAGTGGATTGCTGCTGACCTGTGTACTAAAGTTACCAGCTTAGTTCACAGACTGGTGTTGCTACAAAGAATCTTTTCTAAACAGGTCCACTAACTTTCTTTTCCACTACCTTTGGTGGATGGTGGGCTAAAAGAGAGATTAAAGTATTTAAAAACAATATTAAAAACAAGATTTTAAAAAATAAAGTTACAGGATATAATGCCCTTTCTTATCTCCATGGCACTATACATACAAGAAATAGACAGACATACATACTGACAAAACACACATAAAATCACTAAAATAATAATAATAATAATAATAATAATAATAATAATAATAATAATAATAATCTACCAACTTGAGACTGGAAAAAGATATCAGAGGTGCTAAAGAAGAAAACTGAGAAAGTAAAGTTGATGTGATTCTAATCTATTAAAACTAAAAAATAAAAATCAGATTAACAATATCTAAAGCACAGATTCCTTTTATCTTTTTGTATGCCAATTTTAATGTTTAGGGTTTTTATTTTCTTGTAGCAAAATAGCTTTTTCATGAACTCTCACGCTGGAGAAGTGTCTCTGTACAGTGCTGGCCAGACAAGTATGAGGGCTTGAGTTCCAATCCCACATAAAAGCAAACCAACCAACCAAAACAAAACAAACCAACAGGGCATGGTAGTATGCTCCTGTAAACCCAGCACTGGGGATGCAAAGACAGGAGTGTCTCTGGAGCTTGCCAGTCATGCAATCTAGTCAAATTGGTGAGAGAGGGATTGAGGAAGATACTCAGTGTTGAGCTCTAGTTTACACACACACACACACACACACACACACACACACACACATACACACAATCATTTTTAAAAATTAGGAAGTATCGCACTCATACAATGCCCTCTCATAAGGAAAAAAACTTTTGCCAACATCCTTATCAATCTTTCTGGAATTCCTTTTGGGTAGAATGACATCGAATATTGATCTCTAAACACAGTGGCTAGGAAACTGGGAACTAGCCATTCATTCCAGTTAATTAGGTAGGATTCACTCATACTGATTCTTTGGCTGAATGTCCCTGGAAAAGAATATGGGATAGTTTAGGACCAAATTTTAGGGTATATTCCATTTCAATATGAATCTAATTGTTTATTATATATTTCAAATTTATTAACTTCTCATCAAAACTAATAGTGTAACTCCTAAGATTTTTGAGAATTTCATGCAATAATATGCAACAAGATCTGAAAATTGCATAATATATTGTCTTAGATATAACTTTCAAATGACTGTCATGCATATCATTAGAAAAGGATAGTGTTTAAAAGGGGACATTTTTAAGTCTAAAGAATTTATTTTACATGTCGTAATTGTGAAATCTTATTTAATATGTGAAGGTTTTGTCAGTCATTTCTAAGAACAATGGATGATAATTTTTTTTTGTCCGCTCACATTAGTGAAGCTGTTTCTGAGGTTTATAGAAAGTAACAAACCACAGATGGTCAGAAAAGATGAAAACCAAACAAAACTGGTGTGACTTTTTTTTTTCAGCCTGGTTTTCACACCCATGTACGAGGTGAGTACAGCCTACAAACACAGCATTCCAAACAGCTTCTGCCACAAAAACAGAATTCATGAAAACCTTATCATTTGTTTTTGAAGATGTACTGATCTTTAGCACACAGAGTTCACCTGAACAGATGTTCTTGGTATTTCTTCCACGTGAAACTGAGCAAAGCAAAGGCCACATTTACAAGCTCTTCCCTTCTAAGCAAAACATCAACTGACTGCTTGCCTTGTCCTGCTGACCAGGGTAGGTTAATTAGAACACTTGGGAACCAATGATTACAGATTTTCAGAGCAGAAAGAGATTGAGGATTCATCTTCTGTGTGAGAAAAGTAACAGCTGAGAATGAAAATAACAACAAAGAAAAAAAAGAAAAGAAAGGGGAGGAAGGACAGAAGGAAAAAAAAAACACTTCCCATAATCAATAGCAAGAGGAAAATAAAACAGCATCTGAACTTCCAGCCAACTGATATTCTCAAGCTCCTATGCACACCCTCATCCAGCTCCACTTGCCTGAAGAATTAACAGAGATATATTTTATTTTATTTTATTTTATTTTATTTTATTTTATTTTATTTTATTTACTTTTAGTTTGCACAGTCAACAACATATAGTTAGTGGTTTTTAAGAAACACTCTCATCCTTCTCAATTTGTTGCCAAGTGACTTAAATAGCATCCCTTCTCTTGGGATGTGTGACACATAAGCTTATATATCCAGTTCCCCTGGACACAATGATTGTTCAAAGATAAGCTTACTGCCTAACCCAAACAAATCAAATATGAGGATATGCTTGTTAGATCCTGTAGCAAAGAAAACCTTTTCATTCCTTCTAGATTTGAGAGTTTTCAGAAAGTTTGAAGCTTGGAAATACTGGTAATGTCTTGCTACCCCTCACAGCATCTGAGAGATCATTCCAGAACAAGCAGAACAGATCAGCCTCTGCTGACATCATCTGTACCCGGAGTCAACCTATTTTATAGGCAGCACTAGTGGGCAATTCTTTGGTTAATGGGAGCCAGTAAATCAACTGTTCTGTTTAAGTGGGGTTGGCTGAGCTCAAGTCATAATTGAAACATCCTCAAAGATGTTTATAGCTCAGTTCCCCGCTTCCCTTCTTCCTCTCTCTTATGTTTTTAAGCGTGAGAGGAATACACAGAATCAATGCCATGGTGATGAGCACAGAGAATTTTCTCTCTACATCACGATGGTCCAAATGCTGTGTGACTCACTGCTCACACTTGGACCGTGACTCCTGTAACCCCTTACCCACCTATGGTGAGCACTTGGCTCAAACTCTAACCTGCCTTTCTGATTCAAAAGAACAGCTCACATTCATTCATTCAGGAACTCTTAGCTGTGCACTGGTTAGTTCCAGCTAACTTCTTCAAATATGTGACCCCATTAATACTTTGTTCTGTTTATACTTTTCCCCCACACTAGCAAACTCTGGAAGCACGACTGTAAAAATTTCTTCAAAACCATCCTCACTAACTCTGCTCAACATCATACTGTAGCTAGTGGCTTTTTCCCTTTGCTGGAATTGTATTTCAGAGGGTTAGGAATTTCCCAACTCACCCTGGTTCTCCCTGAGAGATTAGATTCACCAACTCAGGAACCCTATGCCATACTCTACCCAGGCCACACTCTTCTGATCTATGGCCCATGTCTGTGCCTACTTCTCTTCTCTTCAGCTTTACCCTGTGATTTTCTTAATCCTTTAAAGATTTTTACCCACACACCTCACTCCACAGACTTCTTTTACATTTCTATCCTCACCCTGACTGCTAGTGCTAATATAATATGGTAACCAAGAGTCTTTAAAAACCTTAATGGTTGGAAGTGAGAGAACCTGACATTTGAAAACTTTTTTTTTTAAATATGTATTCTACAGAGGCTTAATTTTAACTTTTGTTCAGACTGTTCCTTTGTTGTATTGAAAAATCTTTTGAATATGCCTCTTAGTTGCACTAAAGGGAAGATTCTACTCTGACACACAAGAGACTTAAAGCATGGGGTTATTCATCTTTGAATAATCATGAACAAGGCTATCCTTGAGCATGCAGATACACCAATGCAGATTCATCATCCCACCATTTTTATATGCATGGATTTTGACTGTATTCTTCTAGCCCAGATGTTAATCCTAGGAGAAGAAGGTCCAACTGAACATTAACCTTGATGGTCCTCTTATGTCAACTTTTGGACTTGAGAGTCTGAATTCAAGGTAGGAAGTCATGTTGGAAGGCTCCCATATGAAACAGTGGCCTGGTTTCTATCAGGTAGACATGAACATGGAGAGCACACAGTGGGGTCTTTGTGAAGGGGATGCACTCTGAGTTCTGAAAGCACCCATTAGGAAGCTTTTACAGCAGTTACATAAAATTTGAGTTTTTTGAACTGGAGAAGAGGATTCAGCTCATGCTTCAGAGCCTGCCTATATTATTTGGACTTAATAAACAAATGGCCTACATAAAAACAAACAGGATGGAGGCAGCACTGGCTGCAGAGCAATGTGACAAGACAGACTGGCAAAATAAGGAAATATCCAGTGGAGACTCTTTACGATAGGGGAACCCAGCCACACAGCAAAGGAATTCTAATTAGCAATGACTAAAACAATCAGAAACTCTGGGGTTAGAACTTTCCAGTTCACATCTCTAATGGATATCCTGTCTCAATTCAATGTTCGGATACTTAGCACATTCTTAATGCTTTGCATCTTCAAATCTCTTATTAGAAGCTGTGCCCTGAAGAATGGTCTGAGAAAGCTACAGCAGAGAGCAGATTCATTAGGAAACACGTGCAAGTCCAGGTGTGGTTGGTTTGAAATCCAGACTCTAAATGGATTACACTACTATTACTCCTCCCACACACTACTCCCTCTAGTTGCAATTAGCTGCTACTCCTTGAAGTGTTTAATCTTGGTCTCTGTAACACCCAGCCTTCCTTTTGGGGTCAGGCTTGCCCTCTCACTTCACATTGCTCTTCACCTTTCTTGTTCTATTATAATTCCCATCGGATTCTGATAGTGACTTACCGTGTTCAGTCAATAAGTGTGAGGTCAGTGGAAGTTCACTGGTAAATTCCTGCACCAAATGACCTCAAGGCTCTCGCTTACCAGGTACTCACTCAGTGTCTGCCAGTGCAACACTTTAAGTGCTGACTGGCATCAGTGCAGTCTCAATTCTGTATGACCTTTCCCAGGATAAGAACTCATAGGCTTAGTTAGAAAGTTAGTCAAGAGATGAAGTGTTAGCAGGGGTTAGTTCTCCTCCATCATTTTGTTCATATCTTTTTATTCTACGGCTGTGTGCATTTTCTCCAAAACTCTAAAGTGCTCTCAGACAATTATTTGATATTTTTCATTAGTGGGCTTAAATTCTATATCTTAATATATTCTATAGCCCAAACATGCAAAGTGTATCACATTTTACATGTACAATAAAAATAATAGTTACAGTTCAACTTTTTCTCTACCTGGCATTAAGTCACACATAGTCTTCATGTCAACCCTCATCTGTGTTTCATGAGAAAGTTGAGTACTCTAGATTAAGTGCCTTTCTTTCAGTTTTGAGTTGAGGGTCCTGACTTTGAATGACCTGCTCTTTTTAAGTCCAGAGACTATAGTCTAGTCATGATAATCATAAAGATGGGTTCATTTTAACCAAAATAAAGTAGGAAATTATGGTTTTTAGGTATTAGCAAACACAATATACGGCTGCCTACCCTGGTATCCGTGAAGCCAGGGATGCTTATTTGCTTGTCTGTGCTACAATCCAAATACGGACAAGTGGATTCTTTTTAGATCACATGGATTATAACTGGGTAACTTTAAAGAATAATGGCCTCTAGAGACATGTCTGAAAGACTCACAAATTCTGGCATTTTCAAATTTATAAAACCTAATAAATGATCATATTCACTATGAAATTTACAATAATCTCCATAAAAGTCATATTTCTATTTCTATCAGAAATTTTATTTTTTTAAACAAAGTCATCTTTACAGAGAGATTTTAGTTTTGATTTATTTTAACTGAAACCCTGCAGTCATATTTAGTAGAACGAATCGCATGCATGTGTGTGTGCACTGATAAATTAAAATTCCTATTTTATCCTATGTTAATCTTTTATTCAAACATCTCCATGGAACATGCACAGAACAGTTTACTTTCTTAAAAGACTTGCTAGATACAATTTTCAGAAGCCAGAGTATCTTAAAATATAAATTAACATGCAACTAAATGCTGCCTAAGTCTTTCTTTTACACAGCCTACTTTACTAGAATTCTTAAGACAAACGGCAAACACATCTCAGAAATACGCTCCATGCTTCAGGCCTTACAAAATACATAAGAAATCAATTTGAATTACAGGGTTCTGCTCTAAAATGCCTTAAGTACACATTTTCAGCACAAAATTGGAAGATTCTTGAGAAGTAGTTTTAGGTCTAGCCACTGGCCTGATGGAAATGCTTAGCCATAGGCAATTCCAGGGAAGACAAAGCTCCAGTGCGTTTGGGCATAATGTCCCACTGTAGCTGAGTTCATGGCAGCAGTATGTTAACATAAGGTCGTAACTGGGAAAGATGAGAATGCCCTCTGCATACCATGGAATCTAAGAATGTGTGATCAAAAGGTCCATAAACATCTTTGAAAGTACGTGTGTGTGTGTGTGTGTGTGTGTGTGTGTGTGTGTGCGTGTGCATTTGTGTAGGTAGGTACAAGAGGATAAGAGATAATAGGATATCTGGTCTAACTTTATATTCTTTGTTTGTTGTTTGTTTACCATATTTCCCTGAGTTCTCTCAGTGAACTTGAGGCTCTCTACCTTCCTCTGTCAGAAAACTCTAGAAATTCATTGTCCCAGGCCTCAACCCACACTGGGGTAACAGGAGATGCTGCTTTCCTACATGGATGCTGGGGATATCTTCCTGCTTGGGCAGCAACTACTTTTGTATATTAAGCAATTGCTCCAGTCTTGAAAATACCTGTTAGTTAACCCTAACTAAACAGATTAAGGTGTGGATGGTAGTTAATAACCCAACTCCAGTGTCAAGAATGCTAGAGGCTCTAACTCACTCTTCAGTGCACTCTCTTCCATAAGCTGTGTAAATGTTTCTGGGATTCACTGTCCTTAGGCTCAAAACAGTAATAAGAGAACTTGTATCTCCTAGGGCTGCTGTGATGTTTTAAATGAGCTTCAATGCTCCCATTAGTAAATGCAGAAGGTAATCACTCTGATTATTGCATTGGATTGTGGAGAGCTAGTAGCCTTTAGACGATGGTGTAAATTTAGGGAATTACTATTAATCTAATGAACACGATGCTGTGGAAAGATTTAAACACAGGATCAGGGCTCTGGGGCTATAGTTTATTTTGTGAAGTACTCGCCTAGCATGCATAAAGCCCTGTGTTTAATACCCAGCACTACATAAACTAGAGTTTATGCAAGCCAATAAATAACTCACTATCCTGGACCCTAACGTGCACTGGAAACAACCAACACAGCAGAAGTTGAATTTCTACCATTGTGCTGAACCTTTTTTTCCTGTACTAGAGAGCAATTTTCAAATGTAAGAGAATTACAAAAAATTGCAACATGCATTTAAATGACTCGAGGACCATGGAGACCAAAGCTAGCAAAATAACCATGAAATCATAATTTCCATGGGAAGAACATAATTTCATGGGAATGAATAAATATAACATATTATCAATCAAATAAAGTTTGCACATCCAGGCAAATAAAAATTACATATGCAGCAAGATGTTGGAAACCTCCAAAGAAGTGTTGAATTTTAAAGTTCATTTATACATAAGTGTCACATATAATGTCTGGTCCAAAGCAGACTGAAGAACCTTAAACCTGCTAAGTTCAATCAACTTATGAACTGTAAGTCATACAGCTAAAAGCAAAAGTTCAAAGAAAGTATAGGAGCGCCTTCTGCATTTAGCACACACCTGGCTCGTTCCCCTTTGAATGACCACCTATGCCTTATGCTTTCAATGAAGAACAACCAAGCAAACAACTCAGGGAAGGATTGTAAAGTAAAAAGAAACCTGTGATTTTCACCTCTTAATAACTCCAAATTGGGGGTCAGGGGGTGGCATGGTGGTGCATGCCTTTAATCCTAGCACTGGGGAGGTAGATAGATTTCTTAGAGTTTGAGACCAACTGGTCTACATAGTGACGGCAGCACAGTCAGGGCTCACAGAGAAACACTGTCTCAAAAAACAAAACAAACAAACAAACAAACACCCCCAGCAAAACAAAACATAAAATCAAGAGAACAAACAAAAACATATAAACCAGAGAAATTATATTTTATGGACCAAAGATGCATCACCTGTGCCTTACAGCCTGCGTTGAGACTCTTTCTCTTAGAAGTAAAAACATTTTAATTGTGGGGTGTATAAAAGTTTAACACAGGATTCAAGAGCTCCAAAATTACTTGATTAGTGAAAGCAGTAAAATGGAATATCAGTTGTGGTCCAACCTCCATAAAAAGAGGGGAGAAAAATCCAGAATAAATTATTTTATTATGTCACTGGAAAATACATGACATTCGGAGGGAGAATTGAGAACACTGGGACTAAGGTGGGGCCAGGACATTGATGAATCATTTCTTTATATATTTGACTTGAGTCATACTGTAACAGGCAAGCACAAACATTTGTTTCAATTACTTGAATAAGAGGGCGAGAATCTAAAAACACTTAGCCTAGTCCCTGACCATAGATAACAGTATAAATGTATTATTGCCTGTTTGCTAACAGTGTGTGAGAAGTTCAGTACACAGAGATGAATAGTTCCAACCCATCTCTACTTTAACACTTCTCACTTTCTCCCTGGTCAGACTTGATCTACATTAACATGAACAGAGGGGACAGGGCCTAGTAGCATGTACACACTCCTTGTCTTCTGCACACTCTACTATTACAGGCTGGTCAACAATGGGTAAGGAAATAGTAGGGTAAGGATCTTAAGAAACTTTTTCATGTTACTGCAATCTATATAAATTCTCAAACGCTGGTTCTTTGATTTCATCATAGGCATTTATGAGTCCTTCAGAGATAATTAATTCAAGAGTACACCTTGAACCTTATTTTCTCAGAAATTATGACTGTACTGATGGAGTTACAGTCCTGACTCCTATATGAGAAATAAGTGCAGTCTCTCCCTTTTCCCCATTTGTCAGCACTCTATGGTACATCCAGAAACCTCTTCCTAATTCCCTTTTGTCTTTGAACTGAACTCCGGCAGTGTGCCCCTCTGCTCCTGCAATCCCTCAGCTCTGAACTCAGGGGCAAATCCCTTTTTCTTGTAACTTTCACCTTCTCTGGTGGGAAGTTCAGGACCCTGCCAGGAGAGACTAGTCAAATCACTGGAATTTACAAGTGAGTTAATGGGGAATTTGTCCGAGAGCCACAGTACTGTGTTGACAACCCTCTATTTTTTATTTTTATTTTTTATATTTTATTTACATTTCAGATGCCATCTCCTTTCCCCATTTCCCTCCCTAGAAAACCCCTATCCCATGCCCCCTTTTCCTTTTTGCTTTTATACAATTTTTTTTTAAATGTCAGTCAAAGGCTTTATAAGTTTGGTAATGCTCAATCGGAAGTGTAACCCAACACCCAACCTAGATATATAAACTGTCTTTGATTGGTGGAGACACATGAACATCTGCCTCCATGCCCCCCCTCTCTTTCTCTCTCTTTCTCTCTCTTTCTCTCTCTCATCACCTTGCTTCTCCTCTCCTTCATCTTCTCCTCTCCTTAATCCATCTCTTCCTCTCGGTGCTCCTTCCCCCTTAGCTCCTCCTACATATCACCCTTCCTGTTAAAATAATACTTTTCTCTCAAAATACAATTAGAGCATAATTATTCCTATTTGTACCAATGAGGTACAAGATAATCCTAATACCCAGTCCATCATGTTTTCGACTAACCAGAACCTCTGTCGTCTCTCCTAACTAAAGCACTTAGTTTTGAACCTGGCTGTTTTTCTTGGCTTTAGAATGAATGGTTGACAACCCTCTTTAAATAAATGTTTCCATCCAAACCTCCTCCAACTGCCAACTATGATGATAGGTTTGGGGCATGAGATACTTAGCTAACCCTCAGAAGCCCTCCACATAAGCTCTGATGAATCTATCTCATGGGTCTCACACCCCTTTTTTAATAAGAGATTTTGTATTCTGAGACTATAGAAGGAACTCTTACATTAGTAAAAACTAGTTTAAGCCTACATAAGTCTTTTGATATTTAAATTTTAAGAACAGTGAAGATGAAGAAGCAATAAATTATTTTTGCTTAATAATTGTACTCTTTGGTTATTTTATTATGTTCAATTATTTGGACCTATGAATAATTTTTAAAAGAATAATATTCCAGTTAACTAGCTACATGAAAATAAACTTCAAATTTTAATATTTTGATATTTGTTTCATCAATAATTTGGTTTATAATATAGAAGGGTCAAAAGGAAAGACAGAGAGGAAAAGACAAAAGTGTGTGGAGCTACGACTCACCTTGTCTCGTCGATGTAAACAGCTTCAAGTACTGATGCTGCATATTCGATATTCTTCTTTAGGTCAACAACGTTGACGTCACCTTTCTCCAGCTGCTTCACTAAGCATCTTAATCTATTTAAAAAAGAAAGGGAGAGAGAGAGAGAGAGACTTTTTATAACCTAGAAATAGCTCAATGTTAAACACAAAAACTAAATAAAACAGCTAACATAACTACTTCCAGATCATTATGCAGAAATATTTTCATTTTGTATAATTAAAACCAATCTTATTAATGTAAGTAATTATTAGAAATGATATTCACATCTCAGAAATATTACAAATATTAGTATGTAGTATGATAGCCATATCCAAGGCCAGTTTTTCTAAAAGTTCAAGACAACATGTTCAAGACACATTCCTAAGAGTCTATTTTTAGGGTTAGAATTTTATCTGTGATCCTTCTGCTTCCCTAGGGCTGGCCATGTTATCTTCTGATGGCACCTTAACTATTGTTCACTATATGCAACAAAGGCAGAAAGATAAAAGGTAAAGTTTGATTCCAGGAGATGAGCAACTCTGTTGCATTGACCCTTCCCCTCCATGACACTCTCAGCACAGGTCTACAACAATGAAATGAAATACCAAAGCCCAGGAACCAACAGAAATCTTTCTCGCTTAATTTATTTCCATCTGATATTAGTTACAGTGATAAACATTCATCAACACTGGTTTGCTACAACAGGGTTTCTTTAATTTTTGTTTGTTTGTTTGTTTGTTTGTTTTGCCAGAGTAAGTCTGAAAAATATTTTCTCTCGGCATTGCCCACAAGACCAGGAGTTCCAGTTCTTCAAGGAATTTCAAAGTGTAAAGTGCAACAAAGTCAGGTCTAGAATGCCGATTGACACAGACTCTGAGATGATTAAGATCAGAGTTTTAGGACCCCAGACTTGGGGATAATGGTCGTGCAGCAACAGACATCCAATGCAGTGAGTTAATACACATGATCTGGACATAGGTGTGACACTTTGGGGAACTTCTTTGCATTAAATTGTAAGGCACACATCTTTGGAAATGCTTTCCTGGACTGAAATGGAGCCACATTGCTTGTCCAGATCCACTACCTCTCACAGAGTACAGACAACCATAAACCCCTTTCTGTACCCAACACAGAAAAACAACATGAAGACACCTTAGCTATTTCTCTACATTGTGAGACGCTTTAATGTCATCTCTATTCAGAGTCAATGACAGAACACGCCTCCACTTGAGCACTAGTTGAAATAGGATGACTTTAATTTTCCAGCAGTTTAACTTCTAGTGATTTCCAATACCAAGCTTAAGAGTGTTCGAGAATGAACTGGAGCTTTGTAAAAGGCGGTTGACATTCCTCCACCTGGAGAAATATTTTCTCTGTAGAAAATGTCACACCTTAGTTAAAACTTCTCAAGGAGGTGTGAACTATCACACTTTCACAACATGAATTTTGTGTAATAAAATACCCACAGACATCACAACGTGAGTTGGACATAGCAAATGACTTACACAGCGTTAACACAGCAAAACAAAGTCCAACTTATGGGAAGTACAACTCTACCAAGCTCCGTAGAAGGAGGTGGTAAGCCTAGCACGGAGGCTTGATGCGCTCTGTGAGGATAATGAAGTGGCCCAGAAAGGATTCAGAAACTTCTGGCGCACAGACTTTAAATTTGGTCAAGTTGTCTTTCATTTATGAAAGTACCACGGATTTTCACTTCCATTTTTCTGTATTAGTGTAAATATTTATTGTGAATGCATTCTCCTTATGAGAATTGTTGAGAACTGTTTGACTGTAGCTGGCTGTAGGATATACTTTGCAAACTGTGCATTTTCTATATAATGATTGTTTTTGGCTGAATAGTATTCGAATAGATATGTGCCACATCTTCCTTATTTGTTCACGGTGATAGGACACTGAAGTTGCTTAGATTTGGGGCTCTAATGGAATAAACATATACATAACTCTCTTTCATACTCTGATTTTATTTTGTTTTATGTGTTGTCACTTAAGCTATTTTTTTTTTTCAAACTGAAAAGCTTCCCTCGCCATGCCTAGGGAGGACTTACAAGCAACCTAGGAGATTGTGTCAAATTTCTAGGTAAGTCTATTTGGACACTTCCAGATGGGAATTCACTGAGGGGGAAACTTGACCCTTGACAGCACCTTCTCATGGACTCTGGGAAAGGGAATGTCACCAGAGTATAAGTTTCCTTGTTGGCTATGATGTGAGCTGTCTTCCCAAGTGTAACTTCACTGTCATGATGGGTTGAAGCCTCATAAACAGTGAGCAAGATAAACCTTTATCCCTTAAGTTGTTTCTGTCAAGTATTGAGGGCATACAGAAGAAACCTTAACTAATAAACCACCCAAAGAATATCAGAGAAGCAGGATGGAGGTGATGTATGCCAGGCATGGTGGCATGCACCTCTAGCTGCAGCACTTGGCATCTGAACCAAGAGGAAGGGCATCAATTTAAGACCACTTAGGGCTGCAATTACTCTGAACTTCATATATATATATACAATTAAGTCCCGAAGAAACAAATAAATAAAAATGAAGAACTCAAGAATAAAGAAAAGTTCATATAAAACAAGAGGAGCACTTCCTGGAAGGTTAACACAGGTGGGTTCCTAGTTCAGATAGCCTGAGTCACTCTATCAGTAGCTTGTTACAGTAAGAGGCCGTCATATATGCACAATAAGCGTGGACATCAAAAATGGGAACAAGTTTTATAAAGAAAAGTATTTCCTGTGCTAAAAGACTGACATATATTTTGGGATGACTAGGATTCCCCCTTTTTACCTCTTTTTTGTTTTATAAGCACGAAATGATTATTACTGAGTGAATATGTATATATGTATATAAGTATGAGAATATTTATGAATAAAGTTGAAAACATGATATACACACAGATTCAAAATTGTAAACAAGTTCTCTACTCTTTTAGAATCTTTTTATCATCCTCATCATAATCATCATCATCTTTAACTGCTTACATTGGTTTTGTTTTTACTAGGCTACCAGATATATCTGGCAAAATACCTATTTCATAAAACCTCTGAAGATTTCTGTCCACACTTAGTAACCAAACCATGTTTCATTTATTTGTTTTAAATACACACACACACAAACATCTCCTTATTTGTTCTGACACCGAGTTACACACATTTAGAAGACACATGAAGAGATAGAAAAAATAATCAATTATGAGGTGTGAAGAAAGTATGTCCTAGAGGAATCACATGATCATTGGTGAGGGCAGCAGAAAGGATGCCCCTGGGCTGGGAGGACACGTGGAGATAAGGCACAGAGGAGAAAAGGGAAGAGAGAAAGAGAAAATGAAAAGCTTGTTTGACAAGTGCTCTAAAGATAGCACAAGAAGACCTACCTATAGAATCAACTCACCTGGGCCCATGGGGCTCATCTTAACCACTAAAGATCATGCCTGGGAAGGAGCTAGCCCCACCCCCTTCCATGTGCAGCTTGGTCTATTTGCCAGTTCTTCAATAACTGGAGCAGGGGCTGTCTCTGACTTTGTTGCCTGCCCTTGGATCCCTTTCCTTTAACTGGGCAGCTTTGTCTAGGTTCAATAGAAGTCCTATTGTAAGTTGACATACCAAGGCAGGTATGTCCAGATAATACATCTCCTTCTCTGAGGAGAAAAGGAAGAGGTAGGGAATGGGAGAGGAGAGGAACTTGACTGGAAGGAGAAGAGGGAGGGGAAGCTGTGATTGGAATGTAAAGTAAATAAATAAATTAGTAATAAAAAAAGTACCAATTTTTTTAATGAAAGCCAATTCTTTGTAAGAAAATAAAAATAAAAGAAAGACAAATATTGGCCCAAATGTAACAGGAATGACTAAAATAATCTAATTTGTTAAAATGCAATTTACTAGAATAAAATCATAAAAAGAACTCTGGAGTAATATATTTAACAACTCCATTAAAATGAGCCTTGAGAGATACAAACTACTAAATCTCCAGAAGAAATGGATAAAACTGAATTTGCATTAAAAGTCCTTCCCGAGAGCCAGGAGAGTAGTGTTGAAGTCGAAAACAACTTGGTAGTAGATGCTAATGCTCACGTGAAGTGTGGACACGTGAAGGACAGATGACATCACAACTATCAGGACAAGAACCTGATGAGCCACTTTCAGGCAGTCCTGCCTGCTTTGGAGGGGAGGCTAAAACAATACAAAGTAACAATGGGACCCATTAGAAAATAAAATTATGGACTCCAAAGATCAAAGATCAGGAAATAACACCTGTGCCTCATCAAAGCAGCAGCACCTTCTGATGTAAGGCCACCCCACACTCATTCCTTCATGCTGTACTGGATTGGTAACTGGTGAATTATGGGCTACAGGTTACCTAAAAATGTGAATCACTGAAGGAAACAACAAGGAAAATGGTGAGATCAGTGGGTTCTGAGTAGCCAGTGTTAGGGCTGCATGGGATAGCATCCTACTGGACCCCAGGCATTTACTAAGGGACACATGGAAGGCACTTTCACAGCTCGAACAAACATAACTGTGGAAGAGGATGGATGCCCTTCTTTCCCTGACTTTTCCTAGTTGTGTCACTGTGTGTGTGTGAGTATGTGTGTCTATGTGTATTTATAGCATATTTTATACCTCAAATGTGCACAACACAAAATAGCATGTGATTAGCTTTATTACAGTAGCCTTAAGTGCATTTAGATATCATTATGGTCTCGATTTAAAAGAACAAAAGAGTCCTATTGACAGTGTGGTCATCTCTCATGGCTTGTGGAGGATTGTGGTCAGGACCCTTACAGATACCCATATCTGTGGCTGCTCAAATCTTTCAGAAACTGGTGTAGTCTTTGCATCTGTCCTATGCAAAATTTCCTATGGTTGCTTATAATCTTTAATGTTGTATCAGTACTGTGTTAGTAGATACTATTCTATATCTGTCAGGGCATAGTGACAGAAGGAAAAACTGTGGATGTCCAATTTGGATGTAATATTTCTTCATTGCTTTCAAAGCATGGGTGGATGAATCAAGAAATATGGAACCCATGAGCACAGAGCGCCTGCCACTGTGATGAATGGTTTATTCTCAGTTTAAAATTATATCCAATTTTCACTCTTCTCTAATGACAAGTTAGTAAAGTATTTATCACTAGTTCAACGGATGTTAGCTTATTGTTTTACAGAAATAGGCATTGCATAATAACCAGCATGTAAAACAAGAATTCCCTTTAAAGGACAAAGATAGTTAGAAAGACCTTCAAGATCCCCCTTCTTTCTCCTTGGAGACAGAACAAACAAAATAAAAACCTGTACAACCATATAACTCGAAGACAGAAAAAATTAATCATTTAGACCTAGTCACTGTTAACAGCTCAAAACACTATGATTTAAATAAATATATACTAAAGTGTAATTAAATATACTTGAGGTTGTGTGTCTTGATGAAAAGACAGAAACTTTTGCCCACTAATGAGTTATTTACTCAAATCAAGGAGACAGGCTGCGAATAAGGAACACTCATTACAGCTGCGCTGGAGAGCAGCTTAACGTCTTAAATGTCATACTCCTGGACGTTTGAGAACTCATTTAGCACTCAGCTCAGCTGTACTTTGTCAAATACCTCTCATTTGTCCCTCCCATCTCTGTGGCTGGCTCTCTATTATGGGCCTTAGATGCTGCATCTGACCTACAGTTTACATTGTAAATCAGAAACATGGAGCACCAGAGGAAGTAGAAGGGAAAGAGGAGTGGAGGCTTCCTGGTACTTGTTCAGTTGCCCTAAAGGATCCTCCTCTTTCTCCTTTCCTTCCTCCCACCACCCCTCCTCCTTTTCCTCCCTCTTCTCCTCTTTCTCTTCTCTTCTGCAGAGGAACCTTATTTGGGAAGCTCTCCACAGAGTTTCTCTCTCCCCTCCCTCTCTCTTCTCTTCTACCTCTCCTCCTCCCCCTCCTTCTCTTTCCTTCCCTCCCCCATTATTGCCTGTCCTCTTTCAGTCTCTTAATTATTCCATCGCCTTGTTTTGTTGTTCTCCTTTCTCTGAATTCTTATAACCCTTCTTTTCCTTGATGCTTCTGCTGTATGGACAATACCCAAGTTACCATAAATCAAAGGGATAACTCTGACTGCATCTGTGAATACCATACAAATGTAAAGACTATTCATTTCTTTTCCCATTACCTGTGGTGAATCTCTCTCAGCCTGCCACCCACAATACACCCCACTGGAGCTGTGTTACCCACTCTTCCCAGTGATATTTACTGCAGCCCTGTGAATTCACTGAGAAGACTAAAGGCAGGAAAGCCAAGAAAGCCTTCCCCTACTTGATACTCTTTCCTTGCTTCACAGAGAGGAATAGTACAGACCCAAGAACTTTCTTCTAGATTGTGTGTAGTGATGGGCACCTAGCCTATGGCAGGGTTAGAAAGGCTAAGAAATCCCACAGAAAGCCTGGGCTCAACCACCACCCAGGAAATGCAGACCATCGAGAAATGCTAGAAATCTACAAGCAAGTTGACTCTCCCACATTGAGGGAACCTGATACTGGGAAAGGGTGTTTGTTGAGAGGCACTGATGCTAGGTGAATCAGAAAATGTATAGTATATTTTAAAAATCAAACAAAAAGGATATAGATATTAAGGGATTTATGGTTTAAAAGTAGACATGGTAGATTACTGTTTAGAAGTCTTTATTATTGTTCATTCACAACTGAAACTTCACTAATATGACAAAAGAATCGAAAATACAAGCTAACAGTAAGGCCAAAAGGGAGCAAATAAGCTGAGAGCAAAATTCCGGCACAGATCTGAAGCAGGGTGAGGTGTGGTAGCAGACTCCCTGGGTAGTCAGTCTGATGCACCCTTTCAGCCTGATGCTTCCCTGTCACCTGGGAAGACAGTCTCAAACAAGGAACTATCTAAAGCAGGGCAGCCTCTGAACGTGTGTGTGAGGATTGGTAGTTGATGTAGGAAGGACTCAGACCCACAAGTGGATGGCACTTGCATAGTCTGCGCCCTGGACTGTCTGAAAGTGAATAAGGATAGCTAAAACTAGAACACAGTACATGATGTGCAGCCGATAATAGAAATTCTTTCTTTAAAGTTTTAGAGTTCTGGAGGCTGTGCCCTCCACCAAGACCTGCAGGACCAGGGCTAGCTCCAGCTTCCTTCCTCTTTTCCATGTTCCTCCCCTGGCAGAAGAAGCAAATGAGCTGTTATTAAAAGATTTCTTTTAGTACAGCACATATTTCCTTTCTGTAGCCCTGTGGCCTCAGGTCTACTCACATCCCACAGACTCCGCTCTCAGAAACCATCTTTTGGCAAGTAGGAGGATTAGATGTCACCATTCAAATTTTCGGGAAGGGGGGTGGAAAGGAAACAAACATAACAAGCGGCTTGGAACATTTAATTAATGCAGGAGCACATACCATCAGGCTTGAAAAATACACCAGCAGAGAAGGAAAATCATATAAAAATAGATTTTTAGAGAAATATGCACACAAAAAATAAAACTACAGAAAAAAATCAACATGGATTTTTTTTCCAATTATTATAGAGTACATAAGAACACCTAATAAACAGAAGAGTTCCATAATGCTACCCAAAGCATAGAAGGCTTTCAGTTACACTTGACACTCAGCAAGAAGAAAATTGAGTCTTTTAAAGAAGCTCTTGAAAGCCCACGCTTTCCCCAGAGAAGTAATTCCTAGCATAGGCAGCAATCCAACACAGCTCGAGAGCAAGATACCTTTTATTGTGAAGGCTGTTGTATACACTACAAAAAAGACCAACAACTTCTAATTTAGATGGTTCTCCCCCCACCCCCTTCCTATCTGGATTTCAAAATAAAATTAACCACGACTTCTGATAAAACATTACAGAATTTCCCCTACCTCCCCTGTACTGTGGCTTTTATACTCACAATCTCTCAGGATCATTCCAGATGATTCTTTTCCTCATGAAGTTCTTTTAGGAGTTTTATATTGATATTGACAACAACAGAAATGATGTTATTGCTATCAGCCTCTGGGTGGCAAATTTAGGGATGATTAACATTAGGAAGCAGAAAGTATTAAAATCAAGAACTTAATCCTTAAGCTTGATCCCTGAAGTCACAAGACAACCAGGCGAACAGTAAGGAATCCCCGCATTAGTAACTGTGGGGAGTTTTGTTTGTACAGTGGATCACAATGACCTAGGTTGTTTCTGCTGTAAGAACCCTCAATGCCACTGGGACAGACAATCATGCATCTGTCCTTTGACTCCCTAAGTGTTCTTGTTAGGTAAGGATTTGGGTATTTACATGGCTGCCCCATTTACAATCTTCTCATATTATGCTCACACAACTATGCCCATAAAACAGTCTTTATACCTCTATGATCTCATGGGTCGAGTTCGTTGCATAGTTTAATGGTGAGTAATTTCAATCCTGCTCCTAGGTTCTGTTACCAATGTCAGCTGGTTATCAACTCATCACCTTTATACTGTCATCTCTACATCTATAGACAATGCTCACAGATTCACCACATCTGCCGGATACCAATCAACAATTTCCTTCTTGATTCTGGAGAGTTATGTCTTGAAGTTTGTTTTCTCCTGGCCCAAATCTATTCAAGTTGTCCTCTAAGTTTGGAGCACACTGTGCACACTGAGGCTTCTAATGACAACATTCTCTATAAGTCACCTGTTTCTGGGTTCAGTAACTTCCTCCTTTCTCAATTCTCCATACCTTGCTTTAAAATTCACATCCTCTGGTACATTTCAACAAAGTGTGCTTGGGACAAAAATCCTTGTGTCTCTGAGTGCTAAAAATATTTTTTTCTTTTCTTTCCATTTGATTGACACTTTGGCAGAGTACTGTAAGCTGGGAAGCATTTTCTCTCACAACGTATATAAATTCAGTTTCCCTGTGGTGGGGAGTCCATGTGGTTGCCGTGTTTCACTGACAGCTAACAATTTTCTTCCTGATTACATACCATGTTTCAAATGTCATTAAAACATCACTCTCCCATTACTTTTCTTTTGTTCACTTTCATTTTTATAAAGACATGTCTCTACTATGATTTTTAGGTGGGAAGCAGAGTTCAAGTTGGAAAGAAAATAAGTATGTGTGACAATTCATTATCTTTACCCAAAAATAAAAATAATATAAATAAAGAAGGTGCCAGAGGCAAAAACAATAAAGACAGTTTTTTATGAAGTCTCAAAATAACTGGATGAAATATCAATGATCAAGAAGCTTCTAGAGGCAAATGGACACCGACCACTTGGTACTGTGTAAAGTATCACCATAGCAAGAAAGAATGGCAGAGGGATCTAAGAAGTGAAGAATCATAGAGTAACTCAAAGTTCACGTACAGATATCCAGCTCTGGTCTGCAAACTCAGTCTGTTTATTGTTAATCCTGCAGCTCTTCTGTTTCATCTCCCTGACTCACCCCAAGACTCTGACTATGAAGACTCACAGAGCGTGTCCCGAACTCTAAGATGCTTGACTCATTTCTTTTGGCAATTTCAGTATGACTTTTTCTCCTCACCAGTGACTTCAGTGTTTTTGAAGGTGTGACACTCCCTCGCATTCTATAATACTCATGGTAACTTTTCTACTTCAATTTGGTTTTACAATGTCCCATGGGGGGAAAATATGGAATGAAAAAGTCATAATGAGTTTTTTACTTAGGGGTATTTAAAATAAATTAGCTTTTGAAAAAAGTGACTTAACACAGGCTTGTGGAACAAATAGCTTGCCATAACTTGAGAGTGATAGAATAAAATAACAAAGTAATCTCAAGAAACCTATTTGAATGCTAAGCACATAGAAGAGAGGCCAGCCAGGATGCTGATAGCCAGCCAGCCTGTGAAGGAACCAGATGTTAAGCACCCTGCTGAGAAAGGGGAGTAACTGCACATTCAGAGTGAAGTGTCCTCGCCACATGTATTCACAGCAAAGGAACAGTGGTGGTGACAGATGCTGGGGCAGTGAAAGAAGCAAAGTCATGTGGGAGTTAATCTTTAAAATTCCCTCTCTTGATCACTGCTTAGGCTAACATGCACTCAGTCTCACCTAGCAAAAGATTACTGACAGAAAGGAAAAACAATTCAGTACTTCAAACAAACAAACAAATGAACAAATGGTCAATTCAGTTTCCAACACTAGAGCCATGATATTTCGAATTTAATATTAAATATATTTAAGAAGTTTTAAGGAAATAAACCTAAAGCACTGAAGAAAAATCTAAGATATTATTGATATATGTGTATTTCTGCTTCTGAATTGGTACACAAGTGTGCATTAGTATACAATGTGATAATGCCATAGATACAATGTAGAAGGCTCAAATCAAGATATTTAGAATTTCCATCTTCTTAAGCATTTGCCATTTTTACATGTTGGGAACTTTCCAACTCCCCTCTTCTGGCCGTTCATATGTAGTTGTGCCCCACTGTGCTGTAAAATGTTAGAGCGTATCCTGTCTAGCTGTCTAGCTCCACTCCATTATCCAATACTGAACCTCCTTTGTCTTTCCTTGTCAGGCTTACATTACTCCCTATGGTGTCTTTTAAGTCTCTTCACATTGTTTCAAATAACAAGAGCATCTGCTTCTGTATTGCTGGATAATCATTCAAGCTTCAGGTGTAGCGTGTTTCCTTCATCAGCTCATGCACCTCGTGGTTGGTTCCCTGTCAGGATTATTGGGAATAGTTCTGCCATGAGCACAGGAGCACAAGAATTTCTCTGGCAGAAGGCTTTCATTTCCTTTGGCTACATATACAGTCATACTGTAGATTGACCACATTATGTCTCTGGCTTCATGAGGAGCCTCCATACTGCTTTCCATGTCAATGCGTCATAACAGTAGTGTAAGAGATGGTTCAGTGCATTGATCATGTAAGAGATGGTTCAGTGCATTGATCGTGTAAGAGACAGTTTAGTGTATTGATTGTGTAAAAGATGGTTTAGTGTATTGATGGTGTAAGCAATGGTTTAGTGTATTAAAAACCAGTTTCATGGTGGTGGCGCACTCCTTTAATCCCAGCACTCAGGAGGCAGAAGCACGTGGTCCTCTGTGATTTTGAAGCCAGCTTGGTTTACAATTTGAGTTTCAGGACAGGCAGGGCTGCACAAAGACTAAAACCTGTCTCAAAACAAAAACAAACAAAACCAGTTCTACTACAAAATAAATTGTCCACATTTATTTGACATTTGAAATAATTGTCCTTGGGACCGCTTAGCTGACAACTTCACTGTAACCTCTTCTCTTTCTAACAGGATCTGAATGAAACGTCTGTACTGTGCGTTTTTCTGCGATTTGGGAATTTTTTAAAAAAGAAATACAATTTTTCATATGAAGTGAAAACAGTTAAATTTTTAGACTAGGGCAAAGCGTTTTTTTTTTTTTTTTTTTTAAATTGACTGATTTATTCTTCTTTACATTGAAAGGTCTTAGTACAGAAGTAGAGCTTATGATTTATTGCACTCTGCTTGAATGAAATTTTCATAATAGTATGGGAGACATAGTGGTCCAAGCCTGTAGTTATGGCACTTGGGAAGAAGAGGAGAAGAGGATTAAGTGATCCTTAGCTGTTTACCAAGCTCAAAAGCTATGTGAGACCCTGCCAGAAAACAAATCCAAGCAAAAACCAAAGACAAACCCATAGTGTAACAAAAGCACATCTAAACCACAAAAGACCCTTCTTAATATCTCATATCTGTTTAAATGGTGCAATTATACCTTGGTGTCTTCTGATGTGGATCTAAATTTTTATTCTGTTTCTTCTCAATAGAATATTAGAGGTAATAAAATTGGCATTAACGGTTCTTGCAAACTTTCAGCATGCCCTTCGCTGTACAGGAATACTTTGCAGTACGGGGATGATAATAAATCACTCATTCGTCTTGAACACAACTCCTCATGTTGCTTTGTCTTCAGAGATTTAGGTAGAAAATGTAGCATCGTTACACCTAGAGAACTCTGAAAACCTACTGGAGAGCCTTGAATGAGATGGAGTCTTCCCTCCTCCAGCCATTCTGCTTTCCTTAGTGGTGCACAAATCACCTCATTTGTATGAACACTGTCTGTACTGTTTATCTAGGCTTGGGTATGCCACAGTGTGCTGCAATTTATATGTCTACAGGGTCGAATGCCCTCTGAATTCTGAGGACTTGAGGTCTTGTAGTTATTTATCTCTGTGGCATTTTAGGTGACAAAACATGCCAACTCCTTCCAGGAAGGTGGTATTAATAGAATGTGTTTACTTCAGATATAATTCAATGATAGTTTAGAACAGAGCTTGTATTCTATAGAAAACAGTGACTGGAAAGCAACAGTGAACATCTTGCAATAATACAAACACAGAAGCAAGAAAATCCTAAAGAAAAACAGAACTGGGTTTCAGAGAGCTTCTAACAAAATGATTACCTGTCTATCAATGGGATTTAAATTCTGACATTTAGGAGATTTTCTTAAATTCTCTCTTAATCATATTTTCTGCCTGTGGTTTGCTGTACAAATATATTCACGAGTTCATCTTCCCCAGATATTCTTTGGAGTCACTGGAAGTGAAACAAATACTCAGAAGCATGGCTAATGCTTGTGGTTCCAAAGACAATAGACGTCAGGAGTAGGGAGATGACTCAGTGAGTCAGAACGCGTGCTGCCCAGCAGAAGGCCTTGAATTTAAATCCCAGCACCAACATAGTAAAGTAGGAATGACTGTATACACCTGTAACCTAACCAATGTGATGGCAAAGACAGGGAGGGCTGTTGTTGGGGATTGCTGACTACCAGTCTTGCTGACATAGCCTTCTCAGGGTTCAGTGAGAGTCCTTGACTCGATGGAATAAGGTAGAAAAAGTACTAGAGAAAGCTCTCTTGTCCGCATATGGCCTCTCCACCTGCATATATACACATATTCCTGCTGCTTTTGTTCTCTAGAGCAAACTGACTCGCACGGCCTGTTCTGATTAAGATTGGGCCCTGAATGAGTTAACTGTAACTCCCCCTATTCTCAGCATTACAAAATCTATGATTTGTTCTGAAGAGTTTCCACTGTTTTCCCTTGTTTTAATCTTTTCCTTTGGTAAGAAGTAAAATCTCATTTTCTTCTCCCCTCCCGTAATCCAGCTCCACACACAAAAATATTGGTTTTGATTAAACTCCTTTTTGTAAGCTCAAAAACTGGGAAGACAAAAGCTTAAAACAAATCTTTGTACTTGGATTAGCAACGGAAGGGATTTTCCATTAAAGTAGACTGAGGTTCCTTTGTAGCCATAACTCATAGGGAACAATATTCTCTAAGGACAAATGTGACAAGAAGAGTCCAGTACAATACCCCCTCCAGATAAAATAAAGAACAGCCAAATACCTGTGCTTTGCTGGGTACTAGGAGAGGCAGAACCAGTTTTTTCTAAGGATAGGTGGACTACACTCTAGCTAATAGCTACATATGCAAGAGTATACAAGCAATACAAATTAAATCTAAAGATGGGAGAATAGAGGGAAAGGAGCTGAATCTGGAAAAAGTAGTAACTATGGGAGGGGTAAACATGATCAAAACCTACAGTATGAAATTCTCAAAATGCTAATAAAATAAAATAAAATAATAAAGTAGAAATCCCATGTTCTTACTTGCATTCTTCTATGAACAGACTGATACTAGGCCAGTCACTCAGACTTTCTTGGTATTCAGGCTCTGCCTTAGTGCCCTGTGTCTTCCCACTTTCAATAGGCAGCCCTGTGTCTCTATCTAAACACTCTGAACACTTTCTTTTCACCAGAACCCACCCTGCCTCTGTGCTTTCCCTAATTCCAATGCCACATTACACAGAAATATATTTTTTTAAAAAATTCTTAAAATTTACAGAGCATCGTAAACATAGACAAAGCCAGAGGCAATCAAGCAAAATGAACAAAGCTTGAGGTACCGTACCCCTTACTTCAAACACTTACAATGCTAGAGTCTCATCGTGGTACTAGCACAAAATTAGAGCCATTGTTTTTGAGATTCTCAAAAAATATACTATTCTGTATACATTTACTAATTACAGCCTAAGTGAGCACAATAACAGAACAGATAGTGGAAAATTTGGTCACTCTCTTATTGATTCTTATCAAAGGGGCCAGAAACATACAATAAAAAAGGACAATCTCAAAAATAATTGGGACAAGTAGACACTCACAAGAGGAATGACATCAGGCCCTCATCTCACACCATTTATAAAGATAAATGGAAGACTGAAAGGCTAACTTGATGACTGGGTCTAGAAATCTTGCTCAAGTATGTAGCACCTGTCTGTCATGCCATGCCCTGGGATGGTACTTTTTATCCTCGCTACAACAAAAAAAAGCAAAGGAATCCCAAAAATTTAAGACTACTCTGAAAATAGAGGAAAAATACATATAACATTGCTTTGGATATGAGTTTTTTGTTTGCATGGTTGATTTTGGAGTTCTATACATAATTTAAAATAACTCATGCAATTTAAGAGGGGAAAGAAACACATGAGATTATATCAAATTAAATTGTCTCTAAGTAAGACAAAGGTACAGTGGCGAAAAAAAACTATTCAATGAAAGAAATGACTGATCACAGTATATATGGAACTGGAGAAGAAAAAAACAAAAGAGAAAAAGAACTCCCTAGCAAGAAAATGAATAATCAGATTATCAAAGGTAACGAACCTGAGCATGCATTTTTCAAATGACATCCAAATAACCAGCAAATATATGGAAAAGTAAACGCCCAACCAAGCTGACCAGAAAAGAAATGTAAATTAAAATCAGAGGGGAAATCACTTTTCATCTATTCAAATGGTGATTATCAAAACGACCAATGATGACAAGGACTGGTGAAGATGTGGAGAAAGATGATTGACCCTGTGGAACACTGGTGGGGTGTAAATAAGTCCCACCGTTGTGAAACATAGTATAGGAATTCCTCAGAAGAAAATTATTATTTCTGAACATTTGATATTAGCATTGATAGTCACACTGAAAACACAATTCGAGATGTGATTTGCACAGGTGAACTTGCTCCTTTCTCCTGTGGGAGGTTGCACTGACAATACTATTCTGTATGCATTTACTAATTACAGCCTAAGTGAGCACAAATCACATGCAGGCTTGGAACACCGAGGGAGGAATGTCACTTGCAGCATGTATAATTCATAAAAGCATGAAAGGTTTTCTTTAAAGACCAATATTTTCATTTAATCACTTTGGCAACTAATTACTTCTGCTTAACTTGAACAAGGGTGTATGGGGTTTATGCAAATTATCACTTCTAAACTGTTAAAACATATATTAAATATTGACATGATAAATAAAATATATTGTTATAAATATTTGATTAGGAACATTAAATGCAACTAGACGTCACAGAAAAGTTATAAAGTGTATCTCATATTCATGTTCAACTGTAAATTAATGAAATCTTTATGTAGATCGCATTCCTTCCCTTTCATTTTCATCTGGGCAGATAATAAAAACAACTATAAAATGAAATAATCTACAAATTAATGAGAGTAGCTACAGAACAAGTAAATGAATTCTAAAAAAATAGTGAGATGTGTTCATTTTTAAGTTCAATTTTAAAGACTTTAAAACAATAACAATAGTAGAAATTTGATAAATAAAAAAGACCTGGTGTTTATTATGTTTTTAACTTTGTTATTATTATTGTTACTGGTGTAATTGCTGTTGTGTGTATTGTTACTGGTGTAATTGCTGTTGTGTGTCTATGTGGACATGAGTCTCAGTGCTGTAGTCTGTGTGTGTGTGTGTGTGTGTGTGTGTGTGTGTGTGTGTGTGTGTGCCATAGTGCTCCTGTGAAGGTCAGAAGAGGCTCTGTAGAGTTGGTTTCTCCTTCCTCTTTCACGTGGTTCTTGGGATGGAGCTAAGGTCATGAGGCTCCCACAGCAAGCTTCTCTCCCTGGTGAGTCACTGGCACATAGTTAGAATTACTGCTATTATTTGCTTATATCCATAGGTTCTTAGACAAGGTCTAATTCACCTGATAGCCCAGTGAACTGCATCACCATTAGATTAGCAGAGTGTTGTTTCATTTATGTATTCATGCTTCGCACGTGAGCTGTTGTGAAGTTCATTACAGAAAAAAACAGTGCTATGTTTCCAGTGATACACTGTTACCTCAGAACAGATAATAACATGGACATGGCATAATTGTAATGCAACAATACCAGTCAATCAAACAGCATGTGATTTTCTATTTCTATACCCAACCGAAATCCAAAACATTCTGCTTCTAATAATGAAATGTAAGATCTAGAAAAAAAAATCAGTACTACATACAACACAAAAATAATTCCAATACCAATACAAATATCATACAACATAATACAAAACCCTGTCAAAGCAATGTTATAAATCCAGAAGGCTGGAGGAAGCTTGAGAGCAAGCTGCCTGGTGATGAAATGATAGTTAATTTCTGGGATTGGAAGCTTTTATCAGTGGTTCATAGATACTAGTCAAAAAGTGGCAACGAGAGAGAAAGTTCATTCAATTTAAATATTAGTCAGTCCAGTTCATACAAAAACCCCAAAGAGAAAAAAGGAAAGAAAGAAAGAAAGAAAGAAAGAAAGAAAGAAAGAAAGAAAGAAAGAAAGAAAGAAAGAAAGAAATCCTTTTAGACAGCATAAGTTGGATTTTAAATTTTACATTCTTTAGTGCTCTTTGGATGTCTGTCTGTCTCTCTGTCTTTCCATGCATGTGCAGGTACAGGTGTGTGTGTGTGTGTGTGTGTGTGTGTGTGTGTGTGTGTACCATGATACAAATATGGAGTTCAGAAGACAATTTGCTGGACTCTGTTCTCTCCTTCCACCACGTGGGTCTTAAGGATCAAATTCGTTATGCATGGCAGAAAACACCTTTAACAGATGAGCCATCTCAATTACCCCATGGATTATTTTAAACTTTTTTTAAAAAGATTATTTTAAAGTCTTTTGCAATAATTTTACCTAATATAGAAATGACTTAGAGTGACTCTTCCTATATAAACTTCACAGTGCTTCACCTTCTAGGAAATCTTATGTATGAGTTCTCTGATAAAGTGGATGTTGTTAGGATTCAAACAAAACAAAACAAAACAAAACAAAACAAAAAATAAAAAAAAACAAAAACAAAACAAACAAAAAATAAAAAAAAACCCACACACACACACATACACACACACACACACATACACACATACATACACACACACACACACACACACACACACACACACACACAACAAGCCCTAACCAATCAGCCAACCACCACCACAACAAAACCAAGTCATTGTTTGAAGAGAACACATGAATCGTCAAACAAAAGCATTTTGTAGACATATGCAGCCAGGTCAAAATATGCACAAGAGTGCAACTGAGGGAAAACACTGGAACTGCTTTAAGGGTGTTCCTGGAATAAAGATATTGAGAAGCGAAGTAACATTCAGTGACTGATGTAGGCAGCTGCCGACGGTGGAGACGACACTCAGCAGCCCAGTGCAACAGTTAAAGCTGGATTCAAAGCTTGAAAAAAATTAATTTTGAAAGAGAAAGGGTGAGAGTTCCCAAAGAATTAAGCTTGACAAATCAGTTTGGAAACTTGAGTAGTTGGCAGACAATATAACTGAGGCAGGTCATGTTGGAGGGGAAATCATGGAGAAGGCACACACAGAGCCTACAGGAAAGAGAAACGACTCAAGAGCTAAATTTCACTTTCAGAATGATAGCCTGTCTTTCTGTATTGTAACACGATTTGGGATGATGATTATATTTTTATTAGCACAATTGGTAAGATGATCTCCTGAGCTACCTCACAGTAGGGTCTGCAGAGAAAGGAGACTTACTAAAAAAAAAAAATCCTGTGAGTTTACAGATAGATGATAGATAGATAGATAGATAGATAGATAGATAGATAGATAGATAGTTACTTAGTAATATCTTCCCCTTATTGGGGAATAAGACAGGCAAAGAAAATATTCCTTCCATGGTGCAGAAGAAATGATTAGGGAAAAGAAGTTGTAGAAAATTTGAAATTTCTAGAAAATATCAGCTGAAAAAGAATAACCAAAGAAAATATTTGTGATTACTGGAGCCTGTGTTAAACAGCCAGTGCTTCAGAAAATAACTTCATTGCCTCAGTATAGATGATTTCCCAAAGATATTGTTATGGCAAATTGATCCCCTTGCAGGCAGCACAACTCTATCATGGGAACTTTTATTTCTCCCCCCGACACACACACACACACACACACACACACACACACACACACACACACACTTCCCAGTTCCTGCAGATCACTTGGCTTCTCACTACCATGTGGTGGTATCATATTCACACTTGTCTACCCTGACAAATACCAAACTAGCTCATTTTTTACCCAAGAACTTAGTTACATTTTGGAATGGCTTTGCAGAGCTGAGTCTGCAGCTCTGTCCTCTAAAGTCTCCCACCCAACTGCAGTGATGATTTTTTTTTCTACCTCTTCTTTCTTTCCCTGTCTCCAGATGTAGTGGAGTCAGTGGGAGATGCCAAGGATCTGAGCTCCTACTATGCCTATTGCATTTTGAACAGTTGATTCCTAAGCATTCAAATGGATATCCATGTGAAAAAGTATCTCACAGGGGCATTAATTAAGCCAGTGTGCTGTGAGACTGACCACCTTATAAAAGAAATACTTTTCTGGCTAACACAAATCCCACTCTTCTCTGCCTTTAATCCGTTTCCAGACAAAGTTTAGATGAACCTGCCTCCAGAAACAATTTTAGGACCTCCATTGCAGTTCCTGATTCTGTTGTTGCTCATAAGTCTGTTTACTGTGGTGTACATGAATTTATCTCCTTTTTCATGTTTCTACTTCTACGAGTGCTCGATATGTAGCCCAGGCTGGTTCAAATCCACAGAAATCATAGTGCTTCAACCTCTCAGTGCTAGGATCACAGGCATGTGTCAGCATGCCAGGCTAAATCATATGTTATTTACATGAGAAGCATACTTATTCTTAAACAACCAATCGATGAATTTTGACAAGTGCACATAGACACGGAGCCCTCAGCTGCGTTAAAGACAGAACACTTCTATCTTTCGTTGCATCGCTACCCTTTCCAACCAACTCCTTCTCTTGCTGTCTGATGTGTTTTCTGTCCCTGTGTTCTGTTTTCCTAAAATGTCATAGAAATGGAAACATATCATCCAGAGCCATCTGGGTCTGGCTTCCCTCACTGAGGAAATCTTCTTGTCCGTAGACTCAGTTTTGTCATTTTGTGTATGAGGAGTTGCTCTCATTCATTGCTGGCTGCAAGTCTATTGTATTTTCCTAAACATGGAGTGACACCAAGGTTTATAAGGGACAAAATCAGATGCCTTCAGACTCATGTAGCCCACTGACAGTTTCCCTCAAGGGAGGGGGGAAGAGGTGAAGGGCTTGTGGATGGGGGGACTGGGAAGAGGGACACCGTTTGAAATGTAAATAAATAAAAATAATTAGTAAAAAAGTTGCAATACATCATTCATACTGATGAGTTAGTTTATATTCATTAAAACATCACAAAGAATATCTATGCATTTTTATAATTTCATTAACTAAGTATCAAGTGAGGAGGCAGGCATTAGTATTTGAATGTTCCAGAGAGTCAAGCTGAGATTGAAAAGAGATGGGTGATTTGCTCACCAGCCCATGCTTAGTAAATCACCAGACACTGGTCTTTTGAATTCTCAGTTCTTTGCACGCTGCTAAACTCATTGCATTAAGAATGGATTCCCACTGCCAATTTTATTGTTAACAGTATTTGTTAAGCTTGCTGGAGACTTCACTTTGGGGATTTACGAGAGACAACTCAGTCAGAAATGAATAAAGTTTTTTTAAAAATCTTAGTGTGTTTTTCTAAATTATATTGCAAAAGATTATTCCACGTTATTATATGTTTACTTCCAATAGATGTTAAATGTACCACACTTGCAAAAGCATTTAAAATGTTTCTATGTTGAGATTATTATATTATTTGTGGAAATCCATAGATAAAATGTGGATAATTATCTCATTTTTGTTATTTTTCTTAGGTCTCTATGAAAAAAAAAACTGCCAAAGTTCTGTTGGATTGCAGCATTCATTAAAAACAGTGAAAGATGGCCTCTCTCCTCCTGCAAGACTCTAAGTGCGGACATGTTTTCACTGTCCCTCCTTTGACAAGCTTGTGTTTAGGTTTAAGAGGCTTGTGTTTTGGTTTCATCTTGCTTCCAAATAATAAATTTCTGGTCTGGAATTTAGACAAGTTTAGTTATGCAATGCACGTGAATACAAAAGTTAAACATATCTCCAGGATGGCCAGATGTTCGCTCTCTCGTGCATTTATACCTTATGACACTTGTAGTGATATGCAGCTCCAAAGTTGTTTTAAATATTTATGCTAATTTTTAAGAAAGCAGATGTTCTTTGGACATTGCTCATATGCTTAAGAAAGAAAGGTATTGCTTGAGAAAAGCCACAGTCGGTAAGTGACAGCCTTGTAAATAGCATTTTACTTTGTCTCCACTATGCTACATCATTGCATGAAAGTACCATTGGTTCACAAAGGTCAACACTGCATCCTGGATACACAGTCAGAAGCAAGGTCTGCACATGTTGCAGCGCATTGTGAGTGAGTCTTTTCAATGGGGTGGGGTATGAATATCTAACCTAATCAAGGTTGATCATTTCCTGAAGAGATAGTAGAAGAATATTCTTGAAATATATGCTGGTTAGAGCAGGTGTTAGTGAAGGGCCATTCAGAAACCCAAGCAAAAGTGTCCAATGGCAGATACTTGTCCAGAGGGGAACTTGAGTGGACTTTAGGGAGTAGAACTGGAGAGGAAGGAAAGAGAGCTGGTGTGCCATTCAGGTCAGGACCTAGGAACAACGAGATAGCCTTTCTTCTAGTTGTTGATTGATTCTCATGCTTTGCTTCATGGGGACAAATGGAGATTGTGGAGATGAAAAAAAACAAGGATGGAGGGAGACAGAGAGGGAGGACAATTGCTGACTGTTTGGTGAGTGCATGCATTTGAGACTTTACATATCTGTTTTATGTTAATATGTAATAAGAATACTTAACTCTACAGTTATATCTGAGTATTGCCAATGTGGGAATCCATGACCTAAGAGTCCAAGGGGGTAGGTTTCTCAGCTACACTGTAGAGAGTCAACTTGGGGTTCAAATAATTTTTCTTTCATACTCACTTTACTTCATTTAAACCAGTTTCTCAAATTTAAAAAGTGAACTTCTCTGCAATTTCACAAATAACAAAAGTAACTCTTTCCTGTAACCACCCCCCCTCCAACCTCTTGGGTTTTTTTGCTGACCTGGGCAGAACACTAGGATTTCACTAGCCAATAACTTCAGTTTTCGTAGTTTTTAGTATAAGTCATGACTTCACTTCCAAACACAAAATGATGTAAATGATGTTTCCCACCTCCCTTGTGCCCTGCTGAAAGTCCCTGCAGTACCCCGTGCTGTTGCCTGACCCACGCTAGCACTACCGCATGTAGAGGAGCAGTCCCTGACGCTTGTCTTCTTCAACGTTCTCTGTTTCAAAAGATTGATATTATTATATATGTTAATCTATATCATCGAGAAAGCACTCATATGAAGTGCTGAGGCTCTTATCCAGAAAATTAAACAGTGTTGTAGCAATGTGCTGGTTTCCTAGTCTCCATGGAGTCGTTCATCTTGATGCCCACATGACAATAACGTGCATGAAGAGGATCTCACACACAGATGTAGGCTGCTGCCAAATGCTTCCTTCAGTGCCACAGAGACTCCAGAAGAAAACTGTGTGCAGGATGCTGACTCTCTGCGGCTTCTAAACTATGCAGCCTATTAACGGCCATCATTTTCTCCAGAGTCATCCAACCCCATGTGGCAGGGTACAAGACCTTATTTCCCTATTCTGTCAACTTTAAGAACTCTGTTCAGACCCCATGCGTTTCAGTACGTCAGCACTCTCAGCATGGTGTGCTCATTGTTCCTGTTTTCTTAGTTACTCTCCTCATGTTTATACACACACCATACATGCTGAGAGCCACCTTGGGGAAGAAATGTTTTCTTCTTATTGAACTGCCCCTCTCTCCTTTTATCCCTTCTACCTTCGTGTCTTGAGAGAGCCAGACTGTGTCTCACTGTGTGATTTTCCTAGCTTAGCAATCTTTGTTTATGTGAAATATACAAAAATCATAGTCTATGTTTCTTACCCGAGGGCAAAATGATTCTTTTGGGTGTCTGTAAGGGGATCTGAGAATCATAGCAGAATCATGTGAAGCTGGAAGAAAAACGGACACTCTTTATTTAACTTTACCATATCTGGAAGCTGCCTTAACACTGGCACTGAGGTGGCTGAAGCAAGAAGGCTGTAAGATGAAGATCACCTTGTCTCAAAAGTAATAAATAAACAAACAAGCCAATGAATAAATAAATAAATAGACATTTTAAAGTAAAATAAAATAAATAAAATTCCCTAATCATGTTCTACCATGTCTCTACTGGTGTTATTAAGCAAGCAACATTACCTATGACACTAATGATAAAAGTCCTACTAATCAGAGGAACTCTAATTTCTATGATAAATCACTCAAATCCTAACTCGGTCTTTGCTTTTCTGGGTTTAAGTTTAGCAATGGATTAAGAAATGTTGATTTAGGGTGTTGGGCTTAGTTTTGCACTTCAAATCTATTGCTATTAAGTAGAACTTGTAGCTTCATTTTCTTCTATGGTCCTTACGTCATGACCCCAGGATAGCCAGCATGAGAAAGGGAAGGCAGTAATGAAAAACATGGTCTAGGCTTCTTCCCTTCCCTTCCCTTCCTGTGAGCTGAGTCATCTGCATCTATACAGCTGTTACAGTGACGCTGCCAGGACATCAGCTTCTGAAGCAGCTCTCCCAGGAACATGGAAGCTCTACTTCCTCCAAGAATTGGAATGGCTGGGTAAAAAGAAAAATACAATACATACTGTCCAGTTGGCACTCGGTGGGATCATTTTCTTGAGCATTGGACCGTGATGTTCTGAATGCTGATAAGTCTTTACATGAGTGTGAGCAGTTTCCCATTTTTCTAGATCTTTTCTCTTTATATGTTATTATGGATATAATATGTACTATGTGAGACTTCTGTGTTCTCCAGGTAGACTTAAATGCTAGGAGGCACCAAAATACCCAGGAAGTGACTCTACTTACCATGGCCTATGGGGAGTTGACAGTTACACTTTAGATTAATAGATACATCCCAGAGTTCTCCTGTCATTTTACTTGTCAGACTTCTCTGCTTCTCATGCATTTCTCTATTTAAAGGACTCTGGCTTCCATTTTTAGTGTTTCATATGCTCTCCTCATGGCAGTAGAGCAGGCATGAAGATTTTTCTTACATCTCAACATGTAGTTATGAAAATTATTATTCTCCCAAATTTTAGAACAGCCACATACATATGTATATATACATAACTTTATTGAGGTTAACTTGTACATGTTAATAACAATGCCGTCCATCTGGCTCCTTAGTACCTTTCAAGTTTTAGGCACTGTACAAAATAAGAAATTTCAATAATTAATGGAAAGGAGAAAAATATGGCTCATTTCTTACCATGTGGATCTAAAATAAGAGAGAAGAGACACCAAGAAAGTAATGGCTATTACTTTGACAGAAAAAAATTACTTTTTACATTTTAACTATATTGCTAAAATAGTTAGGTTTATTTGTTTTAATTTACAGAACAGATACATGAAACATCATGAAAAGTTTATAGTTCCTTGTCTTGGACTTGATTTTGAGAGGATTTGGGGGACATGCCCTTAATATGCATCTAAAGCTGAGACCAGCAGTGAGTCTGTCTGTTGTAGAGTTCTCAACACTTGGATATTTACCACCCTCAACTCCAAGTAATTACATCTGAAAGAAGAGTTTCATGACTAAGAGCCAGACACTGTTTTGAATATCTTCCAGTTTTATAGCTCAAAGGTTCTAGACAATGACGTTCAACTCTGGCTTTGTAATTTCAAGGAAAGAATCTTCAGAAGTCCAGTATGTTGTCATTAACTTTGGAAGTGAACGCTCCAAATCATGTTGTATTTTAAATTCCCCCTTTGGAACTTGTATGATTAGGTTTTCATGCTGAATAGTGTCTATTGTAAATGAAGATATAAATAAGCATCAAGAAGACTAAATTCAGTATGGCATGGAAGTGTCTTAAAATGGCACTGGGGATTCAGTAGGTTTTATAATCACAGAATTAAGTTTCCTGGAAATAAGAAGCTTATTTTATTCCTCCATGAGGCGAAATTTGTGTTAATCAGGAGGGGATGCAGTCCTGAGTACACGTGCATTATTGACATAAACACAGCCATGTTGAGGACCCTAATGCCTCAGACCCATTGACAAGACTTTCCCTTGGTCAGGCACAAAGGGATGACAAAGCCTTCTTTGGTCTTAGCATGGATGTTGATGAGTGGTTGGCCTTTAGCTAAAGCCACAGTGTGCCAAAGGGAGGGAAGAGGAACTGCTTCCTTGTGTAGATGTTGACATGGTAAGGAGAAACTATCAAGCACATCTTTCTCCTCCCACATGGCTGCAGCCTGAGACTGCTCCCCTACAAAGACCTCTCACCCACACGAGCCATGCACCTCCTCTTCCTTCACTGACACACAGTAGAATTCTGTAGATGTTAAATACTAATTTTTTAGGCTGTTGTTAGTATGTCTCCAACACACCTGACTCAATACTTTGAATGTTGTATGATGTTGTTGTATAACATGTTATTCTTTATTATGTGAAATTCACAAAAAAGCTGTTTTATTTCTGATCTATCACAAATGTTATTTTAACCTTATGAGATTTGACAAAAAAATTTCAAAGAAATGACTTTCTAAAAGTGCTTGGACCTGTATGTAGCAGAGGAAGCAGAGAGAAAGCAGAGGAAAAATAAGGTTGTTCTGAGAAGATAAGGGAAGTATTTTTTAAAGAACAAGAAACATAATCAATTTTTCTTTTCTGTAAAGATATTTCAATGAAAACATATATTATCAATACTGACTAAGGTGTCTTATGGTTTTATGAAAAAAATTAATTTAGCAAATAAGCAAAAAAAAAAAAAAAAACCCACCAACCTCCCATTTTCCTCCTCAAATAAGACATTTTTAATGGAAAAGAAATTTAGTCACAAAAATCATAAAGAGAAATTCTTTGTAAGAACTTATAAGAACAGCTACTATAAGGAATATCTTTCTATAAGAGATTATAAAAGAATGCAAAGCAACAATAATAGTCACAAAAGCAGCACAAAGAATTGCAAAGAAGCATCACTACCCTTGCCTAGCACTTAGAACAAAAAAATGTTTTTACACTCTGGAGAAGAAAGAGAAGATTTTTTAAAAGTTTTAAGAGCTTGTATTTGTCTGAATAAAAGTCTGTGTGCAATGTGAGCACTGTTTAAAGCCTCTGGAGGAGTGAGTCCTACCATCACTTGGGAAAAGGGCAGGCAGTCCTTACAGACAAGGTATCCAGTCCAACAAGTGCAACATCTCAGGAGTGTGGACAGTGGCCCTCTAATTCTCCTTGCTTCTCTGGCAGTGTGATGGAGCCATAGAAACCCTCTCAAGTGGAGCAGGATAACTTGTCCTAAACAACAAGCCAGGGTATAGCTACAAGCCCTGTATCTCGTGGTTACTTCCTAGCATTGTTCAATAGTAAGAGAGATTTTCAGTTAGAGCATAGATTTTTCTACTGAGCCAGTAACTCACAAAATCACCAGGGGAGACATTCCTGTTTTAAGGCACTGTAGGAAAGTGGAAAACAGAGATATAAATATTAGCAGAGCTATCTGTTGCTTATCTCAGACTGCCGATAGAAAAACATACTCATCGAATGTTCACAGGCTTTCTTTCATTTGATTACCATTTATAGTGTCATGAGAGAATAAAAAATGTTATTTTCATTTTATTTATATGATAACAGAATAAGAAATGTGATTTTAATTTTATTTATTTTACAGGATAGCACTAGATGTTCTGTCTCTGAAGTCAGAGAAAAAAAATTCTCAAACCACAATTCCCACGTCAGAACCTTGGTATCATCACACTGGTCAAAGCCTACCATTTGAGGATCATGATGTTGAGCCCAGTGTGGACCTGGTGGGGACAGAGTGACATGGTTTCTGCCCCTGGAACAAGGTCCTGGTGTGAGGCTCAATGAGTGTCAGTCGTTGGCTCTGTGGGCGTAAATCTTGTTTGTATAATAATGTACATATTTCACATTCCTCCTAGGAAAGCCCTCCCTGTTGACATTAATGACTCCATGAGAATTAGAAATATCACCAGGAGTCAAGGATGTGGCTGTTTCTCCACAAAATGTTAAACACTGGAACCTTCAGAACAGTCCCTTAGGCTGTGGAAAAGAACTCTAAAAACATGAGTTCGAAAATATATAATTTCTCAACTATACAAAAAATTAGGATGCAATATGAATTGTATGAGGGGCTTCACAAATCTAAATAGACAAAGGCAGCTGCATTAATGAGCCAGCTTGTCTGAAAGATACAAAGGCAGGCAGATTCCTGAGTTCAAGGTCAGCCTGAGACACAGCAAGGTTTGGCCCATGTGTGTTAGAAATGATAATTTCAGGACTGGGTCCCAATAGCTGAGTTTAGCATCTGCACGTAACGGAGCCAGGCAAATCTCTGAATTCTTATGCAGTGTTAAAAGAAAATGTCTTCTTGGAGTCTCTTAAGAATCAAAGGGCTGGGATCACATGCCGATTCATAAGATAGTCAAAAGGAAACCCAGGGTAAATTGGTGTGTAAAATAAAAGACTTGACCTGTGTTCTGCAGGAGATGAGTTATCCAGAGAATTTTTTAGGATAAAAAGAGAGAACTGCTTGGAGAACTCACACACACACACACACACACACACACACACACACACACACACACAC
>JANHMN010000002.1:149220500-149241856 GCA_030674055.1 Rhabdomys pumilio
CACACACACACACACACACACACACACACACACACACACACACACACGTAAGGTATGGACAGAGAGATCTCTAAGAATAGCAAGCAGAACCTAGGCAGTCAGCTTGGATCCAAGACCTGACCTTGAGTTGTTCTTTTTGCAGCTCCCAGACACCTTTTCTTTAAGAAACTCTCTCCTTGCCAATATGTTAATAATCAATGTACATGGTTTTAGGCATATTTAAAAGTTCTACTAATACTAAAAATATGAAAATAAAACACATAAAATAATTATAATGCTTAACTTTAGGAGATTCCAAAATATTATAGTAATTTACTTGTTATAATTACCCATATATGAAGAATGAAAGCCCTCTTATGTAATATGAAGAGTTAGACTTCCACTCTGATGCAGATCATACCCCATTTATTTGCTATTGCAGTGCTTCTAGAATCAGCTTCTGCATTTTGCCCTATGGCTACAATGTGGGTGTCTGTTTCAGCAGCACCCTCACTCCATTCAGCACCCCCTTGTGGCACCCCTGATATCTATTTTCCCCCACCCCCACATGAGCACTTGGCCCTCTCCATCCTCTGTCTACTTCATGGCTGACTGCCCGCTGTGAAGAACAAGGTCAAGATTACTCATTGGGGGAAGCAGGGGAGGTTCAGTCTTGGGTAGTAAACATCTCAGTGTTTATTTTGAGCCAACTGGTTTCACAGAGGTTATCATAACATAGACTGAGGTAGGTACTCCACGTCCTGTAGCTTAGAAAGGCCCAGTGAGTTCTTTGGGGTCAACAGAACTGTTATTGATGGAAGTCAGTCTAAGTTCTTGAGGTCAGTACAGCTAGAACAGCTTTGTTGAATACTTTGAATTCAAGAGCAACGTAATAAGGATCAACATGGAGTGAGAATTACACAGAGGCAGAGCCAGGTAAAGAAATTACTGAAGGAGGGAACATTAGTCATCTCAATAACGATAAGAATGCTCATGTAAGAACTACGGTGGGACTATCAGGTTCAGTAGCACAAGACGATTGAAAGCAGGAGGGATGCTTTAGATCAGATCTGATGGTGAAGGCAAATCCAGCTAGGTTTAAGGAGCAGGAATGGAGGAACAGAAAAGTCATAAGAGAACACTCTAGGACTTTGTCATTAAGAAGGGTGTAGAAAGAGCCAGAGAGACAGGTGTTAGGATCTCTGCATTATTTAGAAATACAGTAACACAGACATCAATGTTGGGATATATCTCATCTTACTGAGTATGAACATGGAAGCTGGGGAATGTGGAGTTGATTCCAAGTTCTAAGAACCCTATGGAATTGTAAGAGATTTAAAAAAAAATGTGTGACTATGTACTTCTCTCCCCTACATGGTAAATTTATAGCTTTTTTTGAAAAGCTTCTTAAAACGTCCTAATAACTCAAAATAAAAAAGTTATCTCTAGACAGAACCATAATAAAATAAACAGTAGAAACTCAACTGTAGACTCCCCATAGAACTGTGTGCCCGTGGACACAACACTCTACTCTTTGAGTGATGGTGTGATCTGATGGCCGAACTTCTTCCTCCATCTCATTTCACTCCAGCCTGTGACCTCCCAGCTCCTTGGTCAATCTACAGGCCTCCTGCTCTTGGCAGATGTGACTGTCACTTTTCTTGTCTGAACCTTTTTTTTTTTTTTTCTGTCTTTTTGATCATACAGTTCAGTCTTTCTCCATCTTTGGATTTCTACTCATAGGGCTCCTTGTCCTCGGACTTCCTACCTTCTGTCTACAGGAAGATCCACCAAGTCTTTAATCCTATTCCAGGCCAGTCACTGTTCTGCATTCTATTTGTCTGCACTAGACACATTCCACAACAAACCATGTGCCCAGCCATGATGCCTCCATGAAAGCAGAGATTAGCATGCCACTGCCACCCTCAGCCTGTATTTACAGTGATGTCTGACATTCACAGATAGTCTTGAACAAATCTTAGACTTTCATTAATTATATATCTTGGGGGGGAAAGCATTTCTGAAAATACGAATGTTTTCACAAGGACAGTGAGTCTGCTCCTCTTTCTTCGGTCTCACTCTATCATTCCTTTTCAGTCAGTTCTCTCTCTCTCTCTCTCTCTCTCTCTCTCTCTCTCTCTCTCTCTCTCTCTCTGTGTGTGTGTGTGTGTGTGTGTGTATATGCTTCATTTGCTTTTTTTTTTTTAAGTCTGATCTTTAAATACTATCAAGAAAGTCTCTTATGTGTCCCTGACCTAAGGACCCTGGCCTCAGTTCTCTTTACCTTATAGCTGCCTCGGTCACTTTGTGGCAGGCTGCTTAGATAGTCTTCTGTGCCCTGCGTCTTCCTCCTGTCCTCGTCACCCCTGAACCCACTACAGTTTCACTTCCATCACGGCAGTTCTAGAAACGGGTGTCTTGAAAGGTCAGTAATGACCTCATAGCCAAACACTGATCTGATTTTATCCTGAAGCTGTAAGAGGTTTTGCTTGGCTTTTCAACTGACTTCCTGGCTTCTGTCCCATTACACTTTGGCTCCTCTCTAGTTCCTTAAACCTTTCTCCCACACTCTCCTCTGTTCTTATCCCTGGTCAGACTTCCCCTCTGGCCTCCTGGTCATCTTGTTGCTTTATACATATCTCCTGGGGGTCTGTTCACTCTCAGGGCTTCCCTGGGAAGTTACAGGCTAGCTCCTAGACTCTGCTCCATCTTGCCTCTTATGTCCAGAGTCACAATCTCACTTGCTTATTTTCCACAAGGAAGAACATGAGCTCTTTGAAGCTTATCTATTTATTTTGTATCCATACTCTTTTACGGATGACCAGACAGAGATATTGCAAGGTTCAGCAACTTCGCCAAGGCCACATAATTGTAAGGCAGCTGATCATAAGCACACAGTGCTGGCTGTGACTATTGTCATCTGGTAACTTACCTTCTGTACTTGAGTTCACTAAACTGTGAAGGGATCTAAAGATACATTCTCTAAGCCACAGGTTGGCAATTAAGATGGAGTACACACAAAAAGAATTTAGACAAACATGTGTAAATGACTATTATTTGATACATTATAATGCCAAAGCATATTAGTTTCCATTTTCCTTACCTAAACCTTAAACTCATAGTCACTGTTTTGTATAGTATATCCTGGGCAGAATCATAAATACAAGAAGGAATTCAAGAAGTGAAAGAAAGGAATTTTGGAAATTTGCACATGTAATAAATGCATGAGAAAAGAGCAGTAAAAACCACTGTAAATATAAAGAAACTGTTCATGGTAGGAGTTCCACAGTTAATCTCATGTTAGTAAAGCTCACTTCATAATTGCATAGTTACATTTAGTTCACCATCTAAATAAGAAGGTTGCATGGAATCTTTTTGACAAAATAATGAAAGATTCTATCACATTTGAAGTTATAAAGTTATCAATTACCTTAAATGCTTGGTAAATAACATGACATTTTTATCTTCTATCAACATTAGTGTCTGGCGCCTAGAAGTTTGATTTTCCCCAGTATTATTACAAACTCTCAACAAGGCTTTGTCTTGTGTTCTCAGTTCAGGAAACAGGAGAAAACAAAAGCTTATCAAAGACAACTGTGTGGAAACAAGTATGATAGCACATCCAGGTAACCTCAGCATTTTTGGAGGTGGAGAAAGAATGTTCAAGGTCATCCTCAGCTACATAGTGAGTTCAAAGTCATCCACAACTGCCTAGTGAGTTCAAGGCCAGCCTGGGCTACATAAGTCCCTATCTTACAAAAAGAAAAGAAAATATTTGAGTACTTTCCTTCATATAGTTAAGGTTTTGACTGTCTAAAATGTTTGTGTCCTAATTATCACAGATTAGAGTTTTGTCTAATTAGACTAAATGTTATTGCATTTTTTCATAAAAAGCAGGATGATCTATTCAGTGTATTAAATATAAATGTATAAATTTATAATGATTTTTTTCCTCAATAAAGTTGTATGATGGTCCCACTGAAATGGGTAGAGTCTGTTTGTTACAGTGTCAGACACTAGCCAAAATCATCTCAGTCAATTCCAGCTACGGGTGAGCGTCCTGTCATCTATTATTCTATCTTGTGTCTGGGCCTGCGTCACATTTTATTTTTTGTATACCTTCCTATTGGAGCCTCCTTTTTTATATACCCTAATATCATTTAGGGAGTAAGGCTGCAAACAAAGAGACAATAATAAAATGATGGGAATCTAGATTCACTGAATTTTTTCTCGTTCTTCCTTTAATGGAACCAATAAAGTACTGAGGATGCCAGAAAGAGCAGCATCTCCCTTAAACCTTGATGCTGTTATCTGATACTTGATATGAAATGACTTGAACCATCTCTGGATCTTGGAGTCCTCATTTGCAAGAGAGGTATAGGACATTCACTGTAAAAGGAATTCATGAAGGAGGTTGTAAGATGCATTTTACCACTTTATCTGAATTGGCCTGAGATAGTCTTTCTTAGTAGATTAATACCAGAGTGTCACATTGCACATGCTCCTTCTATGAGTATGGTGTGAGGAAACTACTTTATACATCACAGCAGCCACTCTTGTCTTGCATCTTTCTTAAACACATGTGTTTCCTGTGATGAGAAGCATGAGAGGCATGCTTTCTCTAGCGGAGCTGCACCAATGACAAGATGTTAATAGTATCTAACCTACACCTACTGAACTGTTTGAAACCCTCCCCACTTTTATACTTAATAGTTATTAGTGTCTTCTTGATGGACATCAACGCTAATGGCTTATTCCTGGGTATACTCTGCAGACAGTTATTTCCTCTGTTTCTGGAAGAATGTTCTTACTATAACCTCAAAAGCATGTTGACTTTGTACCAGTGCACAGAACATTTTTCTGCATGTGTGATGAAACTGTAGAACTCAGCCATAAAAAGAACAAGTTCCACTGGCAAAAAGATTGTGAAGTGTCTGAATGAATTTAATTCTCAAGGGTGCATTCCTTCATCCCACCTCACTTCGTATACTTTCCCCCCCTCATGTTGAATACAAAAATTTTTAGCATAGCCAAGATGCTTCTCTTTATAAATTTCAACTTAAAATAGTATAGCAATAAAAACTTATTCTTCAAAATTGCTTTCAAAAAGAGATATTAAATTCAAATGCAATCCAGATTTAATAAAAATCATTTAATAATCTGAAAAGTGTTTTCATTGATCATGTATAATATTCTTTAATTGTTTATAAAATCATTTTATTTGATTTAGCTTACAAAATCATTAAAAAACATTATTCAGCTAGCTTAAGAAATCCATTCAAGGCCTTGTCCAGTCTGGAACTCTAGACAGCTCAGTGAACTCCTACAGATAGTGTGTAACCCTGCACAATCAATCCTGATGAAGCAAACTCTTATACAGTGTAGTTTGACCGTAGGTCACAGTGGGAGAACAGTTTAAGAGGAGGGTTGAATTATGACAAACGTTATAAGTAAACAATAAAGTAAAATTTGTGCAGTGTACATTTATAGAAGTGGAAAGAGGCATATAAAAGGGAACAAATGACTATATTTAAGGGCGTTTATAGTAGAGAAGGTATAGATTTCTGTATGGCTTTCAGACAAATTACATCAAATGTAAATGCTATTACAAACACAATTTCTTCAAACAAATGGGCTGGAGAATGCTTGCTCTCAAAGTTGAAGTCCAATATGCTGACTTCAGAGACCTTTAAAGTGGAATGAGCCCTGCGGAGTGAAACCTAACGCTAGTCTGGTCTCTTTTAACTCTCTTCCTCTTTGGTTATTACACTAAACTAGGGGCAGCTCGTCTCATAAAACTCACTGTGTAAAATGCCTGTACTAAGAAGACAAAAAATGGAAAGTCTGAAGTCAAATGCAGAATGGCAGAACAAACACCAGCCACTCACTAGGTCTATCATCTTTAGGTCTTCAAGCAAATAGAAGATAGTTAAAGATGGGTTGTTGCCTGACACAGAGTGACTACAGTGCAAGCAATTTAAGCAGCTGCCCAGTGTGCACACAATGGGTAGCTCCAACAGAGTGTTCAGATTAAAAATAGAAAGAAAATAACTGACATATAATTGTTGACAGTTTTAAAATGAATATTTTAATGTGCCAAATGCATTAGTTGCAGAAAAACCCTTCCACTTGTCTTTTGGAAACTCCTTAGGGCAGATTAGCAATACTATTGCAGTAGAAGCAGCACATGGCTAGAAGTGAATTTTGCTTGAGGAAAGAGTGCTGCGCTGTACCAAGGTTCTCCTGCATTCTTATTCAAGAAGCCCAATAATAAATAAAGTTATCGAAGAAAACTATGCCTTTATTGATGCGACAAAATATTATTGTTAAATTGGTAGTAGATCCATGAAAGGTTACTAAGCTTCAAAATATGATCAGCAAATCCATCTTCACAAAAGGAGCCAGGTGGCCCACACCTGTAGTCCTAGAAGAAGAAAGGCTGAGACAGAATGTTTTTCATGTGTTTGAGGCCACCCTGTACTACACAGGGTAGTGCCAGGCCAGCCAGGGTTACAGAGAAAAAAATGTCTCAAACATGAAAATAAATAAACAACAGGAACAGGAAACAAGAACATGTTCACCCAATACCATCTGGCAATATCAAGTATTAAGCTTTGGAAATATATGAAAAATGTGATGTACCTATATCACAAGTTTAAGTGATCTAATTCAAATTCTACTGACAAATTATTTTTTTTTCTTTATTCTTCTTGGAAGAATTATTTCATTCTATATTACCATATATCCACAAATTTAGCATAAATGTTTAGAAATGTCACACAAGAATTTTATTGATTGTGTATTGGTTGTGGTGGGGTATCTTTTCCTTCTTTACAAACGAAGTAGCCTCCTGAAGCCTGGTTATGTTACAAGTTGTGGAATCAGAGAGAAGCCAAATGTCATAGAATTTTCATTTGTAAAATAGAACATTTTTATATCAAATTTAAAGCCCTTCTAGTTCGAATTTAAATTGCCATGTACTAAAAATATTCCAAAGTAAATTAAAAAAAGTTATTAGGAGTAGTTCCTTGTGTGATGCTGGGATCGTCTTATATTGCTGGATGTGTACTGAGCATCTAAGGAACTTGACTCAGTAATTCTAAAGTCATTTGAAAGCATAACTATTCACTCCTAGGAATACTCTGATGGTAGCTCTTGCCATCTACTTCCTAAATCTTCTTCCTCCTTCCTGAGGACTCATCAGGCCTCCATCTACACTTGGATAGACATTTCAACCTTCAGCCATGAGATACAGTTGTATCTCAGCTGCCACTCAGAAGTAGCATGCCCCATCCCTTATGCATGTGTCTGAGCAACTTCACTGATTGAACAACTAACAGGAGAAAAGTTATCGCTGTGTTTTATTATGTGTAGGATGTGTTCTTTGGAGAAAGTGCTAGCTTGACAAACTGCTAGTTTCCTTCTGTACATTAACAGAATAAGCTCACATCTGCTGCTGAGAATTTTCTGCTTAATGATTATTTCACAAGTTTTAATATTTTGGCTGAAAATATTTTACTTCTTGATACTGTCTAGACCAGATTAACAGCCAACTGAGGAAAAACATTGCAATGGTCTGTAAGTGAAATACATCACTGAAATGCTAAGTGAATTTATATGGTACCAAGTTCTTAGGTAAAGTGTACAAAGAGTCGTTGAAATTGATCTATACTACACATTTTTGCATAAAACTCTTAATCTTTTATAGAAAAGTATAAGACTGATCTACCTTTATACCTATCACTGAATAGTAATAAGCTTTATTAAGAAGGTATCAAAGACTTTAGAAAGAAGGGGAGTATATTACTTTAGAATCTTATACAGAGTGAGGTTATTATGGACTATGTTTATATGTACTTTTGTTTGTGGATATATAATTCCAAGCTACATATGAGTAAATACAATTATAATCAGTTTTATAATTAGACTGAGTTGGTGTACAGTTTTACAAACAGGCTCATAATACTCACTGGCTGGTCACTTTAAAGTTCTACGTGATTAAGTTTATTCACCTAGAGCACACGTATTTAATTCCAGTACCACTGCCTCCCATCATCCGAAGTTATTGCCTCCAAGGACAAAGTCAATTCAGGTGTAGTCACATCTCAAGGTTGTTTATGTTTGGGATCTTGATTGGAACTGAGCATAAAAGAGGCAGCTCTAACTCATGAATATTCACTTTAAATTGGAGTTAATAGTTATACTACAGGGTTAGCTTTCTATTCTGGCCAATATAAACAATTTATTTAAATCACAAACACTCTCACCCCTAAGTATCCCCTTTGTGTTTACCATAGCCCAGACTGGACCATCATCCGTCTCTCTCCTCTGCTACTCAAAATATGTTAATGGCCATGTATCCACTGAACAGGTAGCATTTATGAAATTATTGTCTTTAAGTAATAGTTTGTAAACATATTTTAAATTATCAAGTTGATCTTAAATCTCAAAGACAAAGAATCTCTAGGTAGGAAATTACGGACTTACACTATTAAACAGCCCAAAAGATCACAAGTCCCAAACCCTAAGAAGTTATCTTCAATTTGTAACTACTCACAAATGAAAAATTAGCTTTTTCTAACAGAATCACTGGGTATGCAAACCAATCGTAAGGCCAGGCTCAAACCCAGCAGTAGATGGCCAACACAAAATGAACCCAATGATATTTTCAGAGTGTTTTTGTTTGCTTGTTTCATAATGTTTTGGCTAATATATTATGTGTTTGGTTTTGTCTTTTTAGATTTCTGTGCATGTCAACGTGTGTGTGTGTGTGTGTGTGTGTGTGTGTGTGTGAGTGTGTGTGTGTGTATGTGTGTGTATATGTGTGTGTGTGCGCGCGCACGCGCTCGCACACGCGCGTGCACTCACGAGTGCGCGTGCATGCATCTATATGTATCTCTTGTGCTTTTCCTTTGGCTCTTTGTTTTTCCATTCATTTATTTGTTTTGTCCTATTCAGGTTTGTTTGTTTTTATTTTAGCTTCTTTTCTATCTATATCTTCCTTTTCTCTTTCTCCCTTCCTTCCTTCCTTCCTTCCTTCCTTCCTTCCTTTCTTTTTTTTGTAGAGTCCTCTTAAAAATGTGGATTTGGGTGGGTAGAGGGAGGAGTCTCTGGGAGGAGTTGAAGAAGAGGAAGTATAAACAGAATATAGAGTAACCTTTACGTTACCAAATGAAAATTCCAGATCTGGTAAAATATAACTAAGAGTCTATAACTACCAAAGAAAAAATGAATATCTTGAAACTTGATTCAAAAAGTTTTCCAAAATGAAAACCAAAAGACAAGAGACAAGAAGAGTCATAAAGGATGCAGAATCCTGCATAAAGGATGATCACCTTGTATGCAATATTTAAAGTTCCAGAAGAAGCAAAAGGAATACTGTTACTTACAGTGTTTGAGAAGATCCTGTCTGAGTGTCAGGGAATTGAAGGGCATCATAGTAGTAATATATGAATTAAAAGAGAAGACTGTCTAAAACAGTAATTTCCTGTGTGGATTTAAATGCATGAGGGCGCAAAGGGAGCATAAATGGACCCAGAGGAATCTGATGTCTGCATTTCTCTGGAGGACAAAAGTAAATTTCCTTGAATCACTCCCCATTTCTGAGCTTCTTTCCACTCTCCTCATGCTGGTTACTAATGGTGTGCTCTTCCCTACGTTAATGGAGCCTTTGTTTTGTCTTCCATCGCTCATCAGCTAACAAACCCTGTGTATCCCCATCTCAGAGAAGAAGCTGGAGCCATCCACTTGCCTTAAAACACTACAATGATCTTATGTCCACTCTCTTCTCTTTCTTGTGGTAACCAGTCTTCCTGGCAATTTTGCTGCTTTTTGAACATGTATAATTCTCTGCAAAGCCTGCCCATTGCCAGGAATGCTCTTCCCCAGATGTCTGTGTGGCTTGTTCTCACATCTACGAAGTCACTGCTCAAGTTCCATCAAGTTAAATTTGAAATTAACTACTCTGATTGTCATAGTTAAGGCCACCAGCCATGCTCATAACTTCACCCCCTTCTGTCTTTTTGTCATGGTATACTCCACTGTCTAACATATTGAATAATTAACTTACTCAATGTTTATTATCTGTTGAATGCAACATAACATCTGCAAGAAGGTAATTTGTCCACCTTGTTGAAATGAAAACTCTCAGCAACCCAAAATAGTACCTAGTTTCTCAATAGACAAGATCAATATCCTTCAAGGTAGAAATGTGCTGATACTGAATTTGTATAGCTACATGTTTTACAAAATAAAGACAGCCACAGTTTGAGTTTCCTAAAAATACTGGTATTGTTAGCATCTTCCCATTTGTTAGCTATTGATTCTTTTTAAAACTCCAATATATCTGCCCTACTAACAAGAATAATAGAAAAATAAACCTTGTGACTTAGAAACCTAAACTCTGACTTAAGCTTACTTCATGATCATAAGTAATTAAAAAGACAACACCCCAAACTTTTTAATGAACCACAAAAAGTTGAGGTATTGAAACTCCCATAATAACAAGAGTCTCTTTGTGGACAGCATATTAGGAAGGTAGAGCTGTAGGGTATAACGCAGAAGGTTGAGATGGCAAGATTTATTTGCACTAGCTCAGGAATGCTTTGAAATTTTATTTCATATTTTTATCATTTTGTTTTACTCTTAGTTTATTTTAAAAGAAAGAACATGAAATGTTATAATGTTCTAAATATATTAGACCTGACACAGAAAGTAAAGTCTCTCATCCCTGACTACCTGGATGACACCCAGTCCCTTTTTCTGGAAGGAAAGTGAACACTGCTTCTTCTATAACTTTTTTTGACATTATCTATGGACATATAACGTAGCCATTGGGTCTTTTTTATGCCCGTCATTGCTGTGAATAACAAGATGTAGTCTTGATTTTATTGTATGCCTAGATCTTAAGCTAGATTTGTTCAGAACTAACTTGTAACTCATTTATCCCAGTTATACTAATCTAAGTTCTGCCATGTGGCTAGTTGCCTCTCCTTAGTTTCATATGGCTGATTTCCTCTATGTCTCAGTGCAGAGTCTCCTGCCTCTGACTCTTTCCCAGAGTTCCCCTCTCTCTGTTGGATGTTTCACCTTACTATCCTGCCTTTTGCTATAAACTATAGTCTTTTAATTTTAACCAGAGGATGTCTTAGGCAGGCAGTGAAGGACAGAAACACGTCTTCACATAGTGTACAAAAACATCACTCCAACAATATAAACTAACAGCCGTGTACACGTCAACACATCTTTACACAGCTGATACTTAATTCCTGTCAACACATCTTTACACAGCTGATACTTGATTCCTTGTAATGTGAGTAAAACTCAGAACATGGCAATCCCACAAATTCTCAAGGAGTAAATGGCAGGGTTTGAACTTGAGCACAAACCTGTCTGAATCTAAATCCTACACAAAAGGAAATAATCTCAAAAGTTTCACGCAGAAACTCTCAAATTCATTTGCTCATCATTGAAGTGTGGTTCCTTCATTTGATCATTTGGAAGCTAGATAAAAAGTAGATTACTAAGATGTTGTTTGTGTTCTTTTATTCTAGAACATACTTTAAAGCAAAAGGTGAGGTAGCATTTGGAAAGCTAGACCTGTTGATGATTAAGCTCCTATCTGTGTGCATTCATGTGCAATCAATAAAGAAAACATCAAAGGCCCAAGGTTTGCTTTTCCTCTTGCCTAACTGAAGTTATCCAATTAGAAAACATTTTATTTTAATCCTTATGAGAAATTTCTAAATTTCTGTCTTGCTTAGTCCTCTGTTAAATATTTAGTCCTATCTCATCTTGTATCTTAAGGGAAACAAAATACACATATCCATCGCTACAAAGAATGCAATATGTCTAATTTCAACTGTGACTCTAATTTTAAAATGAAAACTTAGAGTTAACTTTGAAGTCTTTAGCTTCTCTGGTCTAGTAGGCAAATTGTGCAATGTGTCTGCATAATTTGTGTCGTTGGTCTCAGTATTAATGCATGTTGATATTATTTCATTTTGTTAAGATTATGTTTCCCTGGTGCTCTCCATTAACAACATTCCATTCTTTGCCTTCAATAAAATCATGATGGAAATCTTGTTAACTGTAGCATGAATTCAGACCTGGAAAAAGTGCCATTTTAGCCATGTGGTGAACGTCTCTCTCTAGTGAGTATCAGTAGATTTGTGGAAGAGCATAAGTGCTATAGGATTGAATATATAGGGCATGTTCTTCATTTTCAAAGAAATTATCATTCAGTAGAAAAGAGAAGAGTGGACAAAAGTAATTACCCTTCAGAGCCCTGGGGACTATAAATGGAGCCCTGCAGAGTACAAAGACACGGATAACAGACAGGGTTATGACTGTATAATGAAGTGAATGGAAACTAGAAAGCAAGATATTTATGTAGGGGAGGCAATAGTGTAAGCAGAGGTTATAGAGTTATGCTACGGAGTTATCCTTAACGGAAGTAATAAATGCTATTAAGGAAAAAAATATCATAATGCTAGCCACAAATTACAGTGATTACTAGGCCTGGAAATTGGAGGCCATTGAAACCAAACTCAGTTATGCTATCATGGCATGAAACTAACAGGTATATTTGTCATTTATTTGTGTTCCAGTGCTTAGCTACAACCCCAAAGCTTCAAGACAAACATTATGTCATACTAAATTAGCTTCATGCTAGTAACTGATGTGGTGAGGTGAAGTATACAGATATTACAAAGAAACCTTCATACACTCTGTGGATGTTGTTAAGAATCTTTAGTAACTGGGCCAGTCAGAAAAGTGACAGACTGGGATGAGGGCAGGACACAGGAAAAGTGGATGATGTCAGTGGCCCTGGTCACTGTGATGGCTGGTCCTGGTTGTCAACTTGACTACATCTGGAACGAACTACAATCCAGAATTGAAAGGCACACCTGTGATCCAGATTTTGAGACTGGATGACACAGGCTTCTGACCCAAATCTTGACATGGGACAACATACCTTTGATTCAGATCTTGAGGAATAGTGGCCATGAAAAGTTTAGGCCCAAGCAAGGAAGCCCATGCCTTTAATCCCAGGAGACTGAGGCAAGCAGATCTCTGAGTTCAAAGCAGTCTTGGAGCAGAGTAAGTTCCAAATCCAGGCATGGTGGCCCACACCTTTAATCTGAGCCACACCTTCTACTGGAGGTCTACATAAGGACAGTGGAAGAAGAAAGATTCACTCTTCTTCACCTGCTTGCACTTACTTGCCAGCACATCTGTTGGAACCTATTTCTTTAGGATTCCAGCTTATACAGAAGACCAGGTGAAACAACTAGCCTCGGGGGGGGGGGGGGGGGGGGGGGTGAGCAACTACTACATTCTTGAAGACTTCAGATTCACAGTTTCTTATTATTGGTTAGTTAGACTATAGACTGTAAGTCATTACAATAAATTCCCTTAATATATAGAAATATTCTATTAAGTCCTAACATTCTAAAGTTCTACGAAGACTTTAGAGAACCCTAACTGATATAATCACACAGACACATTTTGTGACCATTGTCTCACAGAGCCCGTGTGAATGGGCTAGGAGCACCAGATAAACTTAGGTCTCTAGTGGAATTTCTTCTTGCTTGCTCTAGTTAGTACACCCTATTGAAGTGTACTCATCACATCTATCCACCTGACTTCAGGCTCCACTGTCCGAACTATTGCATTTCTTTACTCTAGAATATTCTTCTTGATTCACCAGTGTTATACCTCCAGCTACACTCTAATCCAGATCTCTGGATCTCAAAATCTTTTCTTGTGTGAGAGCATCTGTCTATCTGTCTGAAAGGACGATAAACTCATAGTCTAAGTCTTGAATGTGACTTTCCCAAGGCTATTCTCTACTATGACTGATCGAACTAAATAGATTTGTATATGGGTAAAGGAAAAAAATCAAGACATAAAAGGCTGTGCAAAGGAGGTGGGACAGTTTGAGTTTTTAAAAATGTGTTATCATGGCATGAAAATAAACCAATCTGTCCTGATAAACGTTATATTAATAGGCATCTCCAGTGAGGATCTAGGTAGAGTGAAATGTCATTGCTATGGTGACTTCAGTCTCAGGAGAATTGAAAATAGCCCATGTGAGTGCACAGAGCAGACCTTTGACTGACACATATATTTAGTTAGGAGGTCCTTGGCTCAGAGGCCAGGAGGGATGTTTCAGTGCACTTCAGGTTATAAAATGGATCTTACTGAAGAAAAGGGAAGCCTCTTTGAGTGAACAATTTATTTTTCAAAATATCCCAAATAAGCAGGATAAACATAGCATCTGTCTGAAAAAGACACTTTCCATTTCTCTTTGCCAAAACTCGCAAACCGACCTCTAACTGTGGCAGCGCAGGGCAAGAGAGCAACATGGCCGTGGAGTCCTTCATGGTGTAAAAGCAACAACAGACTGAATGGAAAAGCTCTCAGTGACAGGCATTCGTGTTTAGACTTTATGTCATGTTTGTTGTTGGTTTTGGATTGAACTCAGGCTGGTGGAATTTTTAGTACTGCTTATGACATTGAAAGGCACTTGAAATTTCTGGAACACATCAATCATCTGAAAAAGAAGATTATGATCTGTCAAACTGCGTTCCTTTCCAGCTCGATAGACTTATAGACAAGTCACTGAGCTGAACACTAATACATAATGTAAGCATGGACATACATAATCAGATTTAACAGTAAAGATACATAAACACTCTGAAGGGAGGTGTAAGGAAATATTCCATTACACTATGATTACAAAATAAAAACGGGTTTGAATTTCAAATTGTTAACTATGCCATCCCAGAACTTCCTAAACTATAGAAAATGTTTTAAAAGATGCCTATAGTTAGCTACTAAGCTTCTTTTTGTTAGCATGGCAGGATAATCTTCATTAACAGTAATGTGTAGGAAAAAAATAATCAGGGTCCATCTGGTTTCAGGCTTTTCTAAAAGTCATTCATGTGACAGAGTTAAGAGCTAACTACAGGGCTAAGCATTGACTTGATCGTTTTAGAATCAGGATAAATTCACTTTGCTTCTCCATGGTTGGGTAACATGCAATTTTCAAAAGGAATGGTAATATCTTGAGTTAAAACTATTACCAGTAAATGAACAAAATTTGCAAAATGACCAGAGAGAATTATTAACCCTGGATATGGGAAAAAATTAAAACATTTAAGCAAAAATAAGACAGCAGGAACATGAAATGTCCAGACCTAGACCTGTCACCACACTAGCCAGCCTTCCGGAAATAGGGAGGAAAGTGTGAAGACATAGTAGGAGAACAGGTGAAGCCACGCTATGACCAGACAGACCACAAGGCACATTCCACATCAAAGTAAACTGGATCACATTCCTAAGTCATAAGGAGGCGCTTAACGCGTCAATCCGGAGTTAATAGTAATACATTCAGTTTGAAAGAGCTAACTCAGATAATAAAAAGAAAACTGAACTACTCTAAAGAAATTGTTAGAGGAGGTGTGGTTAATGCAGATGGGCTAGAAAGTGGCAAATGAGAAAGATGCTGACACTGGACATTTCTGTTTCACCCTTTCTTTCATATTATCTAACAAGTGATAGGAAGTCAGAAAATACCAGGCAGCTAAAATAGTCTAAAACCATTAAATTTGGTAAAAAAAAAAAAAAAAAAAAAAATTGCATTTGAGACCCTCCAGTTTATCAAGGCTCACATTCTCATAAGTTCTAGATGAAAATTAAGGATATTTGAAAACTATCCTGAATAATGCCTAAAACTTCAATACTCTCAAGCAGGAAAAAATAACAATAATGTATATTTCGACTAAATACGTAGGGCTCTATTTTCCTTGTATACTCAAGTTTAAATACAAAAACACATTTCTTTAACTTTGCCAAGTATGGTTCTGATCAAAACCCCACAGACTATCCCTTGAAATAGTCCTGCTTTGATGATGCTATACTGCCCTCCCTCCCTGGAGACAATCATAACAGTAACATCTCACTGTGGTTTGGGCTCAAATGTGACAATGTAGTCCCAGGGAAGAAACTTAGAGGTGAAGGAACCATTTAGAAATGGGCTTAGTTGATGCCCTTAGGTCCTATTCTTCAAAGGAAATTCCGGTCTCTGGCAGTGATCTCTTGAGTCTGTCCCTCTTGCATTCTGGTTTTCTGTCTTGTCATACAGTTTCTTATTTCTCTATGCCTCCCACAAACTGCCATTTATGCTCACCAGAGACCAAAACAATAGGCCTCCTCAAGCCTGGATTGCTAAACTCCAAAGCCCCAAGCTAAATAAAGGTCCCTTCATTTAAAAAAAAATGTATTATTAGTATGTGGCTACATTTGTGTGTATTTGCATGTACACATGCCACAGTGCAGATACAGAGGCAAGTAGGTTCCAGGAATTGAACTCACACAGCTCATCCACTGAAACTCATCCACATTAACGGATGAGCTCATCACATCCATAATTTAGTGGACAAACTATTATCACCAGAGCTAAGAGAAACAGAATATTGTCAGAACTCAATTTTCATTTGATCCTCTGGACATGGCTGTACTCCTCCATGTCCCTATATAATGGTAACCACCATTCTTAAATACCACAGAAACAAATTCAATACATCAAGCTCTGACTGTTTTTTGGATTGATTTGGCTGAAATTATGCTGTATGTTCCCTTGGGTGTTTTAGTTTTGCAGTCATCATTATCCTTGAGATATGGTTTTTCAGTTGCTGGTAGATGTAATTTGTAGCCACGTTTTTTCAGGGTACTTAAATAATTCTAAGAACGATAGGAGGCAGTATTTCTACCAAACATCATTTCCTATGTCTTTAGATGATTTTTATAATAAATGATTCCAGAGAAGTTACTGAAAATTGTTGTTCATAATCTATTTTTTTAAAAAAAAGCCTTAATTTTCTAGGTATTGTGTTTTTACTTCAGAGTAAGTAGAAGTGAAGCGATTGTTCACAGGAACATCTGCATGAAGGGCCTGTTGTATGATTCACAAGAAACAGTACACAGAGAAAATGTCAAGGCTTCACTATTTCTTGTATTGACAATTTTATATAAAATACAATTCCATTTAAATAAAGAAAACAACAAAATTTACAATTACTAGAATGAATTTTATCTCTTCAGTTGGGTGTGCTGTTTCAGTTATATGTGTCTGTATGAGCATGTACAATGTGTGTTTGTGTTTGTGTTTGTATTCATCTATACACACAGGTATGTATGTGTAAGAATGCAAGTGTGTATGTGTACCATGGCATACATCAGCGGACAACCTTAAGTCCTTGTCCTGGCCTTTCACCATGTTTGAAACAGGATCTCTTTATTGTTCTCTTCTCTTTGCTTGGGCATCTCCTGTGGGTTTCTGAGATCCCCCTTTCTTTACCTCCCATCTCTCTGAGAGAGACGCAGAAATTGAGATATGTGGACTATGCATTAGGCATACATAGTTTCTGAGGATTTGAATGCAGATCTCTGTGATTATAGAACAATCATTTTAACTCACTGAGCTGTCCATCATCCCAGCCCTACAATGTCAGTTCTGGATACGGCCACAAGAATACTCATGCAGAATTGTCAAGATTTTATAATTATAATTAAAGAGTCCTGATTTGGCATTGAGAATACAAGCTAGACTTAAAAAAAAAATAACTGGAAAAGGCAACAGACAGGCTTTCGTTCCTACAAGCCCACAGTCCCACTCTATTATACGCAGGAGACCACTAACAATCTTAAAAGTCAGTTGCCCCTCTGTTGCCCTACAACCAAGATACTTGTAACTGCTACAGCCCAGCCTGAAGCTTCCTGTGCCCACCATTCTGCTATTGCTAGAAGCACCGAGAGAATGTGGACATCCTTTTTCCTCCTACACATGTTCCTCCAAGGATACAATGGACTGTCTTCCCCACTTACTTAAAGGTATCAGTGGTTACCAGCCAGGGAGACAGAGGATAGAGGAGATGAGGAAGACAGACAGGATTTGAGCCACATGAGGGTACAGCAAGGGTAGAGTCAAGGTTTTCTTACATATGCCCTGTCCCACTGAGAGTTGCGTTACTTACAAAGTAGGGATTCAAGGATAAATTTCAAAGTAACATTAAAATGAAAACAACATGGTTTTACATCAAAGTGAGTTACCTTTAACCCAAAGGTCTACACAATTTACAGACTCATGAAGCCACCCCCAGGTTCACAAAGATCACTGATAGCATGCTGTTGTAAAAGAGATTGTAAATATTCTGTACATAGAACCCTCCAGATGTTTATATTTGCAAAGGTATAAATACTAATGTGAATACAAAATCATCCCACAAGAGAACACATTTAATATATACTATCCAGAGAAAATGGGATGGTAATAATAGGGGAGGAAAGAACTCATGGCTTGACCAGAAAGAGAACAGAACAGAAACATTGTCAGAAAAGGAAGTTGAAGAACAGCAACAGCCTTCCAGAGCTGGAGGTCAAGGTCAGGTGTCTCAGCTGAGATAGGAAGGGGCAGGAAATTTCCAGAAGTCTTAGAAGTCAAGCATGTCCTGAGACAGAAAAAAGTCCATGCCTGTGAACTGTCTGTCAGAGATCCGGCAGGGCAGATATCTAAATGTAAAAACAGTGAGTTTCCACGTCAAGAGAGATGGTCATGCATAGTCTGCTTCCAGAAGGGCTTTCTGACTCCAGGGAGATGCAGTTTAACCACAGTTTCTAATTACTACTGCCCAGCTTGGAACTATGTTAGCAAATCCTGTCTTTGCCTGGTAAAATATTTTAAGGTCCTGTGGGATCATCAAGGCAAAGGAAGGCATGGGAGAAAACAGACCTCATAGGGCCGTGAACAATGAGAACACTCACCATGAGGCCAGGCCACCTTTGAAAAGGCATAACAAGACTGGCATGCAGACTCTGAGAGGGTCTTTATAGTGGTCTTCTTGGATTATTTATGTAATATGTGGTGTGGAGCATGACTAGAAAGGACTGAAGCAAAGACTAGAAAGTGCCCCCTCTGAACCAGATCTTAGGACAGCGCTCACTGAATCTCACCACCATTGCCTTCACAAACCTGCTCATTCACTTGCCTTCAAGTCTTTCTACTTAGACTCCAGACTGTTATCATCCCAAGGAATGCCGCTAGCCTTCACAACTGTACAACCTGCATAGTTTTCTTTATTTAGTGAAATATGTAAATTCAGAGCAGGAATCTGCAGGATGCTCATTTTGCATTTTCTTGTTTCAGTGGTATGGCCAGCCAGGAGGCACAATAATTGACAGACTGCATTCTTCTTGGGCTATTATTGTTTTTTTCTTGTTATGGTGGAATTGCCAAAAGGTAACAGGGAAAGACAAGAGGATATTCTTCGTAGGATAATTTGAAGAGAAATACATTTAAAGTAGGTAGAATCTGACTCTTAAAAGTCCTAAACATAATTTCACTAATTCTGCCATCTAGTAGAAGATGAAGACGATAGATGATCCTTCTAACTGATTGTTTTCAGGGCAACCTGAGTTTCCTAATGTCATCTGAATCACTATCTTTTGGGCAAACATTTTCTTGTTTTTTTGTTTTTTTTTTTTCCTGAGCTTGGTTATTGTCAGTTATTTCAAAACAAGGTCTCACTCTTAATTCAGTCTGATCTGAAACTTATGGCGATCTTCTAGTCACAGCTAACTAAATGCTGGGATCATGGCAGTGAGCCATCATCCTCAGCAACAATTATCATCCTTGAAATGCTTATTAATTCAGCTAATGAATCGTCTAATGCATCTGCATTACTTATAGTAAGGGCTGTCTGCCCTTTATTTGGATGTATTAATAGCTTAGGAAGTCATCAGGTCTTGGCCACCATTGGCAGATGTTGTTAAGCCTGGATGATTTAGCTTGAGTGGGGGGAAACACAGCACCAGGGTATAAGAACTAAAGAAAACACTGAATGATGAAATCTTCCGACAGGGTGATGTCAGAGGAAAGTCCTAAGTCACTTTGGGGGGAGCATTCCCATGTCTGTCACATATGAGTCATTTCCTTGGAGGCTTTTAGAAGCCAGCCTTGGGATGTCAACTTTCCATTGTAATCAGTTACAGTCATTGGCTCTGGCTCCTCAGTGTAAAGTGATGGCCATGACTATAGCTCCTTCTCTGCAGACCGGAAAGACTTTAATGAATTGTATAAAACTAATGCTTCAAGCAACGAGTCTGAACTCATAAAATATTAATGTAGAATTAAAGTGAAATACCCAAGTAATTTAACTTTACATTTAATTCTCAGAGAAAATAGAAGAGAGAAAGGAAAGACATAAACAGAAATAAAATTTAAAAATACAATTATCAAGAAAAAGCACATTCAATTACTGTAAAGTTACATTCAATTTACTGTAAAGTAACATTTTGTTTGTATAAGAAAAAATGTTAATTTTCTTTTTAATTGTGTGGGTGTCCTACCCAGTCACCAGCTGGACTAAGAAGCTGCTGCAGGAGTCCACAGAAAATGAGACAGAAAGCATTTATTTTAGATAAGATTTTGTAAACAAAACGCAGCTGTTGCATTTAGTTAAGTAGGGAAAGCATTTTGTCTACAGTGGAGGACACACCATTAGCCAATTCAGCTATTAAAGCAAGAAGTTTAAAATCATTTACAAAAGTCAGCAGCTTGACCTTGTGTATTGCATATACGAGGCATGAATACCTGAACAGTACATTTTATTTGGGCTGGGCCCACGAGTTTCACTGTGATAACTACAAAGTAGGACTTGCTAACACAGGAACATATGAATAGATAGATGATAGATAGATAGATAGATAGATAGATAGATAGATAGATAGATAGATAATTTATAAAACTGTATATAATATAACCTAGGAGGAATGTTATATAATTATCATAATACTCAATTGTGTTCTACAGAAAATTCTACAACAAAATATCAAGATGTGTTAGCATATCAAGCAAAGAAAATTTCCTAAATATTTACCCTCACGCAATTATTATTCTGTACATCAATTGAGAGAGGAAAAACTTCCCATATATTTGCCACCCAGTAAGCCCCAGGGACCCTCCAATCTCCTCTCCAGTGCTGGAGCTATAGGCACCTACTCTTGAGCTTAGCTTTTTATATGAATGCTGGGGATCTGAACTCAAGTCCTCATACTTATACGGCAGACAGTTTATAGCTGAGCCATCTTGACAGAGTCCTGTTTTCTAAAGTTAATGAGTTATTAATTACTTAGGCCTCCAACATTTATGGATGTTAGGAGCCTGTGGTACTTTGAATGAAAATGGTTCCCATAAATTTATAGGGAGTGACATCATTGGGGGTGTGGCCTTGTTGGAGTGGGTGTGGCCTAGTTGGAAGAAAATGCGTGTGTGTGTGTGTGTGTGTGTGTGTGTGTGTGTGTGTGTGTGTGTG
>JANHMN010000002.1:149241866-149290863 GCA_030674055.1 Rhabdomys pumilio
TGTGTGTGTGTGTGTGTGTGTGTGTGTGTGTGTGTGTGTGTGTGTGTTTGTATGTTTTGTGGGGGTTTGAGGTTTCAGAAGGTCAAGCCAGGCCTAGTGTCACTCTTTCTTCCTGCTGCCTTCAGATTCAGATGTAGAACTCTCAGCTCCTCTCCAGTTGTGTTGCCTGTGCTTAGCCAGCCACAATTCAATGTGTTCTTTATTAAGATTTGCCATGGTCATCTTAAGTGATCATGGTGTACCCTCACAGCAATAGAAACTCTAAGACAGAGTCTGTATGCATGTGAAAACTGAAAAATTGTTTGATGTCAAAGACAAGTTATGCCAAGCAGTGATGACACACGCCTTTAATCCCAGCATTTGGGAGGCAGAGGCAGGTGGATTTCTGAGTTAGAGGCCAGCCTGGTCTACAGAGTGAGTTCCAGGACAGCCAGGACTACACAGAGAAACCCTGTCTCGAAAAACCATAAAAAAAAGGACAAATTATAAAAATGAATATCCTTATGGAATGCAAGTGTGAGCATGTTTACTGACTGCCTTTCATCTGGATTCATATTCTGGAAGTTTGCCTCTCTCAAATGACATATAGAATAACAAATGCATGCTGATAACATTGCACAAATTTTTCTTTGCTTGATATGCTAACACATTTTGATAAATGGTTATAAGATGTAGATCACAAAAGGAATATTAAGATAATGTCACTTCACCCTCTGTGAACACTTAATTACCTGCGGGACCTTGCAGATTTTGCTTCTTTCTGTTTATTCTGTACATATTGTCACCATAAGACAATGTGTAAACATCTACAGTTGTAGCATATATCCCTTCAAAACCAAGAACGCATTCTGAGCTTATGGAGTATATAACACCCCATTATGGTAAAAGGAAAATAAGCCTAGGTTATTCACAAATCTGTTTAATCTCTCTAATAGTTGCATTTCAAGTCAGGCTTTGTATCAAATCATCAAAAGGCTACCAGTCAATCATTAAAAGTTGAGGATAGATATTTGTAATTTAAGAGGGTGGGGGCTAGGTTTTAGAACAGATTAAAAACTAATAATAGCATCATTGTTACAGGGAATATCCTGAATTAACAAGTTACCACTTGTTATAACTCGTCTTAAGAAAATGTCTGATAATCAATTGCCTACCAAGATTTCTGAGGGATGCAGAAAATTAATGCAGTTTTAGAACACAAAGAAGTTATAACTGAAGAGATTTTAGATAACATTCAAATATTAGCACCAAATATTACCCTGAACACCATTTCAAAATGAAAACTGGAATATTAGTGGTTGCTTAGTAGTTACAAGTGCTCAGTGCTCTTGCACGGAACTGCTGTTTGACTCTGGCATTCACATCTGGACTCACATCTGGAAGCTCACAAGCCTCTATCTCCAGGTGTAGGGAATCTGGCACCATCTTCTGACACACAAGGGCATTTCCAAGCTCATGTTCTGACACATACATGTAGATACACACAGAATTAGAACAAAATAAAATTTAAAAACAAAAAAGCCTGGAATCTTAGTTCAGACTTTTTTTTTTTTTTTTGACTTGTAAGGAACCTGCCCCTGTATGGGTGTAACATTGGGACATTTCCTAATAATACAGATTCCAGGGCTGTGCCTTCAACCCACCAAGGTAAGCTGATTGATCTCACATTGTTAATGAGCCTCCAGAAACCACCAGCTCAGCCAACAAACATTTAAAGTGTTAAGTCAGTTTGCAGATTAGATTCTTGACTTCACTCTTCCCTTGATAAAAATAAGTAAGTACTCAAATTAATTTGAAAAAAGAATAAGTTGAGGTCTTTTGTTTATTTATATTTTTATGATTTTGTTTTTGAGTGAATAAAATATATTCAGTAAATAATAATAGAATAGTAGTAAAAAATAGTAAATAAATTAAGTAATTTCCACATTTTCTGTTTCAAACAGCCATTCCGTTTAAAATAGTTCATTGGTTTGTATAGTTTGACTAATTTCTGTTTGTGAGGTTTTGCACATTTGTTTTAAGTGTGTAACTCTGTGTGTGTGTGTGTGTGTGTGTGTGTGTGTGTGTGTGTGTGTTGGAGAGGGGTGTGCCCATGAGCGCATGTCTGTGGAGGTCAGAAGAGGTTGTCAATCTCTTGGAGCTGGTGTTACAGGCAATTGTGAGCTTCTCAGCATAGATGCTGGAAACAAAACTCAGGTCTTCTGTAAGAGCAGCACATGTTCTTAAAGAGCCATGTCTCCAGCCTCAGGAACTGTATTTTAACTCATTAATATCCAATATTCATCAATTCTTCCCATCAATTCTTCCCATAAACACAAGAAAACGAAATAAATACAGTGCACATGTATGATCAAACTCACGGCAATTTCATCAATTGCTAAATTATGTTATAACAAATATGTCTGTTCTGATGTTTACAAGTTAGAAACCTACCCCATTCGTGACTAAAACCAATTTTGGATGTTAGCCTTTGCTTATATTGCAGAGTAGAAAATAAATGTAAGTACTCAAGTATGTGTTCATATGTTAAATACTTACAAAGCTATGCCAAACGGTTGCCATTTTAAAGGAGTATTTCAATCTTATTTGTGAATAGGTGGAACTCATCTCTATACATTTTATGTGGTTATTATTCTAGGTAAACCTTTTTCTACATCAACATACCTCTGAATTTTACACATACCCATTAACATAAAAGCCATTGCTATATCAAGATTCAATTTCCAAAGCATCTTTTTCTCACAAATAATTTCATGGTAATTTACATTCTTCTTTCTTCATTATTATTATGTATGCGCATGTGTAATATGAGTGTTTAAGCATGTGCACCACAGTACACATGTGAAGGACAAAAGACAGCTGTCTGGAGTCACTTCTCCCTTCTTCCTTTATGTAAGGTCCATGGATTGTACACAGTTCCCCAAGCTTACATGGCAAGTACCATTGCTTCCCTGAGCCTTCTCATCAGCCGTTGTGTTAATTTTTTAATGTTTTTAATTTAAAGTAGAGTTTTGACATAAAGACTGTTTTTGTAGCAACACATCATTTCACTGGGGTTCCTCATCATGATATTCAAAGTCACAATCGAATTGCAAACACATTTTAAAATCCTCATTTTTTTTTTCCAATCATAGCCCTCTTAAAGTGGTTTGCTTGAAGTATTTTAAAATCCTACTATGTTAAAGACTTAAAGAGACAGACTTTACTATTAATTTTAAAGACTTACTAATATTCTAGACAGGCGAGTTCAAGTTAAGAAATATTTAACAAACAAGAGTTGTATAATTTGCAAGCAAATAAAGGTGATTCTGATTATCAGAAGAGATGCTAAGCTACTCTGACGACTCAACTACTCAACTATGCAAAATGAGAGGTATTTGTGGTGGTTGGATTGAAGTGTTCCCCATAGTCTCAAGCATTTGAGTACTTGGTCCTAGTTGCTGGCACTGTTTGAGTGGGTTTAGGAGGTCTGGCCTCGTTGGAGGGGTTGTGTCACTGGAGGACTGCTTTGAGGTTTCAAAAGCCATGCCCCATTTCCAGTGGCTCTCTGTGCTCACTATTTGCAGTTCAAGAGAGCAGTCAGAAGTTCTTTCAACAATGCTTGTCTGCTACTACATTTCACTACCCAATGGTGAGGGACTCTTAGCCCTCTGACCCCTGAACCACTAAGAAACCCTTCCTCCTGTAAGTTGCCTCAGTGTTCTATCACAGCAAAAGAAAAGTAACTAATATAGTATTTTGTAAAGTTACTGAAATTGCAGAAACAATGGATTTGAATAATAACTAGGAAACAATTTAATAATAACAAATACATCAATAACACAACAGACTAGAGGGAAAAGAAAAGCAAGATTGCATAACCCTGAAGAAATACACTGTGTTACATATATTTTTGTTTCTAATATATTAAAGACATTATTGTTATTTAGTAATCATTAATTTATTAATACTAAAGCAGAGATTTCTCATTGATTTCTTGTGATTTGATAATTTTATGATACAGTGATACTATTTTTTTTGTTGTTGTTGTTGTTGCTGTTGTTGCTGTCTGAGATAGGATCTTGTTGTGTAACCGAGGCTTTTCTTCAATCCTCCTGCAATCCTCCTGCTTCAGTTTCCGTGCTCAGTTCATGATCAGTTATTCTTGTAAGCTGATAATTCAGTGGGAGAAAGGGAAAGAGAGAGACTGCAGGTGGTTTGATAATAAAGGAAGGCCAGGTCAATGAAAACTAGCTTTCTGTACTTCATCCTAGTTAAAAAGTTGAGAATCAATGAAACTAGTACTCTAAACTATAAACTGACTTCCATACTTCATCTAAAATCCATTTGTCTCTTTAAATGAGATCAATAAGGAAGGCTGAAATAGCATTACATAGATCAACACAGCTCATGGACCTTCTTTAGACTAAGAACTCAGCACACAATATTAAAACACCAAATTGCACTGAGAAGTCTGCTTCCAAGTTTTTGACAGTTTCAAAACATGGGTTTGTTTGTTTGTCTGTTTGTTTGTTTGTTTCTTGAAGATCATTATGACCTAAATAAGTAAGCTTATCACTACCTGTTAAAAATCCTCACAAAAATAATTTTAATGTCCTATTGAAAATACTTATGAGAACTTTGAATATCTGTATGGAATTCCCATGGGTGTTAATTAAAAATAATTTAAATCTAAACAAGAAAAATAAGTTGAGTAGTAGCACATGCCTAGGATCCCAGCATTCAAGACAAAACAGGAGGCTCACAAATTCAGGGCAAACCTGTGCAACATAATGAGATGTAGGCTAGCCTAACCAGGTGCAATCTCTTGTAACTATCACAGAGGTAGGCATAGAATTGTAAAAACAAAAACAGAGGTACTGTATTTCTTCACCAAAGCAGTTTTTAACAGACATGACGTGAACTCACAGCAACTGTGGCTATATGTACAAGAACTGCAGGAGATCAAGCCAACCTAGATCCCAGCATGGATCGGGGGAGGGCTCATGAAGGGGGAGGGCTCATGAAGCCACACCCTTCGCTGAGGAGCTGTTGATATGGTTTCTGGGGGGTGGAGTGTTGCAGTAGTAGAGGTAGTAGTGTGTTGTTTTGTCGTTGCTGTTTCAAGGGTGTGACCCTGCCACCCATGTTCCAGTAGATGGACCTATAATGACTCACTCACACATAGACAGCCCTAAGTGGACCCAATGGACTTTTAAAAAGAGTATATGAAAGGCAGTGAAGAGGATATGAAAGCAATTAAAGAGGAAGAATTTGGGATTGAATTTAATTTTTTAAAAATTTGTAAACAATTTCTTCAAAATTGTTTGAGAGATGGCTCAGTGGTTAAGAGCACTGACTGCTCTTCCAAAGGTCCTGAGTTCAGTTTCCAGCAACCACATGGTGGCTCACAACCATCTGTAATGGGATTTGATGCCCTCTTCTGGTGTGTCTGAAGACAGCTACAGAGTATTCATCCATAAAATAAATAAATCTTTAAAAAAAAAAAAAACTCATACACATTAAAAATACACATGCACATAAAAATAAATGTTTTTACAAAAATTTGTAAACAGATATACTTTCTCAGAAAAATGCCTAAAGAAACTTTTAACATATATTTGGCATTTTAACAGCCACTGGCATTTGAAGAAATAACGAACAATACTAAAATAGATGACAAGGATTATTACCCCATGGAACTTCTCAGTAATGTCTTACTCAAAGGCTACATAATAAGTAACGCCTAATAATAGAACATCGTATATCTGAGTTACTGAATTTTTTCAAGGGAGTCTAAAAGAAATCAGCTTTGTTAACAGATCTTGTTATAATTTAAATGATATTCAGTTCGCAGCTTAGTATTAATTTAACTATCTTAGTTGTGCATATCAAAGATCATTCTATAGTAAATTGCATGGCCTCAGGCAAATGTGTTATCACCAGCACTTCATAAAACATATAAGCTAAAATTTCTAAGACTAAAGGCGATGGCGTGGGGAAGGGACGGTGGGATCACTCGCCTTGTGATGAGTGTGCTGGGTTCTGTTCTCTACTGATCTATGCTTGTCTCCCACTTCTTTCTTCTCCAGTGCTTCTGTTTTGAGTGAATTTGATTATACCTGCCTATTCTCATGTGTTCTTTCATTGTTTTTTTTCTTCGCAAAAATATGTCTACCTCCCCTGTAATTCCACTCATGGCTGCCTGGTGCCCCATGGGATGCCATGGTGGTCTTACTCTCTCCCTCCTTACTGTACATTTTACAGCTCACGGATGGTCTTTCTCTATCCCTCCTTACTGTACATTTCCAGCTCACACTCCCTACCTCCCTCACCTAACCAGCCACAGTTCCTTAAATGCTCCTTGTGTTTTCCTGCCCAGGATCCTTCCTGCTGCCTATGAACCCACTTGCATTGCTTTCTAACATGTTTGCATTTCTAGGTAGCTTTCTTTTGACATTTCCTCTGACCCACTGACTGGGAGTTAAACTCTCTTCTCCATTACTCTGATTTGACTGTTGTCCCTTCCCATCTCTTGTTGCTAATCATAGCTATGGGGTTTTTTCCCCCAATATTATCTGAGCTCCCCCTTTCACTTGATTAGATTTATATCAAGTGTACTGCACTGTATTACAGTTGTGTCTACATTTACCTATTTTTCTATTATGCTGTTTCTTGGGGGAAGCTGACAGCTGACATTTATTGAGGGATTACTAAGTGTCAGGAATGGTTCTTAGTGTTTTGCACATATAAACCTATTTGACCCTTATAGTAGTCTTAGGAGTTTCAGCTATGATCACCCTAATGCTAAAGATGATAAAACAGACAAAGGGAGGTAATGCCATCTTATTCTTATTACACGACAAGACATCCAAATGAGAGTCTGCTCCTTAACTCTTCTTAACTACTTTGCCACCATGCCTTGTCCTGGCAGATTTCCTTCTCCTTCCACCTTCTTCCTCTGATCTCTCGCTTTCTCCTGTCTTCCTCCCTCTTTCTTCCTGCCCATCCCATCATCCTTCCTCTTCATTTTTCCTCTGATTCTCTTACTTTCTTTTCTTTACTTTTCAGAGTCTTTTACACTTCCTGGCATGTGTTCCTTGTGCTCCTCAAACAAGTGAATCACTGTAATCTGAATATGCACAATAAGGTCTTTGGGAAAGGGAAGTTCAGTTTCTTCCTGAAGTTGAAGAAATCTAAATGAACAGAACTCTAAAGCTGGTCATCAGCAGGGCTCATCTGAAGAGAGACTTAAGCACACTCTGAGTCCATTCACTCCTCAAATAAATTTTAAGTCATGCCCAGATGACCACATTGAAACTTCTAATAACCAATGTCAGCAATCCTTTCACTCCATATTTGAATGATTTTATTAAGTAACTTTATCACATAAAACTGCTTGTAGTGTGACATATTTACAAGTTTTTATCCTGCGTATTAATGATTAACACAAACGATTTCTCTGTTTAAAGCAGGTGTGAGGCTTAAGATTCCTAAGTTTGACTCTACACTAGCATGTTTCACTCGGTTTGGAATGTCCTTTCTCTGGATCAGAAGGTTAGTGACGTCATGTGAGTGAGATGGGAGGGCTTGTGACTACCATGTCAGTGCAGTTGAGTGGTTGCACTCTCCATGGGATTGTTTCACTTTCTGCTGCTAAGAATAAAGCTCCCAGAGTCAGGAAAAGTGACCAAAAAGTTACTGACAGTTTTTTCTCATGTGCTTCCATCTCCTCCATTTATAAACCTTTCTGGTGAGAAAAGTTAGATGATCACATCACACCAAGGGTAACACAACAAAGCCTGGCAGGCAAATCTTAACATGGCCAAGAGATGGCTCGTTTAGTTTGCTTTGTTATTTGAGGATAATACAATGGTTTCCTGATTTTACGTAGTTGAGGCTCTGACTTACTCAGTTCTCTGGAATCTTTAAAATAAACCTTAAAATAGAGAAATACAGATCTCTCTCTCTCTCTCCCTCTCTCTCTCTCTCTCTCTCTCTCTCTCTCTCTCTCTCTCTCTTTCTCTTTCCCCTTCTCTCTCTTTGGATTTCTCTTCATCTTTGTCTGTCTCTGTCTGTCTGTCTCTCAGATTATCATATGAAGTCTGTAAATGCACAACTGTGGGATCCTTTTCTTTTTTAAAATTTACATCCAAATTAGCTCTTTCAGCAGCTCATGTAGATGTGGGATTGTATGCCCATGTCTCTCTCCTCACAAGACCATATTGTCTATTTCTCTGACACAGTGTAGAGTTCAACCACAAAGTCTAGACATGGGCTTGGATACTGGCTGGAAACACAGCATAGAAACTTCGGGGATAGAAATGATAAATTACTACATTAATTCACACACTGTTCTTCTATACATGATGTAGAGCTATTGGGTTTTATGGTTTAAAATTCTGAGTTATTTTATCTTGAGCCTCAAAATTTGGATCATCCTTCCCATCACTCACAGAGTGCGGCAGTCAGGCTTGGCAGGTATCCCAGTTTTATCTCACTGGTTTAGAAATGAACTACAGAACATTATGTGAGGACCGGTGGGAAGGTCGTCAAGACCTCATCAGGAAACTTTGAACTACAACAATAACATAGGGATAGAAAACTCCTCGTTTTTACTGTTTTTTTTTTACAGTGAAACATATCACACCGCCTGCCCCCACTTCAGCTGATGTAACCAGAGACATAAAGGAGGTGAGGCCCAGTGTTTGCAACATATTTTGATAACTGTGAAATGTTTTAATTTTATTTAAAATATGAAAAAGTAGATATAATAGTAACATTACACATTCACACACTCAAATACACACATGATCTTAATGACTTCCTCTTGGATTTATTTTCTTTTTTTCCCTTATAGTAGGACGATTGATGGAAGCAAACATGCCCAGAGCTCTAGAAAACCATCATACTAACACTGAACTCAACTGATTTACAAAGGAAGCTCTTGGAAAGCTCCAAAACAGCTCTATGATTGTGAAGAAAGGGCCCTGGCCCTGTAAACTCATCTCAGATCTTCAAGGTGAATTTGTCAATTGGACTACCACTTACCCTAGATCTGCAACAGAGTAATAAGGGGGATTTATGGTTTGTCTGGCCCTCTCCGTGGCACATTATAAGTGTCACATCATTTGGTTCTTTAATAACTTGGATAGGACCTGAATAAATTAGTCAGGTGTTTTTATCACTGTTATGCACCTGCCTAAACCGAGGATCTGATTCTTCTAATTAGTGCCGGAATCAAAAATCAGAATCCAATCTTATTGGAACACCTGCTCTCTTACCAGTTGTCATGGTGTGGATCAATACATACATACACACAAAATAATATTTTAATGATTTATAAACATCAAAATATCATTTAAATGAAATACATAGTATTAGTTCCAAACAATGCATTTTGTTTTTTACTAACGAAAGCATCCTTTGGTCCAAATACTAGAGCTACATTCAAGTAGAATCAGTTGTCAAACAAACTATCGAGTTTCTTTTAATATATATGCACACACAAATATACAACTCAGCCTCAAATCTACATCTATTTTTTAGTCAAATATATATATATATATACACATATATATATGTATATATATATATATGTATATATATGTATATATATATATTTTTATATATATATAATAAATGTTAATACATTTCTTCAATTTAAATTGTTTCAAATTCTTTAAAAGGCTTTGTAATCCTTAATTTTGTCTCTTGTACTAGGAATAAAACCCAGCATTGAAGCATGGCAGGCAAGCACTTTACCACTGCATTATATTCCGGCTCATCTGGATTCCTGTAAATCCAAATAATGGTGAAAGACGAAGATTGCACTGATCTGTGGCTACAGGACAAATGTTTATAGACCACTGTAAGGGGTGATGCTGGTTTAGTAAGTTAGTGGTTGTAGATTCTCCTCCAACACTCATGACTTCACTAGTACTGACTAGTTAGTTGGGTTCCAGTTACAGGCCCAGTTTCCCCCTTGTTAAGTGGGTCATAAGTCTAACTAGAGCTGTTGGTTACCACCAAGACACTAGGACAGGGCAGAAAGAACACCTAACGAATGAAGAACACATCAGAAAGCATCAGACGTCAGAGTGTCCTGGAGAATCATAGAGGAGAGGGACTGTGACAATGGTAAGTAAAACAGCACTGAAAATGTGAACTTAGACTTGAGGGAGGTAAAAGGAGTAAGATGGATAGCTGTGGAAATAGTGTCCCTCACAGAAGTGGCACACGCAAATACTCCATGTATCCATGTACTGAGTGAGTTCTATATATTTAGCAATCACCCAACTGTGAAAGACATACTAGAACACACTGGATACAGGATTTTAGAGGTACATAGCTCTGAAAAACTCACACAGTGATGACATGAGACAGCTCATGAGTTCAGTAGATGCTGAGGTGGGGGGACATTCACTGTATCTAGAATTGGGCATAGACACATAACTTTAGAAACACCTGATATATCCAGTGAATGTTGTCATTTTGTATGAGTGAACAGTTGGCTCTCTGTCTTAATAGAAAGCAACTAAGATGTTGATTGTAATGATATTAACAAAATGGACAAGGTTCATACCACAAGTACACGTGATTTTTGTCATTCTTAAAATTGTAACATGGTCTAAGCTTTGTAAAAGTCTTTCTGATGTAATGAACTTAAGGGGAAAAATAACAACACATACTTTCCAGAACTGAAGTGTAAGCTACAGGTAATTTCATAGATGTTTATGGTATTAGCTAGAATCTTGTGTATGCCAGTGATTGGGTAAAAGAGTACAAAGGTTTGGGCTATGTTGAAACTGGGGGGTGCCATCTAATCTTCAATAGCTCTCTCACTTAAGAATCTCAGATTCATCTCATATGACAGAACTTTAGACTGCTATCATGGCCTCCACAGGCAGGTTTTGCGGTACTGATCAATTTTGTCTGCTCCTGCCCATCTATGTCTCCCTAAGTTACCTTTCCAATCACAAGGCAGACTTCTTGGAATCATTCAAGCCCTCCCCTTAAGTCCTATGAGCTAGTTCTAACATTCATTTTGGCACAGAAGCTGTAGGACCCCGAAGGGCTGCTATGCCCTGGCTGAGACTTTCCGTGTGCTGCTGTCTGCAAAGTAACATTCTGCAGTTTTTCTAAGAACAAAACATCCTGTTGAAGGATGATGCCCCAGGAAGGAAATTTACACTTGACATCCTATTGCCCCCCAGTTGAGTTCCTGTTCTTTCCTGAGTTTGTGTTTTTCCTGTCCTGGCTTTGTGTATATATTGAACCTGCCCAGTAGAGGCATTGGCATTCTCTCACAGTGAATGACCCGAGTCTGAGTTGTTCTTTAATCCCCCAGACCTACGCCCGAGCTCGGTACCGCGAGCAGCATCGGTGCTGTCAGAAGCCATTGGAAGTCTAATGTCAGATGTCCTGACAATTCTCTGGGTGGCTTTAGATGTCTGTCCTTGGCATCTCCAGAGCAGACAGACCCCTTGAAAAGAGTGTTGTTGAATTGTGACTGATGCCTTTCTTTTGTCTTCTTTACTGAGATAAATTGTCTAAATACTGCCATGAGCACTAAAAGTTATACAGTGCTGTATCCTGACTGTTAGCACTCCATCCCGCCCTTAGGTCAGATTTGTTATAAAGATGAATCATGGGCACTGTCTGATGAATGAATAAAATAATATGACTGGATGAAAGCTTACTGAGACCACGGGTTTTCCATCAGTGAAGACGTTTGTACTTTGTTCTCATTCGCTTTAGCCTTGAAATGTGATTTTTTTTTCCCATTAAGTTTCTACCAATAATATTTTCATTAGGAGTATCAGCTTGTGTTAAATGTTTTGAAACAGTGAATTCATCAATTACCTACCATTCCATTAACAATTTTCTTTGTGACTCCCAACAATATTGCATTCTGTATTTCAAAATAAGCAAAATGCTTATGGAATTCTTAATCAAATCTAACTGTTGAGTACGAAAGAGAAAAAGCCTTCCATGTCGGTGGCTTTCAGATCATTTGTTACCATGACACAAGGTATTTTTCAGAGTTTTCTTGTGGAATATATGAAATTGTGAACTTAGAAAAATGTGGCCACACTAAGCATGGCATCTCCAGCTTGAGGAGAGTATTGTCCATCATCTTCAGCCATGATGCACACAGTATGCCATGGTCCAATTTACATTGCTTATATATTCAGAGAAAGGCAAGGCTCTCATCAGATGCCAAAGCCCCTAGTCCTGCCCCTAAATGACATCAATGCAGCTAGAACTTACTGGTCCAAGTGGCATCCTCACTGGAGCCTCCTTCTTTAACACAACTCTAGAACGCTTAACCTACCTTCAGTTGTTACTGTTGATTCAGCTGAGAAAGGCAGACAGTGTACATAAACAAGTTCAATACAGGATTCGTGAGGTGTGGTCCTTTAACCCCTCCTACATCCTGTTCCAGAAATGGTAATGTCTCATCTTTTCCCTTTTAGTTCTTCCTTTATGTTTTTGTTCAGTCCATTAAAAGATATGATTCAAATACTTTATTTTGGGTTTGTGAATCTTTCTTTGCTTTGCTTCCCAAGAATTTATGGTTATTAATGTGCCTGGAGGGCTATCATTGCGTCAATGAAATTTCCCATGTGACAGGGGCTCAATCTGTTTGAGAAAACATTGTTATGATGCAATCTTATTAATCAATATCATAAGCCTTTGCGGAACCCTAAATGTTATCAGTCATGATTTAACCTAACATGGCTTTCCAATGCTGCCAAACTATATTAGAGCACACTGTTGTTTTCTTAGGCAAAATCTTACCCTTGAGTTCTTATTTTAGGGATCTTGCCCCTTACCGGAAGTGCTCATACATAACTCTGGAATGTCTTTTAGGATTCTCACTCCTTCCAAGAAGTGCTTATACATAGCTCTGACATTTCAGGACAACCTGACACAAAAATGTGCCCAGCTTGCTTTTGGCTTTCATTTCTGTCCCCTTGATATATGTGCTTTAGTATTATCCTAAGTAATAACAAATAACTATTTTATATTTTGTTCTTCCCCATAAAGATTATTTTAAAATTAAAAGAATCATATACTTCATATACAATGCCATCTTTAAAATATTTATATGTATGTGTATACATATATATAACTCAGAGTGTTGGCACTTGCTGTACTCGATTGAACCATATGAGATTAACATGGTTCTTAATCTAAGACAGCCAAACAGCCAGATATTTATGATTCCATATCATTAAGCAATCGTTATCTAGGGATCTCTCTTTAAAAAGTCTTAACTCTTAGCTTTCTCAATATCTAATTTAAAACTCCATGTTTCCGTTAGTTCTTACCATGGGACCTTTTAATCACTACTCAAGATTAACACATTGAAAAGTTCTTCCTACTTTGACTAAAAGGCTCTGTTACTATAAATTCAGTCTATGGTGATGACTTTCTTCACCTTGCAAGCTGCGACGTACTAGGAGTGGAGTAGAACATACAGTGATTATACGGGGATGGGGGCACAATTGGGACATTAGCAAACTCAAGACCGGGGCTACTCACCCTACACACGGGTCACAATGAACTTGCATGACTCCCTTTTATCAACTACCTTTAAACCTGTGGGTTATTCACATGTTAGCTGTTCCCTTATGTGTTTGCAAAATCAAGAATGACTTTGTTCTTCAGCACACTTTCTGTTGCATAATGGGAAGTCTATCTATTTAATAATATAAGTAGATTAATATTAAACAAAATTCAATCAGTTTCTCAGATGCAAGACTGGCCAACTATAAAGTAAATGGCAGTTCAAGAGTTGTGGGCTATTTTTGGTTGCAAATCTCTGCTCATTCCCTCCTCCCTCTTCACTCCGTCCTGTTTTCTTTATTTCCATCAGGGTCTTGACTCCCAGTAACAAGATTAATCATGCTTAAACTTCTTAGTTTCTCTTTTTCAAACATGCTGATCCATCCTGGAATCCTTTGGATTGAAATTATGAAAAAAAATCTTTCAGTAATTTTATTAGAAATCTGTTTCCATTGTCCTCCATGTGATTGATGTTGAATTATGAAAAGAGGCACAGAACTAATCACAAAAATGTCAACCACCTTTGCATTCAATAGATATGGAAATCAGTGGTCCGGATCTCTCCTGTTTACCACACTCCACACCTGTCACCCTGCCAGATGTTGAAAAATGTTCTAGTGTCTGCAAGGTGCAGGAATGTGCCTCCCGAGTGCTAAGAAACATTTATCTGGCAAAAAACAGTTACATTGAACGACATGCTGTTGAAGGATGGACCTGAATTGTGAGAAGTTGTGAGGAGAGTATAGGAGCAGACATACATCAAGCCACTTTCCTAGAGCAGATTTGAAAGTTGAATAATTCCTTATGTGTTTTATGGTATTTTGACACTTAAACTTTTGCAGAGACAACTGCAAAAGTTTAAGAGTTAGGAGTTCTTCACAGACATGGAAAGATTAAAATTCATGTAACCAATTTTCAGATTGGAGGTTGACTTGCAACAAGTCAAAAAAAAAAAAAACAATTAAAAAAATAGAATAAGGGGTGTGTTTCCTACAGTTTATGGAGGTGAGATGACATTCTCGTTACAGTCAAATCTGAAGTTACATGAATCTATTAGTTATCATTTGCCTATTGTTTCTCATAAAACTTATGACATAGCTCTAATCACCTTCCACCACGTCTATGTAATAATGCTCTTAGGTACCTCCTTAATGCAATCTCATAAAGTAATCTTATACTTTGCACCCATTAATTTAAAAATCTATTGTTCTATATCTTTAAAAAGGAGTTAAGTATTAATAGGGTTTTTTAATTACTATGATTATGATAAGGATGTGGAGAATAAGAAATTACAAGTTCATTTCACATTACTAGATGATATGAGCATGATATGCCAGACGTTTGTGTGTAGCTTTATTTGGGAATGTTCTTCCTCCTGTCGTAGTACACCACTTCCCAGACACTCATCAGGTTACTATGGCATCTTTATTTGCTTCGGCTCATGTTCTTGTGTCCACTAATGTTCAGTTGTGAAATGTTTTGACTGGTTAACTTGGCAGCCATGGTTAATGTGGAGCTAAGAGAATAGCTTAGAGCAATTGGAGTGGTCCAGAAATAAACAGACTGGGCATCATTGTCTCAAGCTCACATTAAGTCATTGTGAGCTTTACTACATGACAAGATAGCCATAAATCTTGACAAAACAGTATAAGCAAGTAAAGCAGTTTTTAAGTGTTTGTGATTATCTTTCTTCACTTTATCACTGGTCACTATGGCAAAAAATACTTGCTACTTTGAGTCAAGATATTTAATAGTTCATAACATTTGCAAGTTATAAAAATGAGCAAGTTTGTTTTATTGTTTCCTATAATTTGGAAGTCATATGGCAAAGACAAAATGAATATGGAGTATGAGTTTGGATATTAAGTCTCTTGCAGGTCAAATGACTTATTTCAATTCTTTCTCTTCAACGCTTTGTATTATTACTAGAATCAGATATAAAATAATTGCTCCATGACTCAAGTATACAGTATCTTCAGCAATGGGGTCTTATCATCAAGTTCTGGAGGATTACTAAGAACAGTGGCAAGAGCCTACAATGTTTATGGTGGGGGAGGAGTCTGCCTACTAGCATCTCAGTGAACAACAACTTCAAAGAAGATAACCCATACCTAGCACTAATAGTCTATACATGTGAGAGAAGCATTGTATCTGGTTATAGGGTAATGTCATTTAAACTCCCTTAATGTATGCATATATGCTAGAAAGACTCTTCAGCAGTAGATTTCCATATGCTGTCGTCAAAGAAGGTATTTAGTGTTGGTTATCTTTTCATACTCCTTCTATGCTGCCTCTTATCCTCTATCCTACTTAATCCGTCCTGTTCCATTATTCCATTTACCCCTTCACACCATCTGCATCATATACCACTTCCCTTGAAATACCTTCATGGCTCCTTGTTTTGTGCCTTCTCTCTGTATTTCTGTTTAAACTCACTTTTCTAAAGATTCAGAGCTAGCATCCACATATCAAAGAGCATGTGGCTTTTGTTTTTCTGGGTCTAGGTTACCTCTAAGTTGGTACTAATCTGGAAGTGTCATCTATATTGGCTCACTTTTGTAGTAGTGGAAGGTTCAGTGCCAGCTGCCATGGGAGACAAGTAATCAGCAGTCTTATGCAGCCTTAAACCCTGTGAGCCACAATAATGACTAACCTGAAAGATATGCCCACTGGATCAATAGCAAAGCGATTGTTGTGGGTTCAACCAGCTACTTTCTAATTTGATTTAAAGCCTGATGCACAAGATGAAATGCATGTCTCCTACCATCAACTGGACTCAATCATATGATTTGCTAGGTCATAGGCCATAGAGTAGAGCCTAATATTATTATTCTGCTAAATGGACATAGGTTAAATTTTTACCCATACATCACTGCACCTCTCAACCTTAATCAGAGAAGCTTCATTTTGTAGTACATGCCAACTAATACAGAGTCTGACAACTAATTAATATTCAGATATTAATAGTCTGCTCTAAGTAGGACATCTATACAACATCCCCCATCAAGGTTCAAGAACCATCATGGAAGAGAGAGCAGAAAGATTGTAAGGTGTAGGGGTGGTAAACACCTGAATGAAAACAGTATTTGTCAGACAACACAGGACTGTTTCACACATAAACTCACAGTGGTTGCATGCCCAAAAATCTGTACAAGACCAAGACAGACAAACATTTCAGCACTGCTGGGGAGGGGTTCATAAAGTCTCATATGTAGCTGAGGAACTATTGGCCAGCAGTTTGGCCAACTGATGGCTGCTGTGGGAGGTAGTCATTTATCTTCAGGTATGTGGTCTTGCAGAGTCTGTCTATGCAACAGTAGATGGCCCTATAGCTAGATACATGAAGGCAGACCTAAGTGGACTCAGTGAGTTTGAAACAGAGCACATCACTTTGGAAGGGGAAAACAGTTAAGAGGATAGAAGAAAGACTGGATGAGATGCAATGGGCATAGATTTGTTCAGAACCCATATGCATATATGAAATTTTCAATAGAGTGCTTATCCTAAATAAAGATAATTTGTTCTTTTAGTCATAGGGTATAAGAAGTGTTTTATGTACTACACATTGCAAATTTTCTCACCATGGTTTCTGCAAAGTTTTTTTTTTCTTTGTTTCAAATATAATTAAGAGAGAAGCAAAATGAAAACTTGTATTATATAATGAAAAAAGCATTTAAATACATTTTTAAAGAGATGAGGATTGTTTTCATAGAAAAATCAGTGGAGTGAAACAAAAGAGACTCTTGGCTTGCTGGGTGCGGGCTTTTCTTTCTCTTTCACAGGAGAGTTCATACAAGTTCATGCAGCAAAAACAGCCCACGCAGGAAACTGAGCATGGTGGAGAACAGGGCTCATGGATTGCTTAGGGTAAGCTTTTAATTATCCTATGTTCTTTAATATCTGAAAAGTTTGGTTCAAAAAGTTAAAATGGATCTTGCTCACGACATACTGTGTGGTCTGTAAGGGACACATGAGCTTGAACTTGATGATATCTGTCTCATCTTACTGCTTCTCTCATCATATTTCAAAACCATTTTAAGGAGATATGATCAATATACAAATCCTGTGTGTATTGAATGCATGTAAGTTTCTAAGTTTGGGGACAGATATGCACTTGTGAAATGATCAATACTCTCTTCCTTTTAATTGAGGGAAATTTTAAAAATACAGCAAAGGAGAAGATTGCATTTAATGTGGCCCCATGGATCTACTTGTTTACTTAACTGGTATTCACCCGTTTCTCGTTGCTCTACATGAAAAAGTTTTAGTAGTTTTGCAAAAGTTTCAATTTTTTAAATTTATTAATTTAGACGAAGACTCACTATATAACCCATGGTAGCTTGAAAATCATTTTGCATCCTGGACCACCCTCAAAATCAAAATACTCTTGCTTCTGTGTCCCAAGTGTTAGGGATACAGGCAAGCCATTCTCTGTGGCTACTACAGCATTTGAATTATCATCCCACTTTGCCATTCAGTACACACCATTAGCAATTGGCACTCTCCCTATAACATTTGCTGCTCCGGCAACTACCATCAATTGCTTGTTAACATCAAATACCTAGTTCATGTTCAAACTTCATGATTTCTATCACTGTTTGGTCTAAATTAGAGTCCCAGAATCTGCCCTACAACATCCAGCTGTGTCTATTAACCTGAAACAGTTTCTTATCTCCATTCCCTTGTGCTTAGCACATTTACTCATTCAGAAAACTATGTCATTTGCCTACAGAACGCCAAAAGTTCGGGTCTGGTTTTCTCCTTCTTATCCTGCCTGTCTCCTCTCTCTTACAGAAGACTAAACTGAATCTGGGAGATAATAAGTGAGTCACTGTTGTTGCATAACCAAGTCACAGACAAGCAGGGCTGGAACTCAACTCTGCTGCTCTTGAGCGTAGTAGAGCCTTATACAGTATGATGAAAGGAAACAGCAAGCTGATTGCCAGGTGACAGCTTGAGTTGGGAGCCTATTGTATTGTCTAGCTGAGGAACCTTGGCTATGTTACCTCTGAAACAGGAGATTGATGAAATCTGCCCTGAAGCATCAAAGATGATTTAGAAGTGAAGTATAAGCTATGTATATTGGCACATGCCTGTGGTCTCAGCACTTGGAGGCTGAAGAATCTCAAGTTTAAAGCAAGCTTGGCTTACACGAGACTCTGTACTGCACACAACAAAAAAAAAAATACAGGGTTGAAATATAGGAAACTTTTTGTTGCTGTTGTTCATTACTCACATGTACTACACAGTAGCTGCTTATACATCACTTAAACATTGTCTCTGAGAAACAACATACTAGGAGTTGGAAGTTATTGTTTAATTTGTTTGTTTCTTTTTTTGTTTGTGTGTGTGTGTGTGTGTGTGTGTGCCTGCACACATATGCAAGTAACTATATGTGAGAAGGAGACCTGAGTGTTGTATGTATACTTGTACACCATATACATGACCTGGTGGAAGCCCAAAGGTGACATTGAGGGTATTCTCTAATCACTCTGTATTTTATCTATTGAAGCAGTCTTTCAAAATACCTGGATCTCACTTTTCAACTAGTCTAGCTAGCCAACTTGTTCCAGGAATCTTCTGGGTCTTCCTATTGAGAAGTGACATCACAAGCATGTAGACATGCTCCGAAGGCATTTATACGTGTGCTGATGAACACTGGTCTTCACACTTGTAAGTCTCGTGCATTATATGCTGAGCTGAGCCACTTCCCAGATGTGAACACACTAGTTTCATCTCGTAAGCTTTTATATCTTAGATCTTCAACACGTCTAAGCATAACATGTTCTACTAAGATAATGAATTCTTTGAATAGTTACTAAAACATATTTTAAGCCCAGTGTATCCTACATTGTTGGTATGTCCAGTGTTGGAAGTGGGATATCAAAGTCTCCTAGAGTTATTGTGCTATAATCTATCCCTCCTTTCACATCTATTATTTGCTCCATATATTCAGTTATGATATTGGGTACACCTGGCTTTTAACTGTTGTTAATTTTTTTGATGAATTGATGTCTCCATTATTGAATAATTGCTTTATTTTTAAAACAGTTTTCTACTTAAAATCTGTTTTGTTTTATAAACATATAATAACTTTTTCTATTGGTTTCCATCTGTGTGGAATATCCTTTTCTAGCCCTTCAAGGGTGCGATTTTGGTAAGACTCAAAAAGGAAGACCTATTTTCTATCTTACTGTATGATAAATACAGTTTGGAATAATACATTGCTGAAAGAATGACTATTTTATTAACTCATTGTTTAATAAGACCTTTGGTGAGGTGATAAACATGCTAGCTAGTTTAAATTAATTATTCCACTATATATGCATAGATTAAAGCCTTACTTTAGTTCCACATATATAGACCAGGATTGTTTCCCAATTACAAATGAATTCATTATTAAATTGTCAGTCTTTAATTTTTAGTGTGTGTGTGTGTGTGTGTGTGTGTAGGTGTGTGTGTGTGCTACAGAACAGACAGAACAGTATAGACAGACACCTCAAGATTCTCTTCTTCCACTGTGGATTCCTTTCAAAGAAATCAAAAAGTCTGAGCAGTGAGTGTCCTTACCCTCTGTTTCATGTCACTGACCCCCATTAAACCTTTTTGAATGTTAAAGAAAAACCTACTATCACTTTTGTTTCTATCCTTTTACCTTAGATATGATCTATCTCAACAAGTCTGATTTGGCGGAAACTTTAGGACCCCTCTTTACCTTCAAATTCTGTCTCTAACTTGAGTATGACTCAAAGTATCTTATGTGTGCACCAAATACAGTAACTTTACTTTCTTCTTAAGAAAATGGGTCAAGGTACAAAGTTATTAAGCTAATCTTCTTGATACACATTTTATACAATGACTTCCTAATACACATACTTACTGATTGTCCATTTTATTATATTTCATCTAAAGTTTTAGTATATTAAATAAAATTAAGCCAGCCTACTTAAAATAGAATGATTTAGTGGCTGTAAAGGCAGCTGTTGTAAAATGAATGCCCCTTTCCACACCAATAAATTATTCGTTAGGGATGGAGGTGATACCTAATGGCAGCTACCTTTTATCCAAGAGGAACACAAATGAATTCTGGGTCTCTAGAGTGTTATAAAAAATAAATAATGGAGAATATTTCATAGAGAAAGGATTAGCAATGATAAATCTGGACATCCCAGTCAAGAAAATGAGGAGAAAACCAGGTCCAAGGAAGGAAATGTCCTAAGACCTCAGAACAATTTAGACGAAGGACTAAATGTAAATTTCAGTGACATAAAGGAAATCTGTGAAAGAGAAATAAGAAACAATGAAATAAAATTAAGTGCACAGGCAGATAAAACATAGAAATGAAGCCTCTACTTCAAACAAGTGAAGCAAAGCAGCATTAAGTTTTCTTCAAGATAAGAAAGAGGGGGTAAATGGAGAGTAATTCACTTGATAAATTTTAAGGTTGAAGTACATGGTGGATACAGAATTCCTGAAACTCTTATAGTTGAAAATCTGCTGAAGGTTGCATTGAGCACTTGTGGAATGTAGAAAAGAGTCACAGAAACTGATGAGTGTCAATGATCCTGATGGGAATAAATTTGAACTAGCAAAGACTGGAAATTGTTTTTTAAGGGATGACTAGACATTGGTTAGCATCTTCTTTGATGCAGTCAGAAACTGCACTTAGAAAGTCAATATTAAGTAAGAAAGATCTGGTTTTGCTCATGGTTTCAGAACTATCAGCTAATGGCTGACTTCATGGTTCTCAGCTTGAGGTGAGTCAGAGCCTCTGGACAGAATGGTATGGAAGGGTGTTGTCACTCATTTCATAGTGGCTATAAAGTAGAGACTAAACCAATCAAGGTCTCAGTAAGATATATGGCACAGAGGACACACACCCATGACTTTTCCCAATCAGGCCCTTAGCTCTGAAATTTTCTATTATCACCCAATAGTACCATCAAACTATGACTGCAGGAATTAAAGAATTAGCTCATTGGTGAAAACAGAGGCATCACGGTCCAGCCATTTTCGCCAAGCCCTAATCTGTGTCCCACCAACATCAAAGAACAAGCCATTGACAGCAGAGCCTTTAAGAGATATGTCCTATCCAATACATAACAACTTACAATTATGCCAGGCCTTGAGGACATCTCAGGTTAGGAAAAGGCAAGAAGCAAGTAAATGGTGGAACCCTATAAATAAAGCAGGCTACAAAGAAGGAGGCAATGCTCTGGTCACAGTGGGACTGTTCTTAGATTTAAACAAGCTTCAGAAGAGAAACAGATGCAAGCATGGGTGACAAACCATAAGTAATACAGATTGTAATCACTAGTAAGAACTACACAAGGACAGGATGACTCTGGACAGAAAGATGTCTTTCAAAGTCCAGGAGCCCAGAGACAGGGCTAGGAGAAAAATGCAGTTGAAACAGAGATATAATTGGATTAGGGGAGATTAAAACTGCCCTAAGAATTATCACTGAGAATCCTAGAGTTTCTCTGTTTCAAAGGCCTTCTGATACCTTCCAACAGACCAATAGACTCAGAAAAAGAGAAAAGAAATATAATAAGAGAGAGGAAGAAGAGGAAGAGGAGAGAAGAGAGGGGAGAGGAAGGGAGGACAGGCAAAAGGCATCGAGATGGGAGTAGAGAAAAAGGGAGGGAGAGGAAGAGAGGAGAGGACAAAGAGGAAGGGAAGAGAGGGAAAGGGAGGGGAGAAGATAAAGAAGGAAAAAGATAGAGACAGAACCAAGGGAGGGAGGAGAGAGAGGCAAAGAGGTGCTCTGAAAGACTCATCCTCTGACAGAAAGTGAAATGAGACTCACTCAGATGGGATGACTACGAGTCTGAGAAATACAGACACTTTCGCTTTCCCAGTGGTCAGCTAGGCAGAAAGTCTTAGTCTATGCAAAACCGTAGCTGGGTAGACTCGGAGCCTAATGTTACTTAAATCTAAAATCATCTAGAAACATTAGAACAAAAGTCCCATGAAAAGATTGTAGGAAAAATAGTTATAAAATATGTATTATAAACATTTACAAATATAGATATAGTTTATATTAAGTTACTCCTTTAATGAAAGAATTAGTTCCTAGATAAAATAAAGGCTTGCCAACTTTTATTATGTTAAAAGAAGAAAACAAGGTGAAACTTCCCCAAGAAACTTAATTTGATTTGTTGTTGGGTTTTTTTTTAAGTAACTATTTATTCTCCTGTGATAAAACCTTATTCTGGTGAGATTATTTCCATTGAACTGCAGAAGCTGACAAGTGAAAGCAATATGCATAGAGTGAAAAGAGAGAATTTAAGAATATATGTAGGAAAAACTACTTGCCAAGAGAGTACGACAAAGAAATGTTATTAACAAAACAAGAAAAAAATTTATAGTCCACATGACTACATAGAGGTAGCAAGTCATGTTCAAATTCATGGGAGTGTAGAGACATTTGTAAGTGGAAAAGAACAAAAATATAATCAATGTTAATGGGTATTCAGGTTGCAATCAGGAAATACTTGCTAAATATTGGTAAATGGTAGTAGAGAAATGTCAGCATCTCAATGCTTGATTTTTAAAAAATCATAGTGAGGTGTCTTGCTAATCAAGAATGAACTAGCAATCCATTATATCTTGTACTTATGTTTCATATGTCATACTTTAAAATTATATGCACACTTTTCATAGATCACCTTGAACCTCTGAAAGTCTGATATGTAAGCTCCATAATGAACATTCCGGAAGCATAATGTCCACATAGAAAAGATACACTTTCTCCCCTAAGCTATAAAACACATACAAGGGAAAGCAGGATAAGTCAATAGCCAACCAATAAATGACAAATAACTTTCATTTATAAAATAAAATACGGGAAAGTGCTTTATGACTGAAGCATAACCACAAGATTGTCAAAAACACTACCCATAAAAGTTGAGTGAATCTAACTTTGCTATAATCAATTTTTTTTCAAAAAAGAACACTAAAAAAAAGTTACTAAAGAAAAAAACCATGCAAGTCATAGGCTTGACAAAGACATTCATTGGACATAGGTGTAGCAAACACTTTATGCACTGGATGATGAAAGAATTTCTACAAGTTTATGATCAATAGAAAATAACCAAAGAAATGAATAAGATATTTCTCAGAAGCATCAAAAATATACTGACTGTAAATGGTCAGTAACACTGAAAAATCAAAAACAGTATCATTGTAGCTAACACAAAAGAAAAAAACAGATCTGATTCAGTTATGACTTATTCTTTGAACTCACCAGAATGGGGGGAAAATCATCCTGACATTGTTGAGATGACAACTAATTAGTTAGTTAGTTAAAGTAATAAATTAACATGACATTCCTACTTAGGTGGTGGGAATGAAAATTTTATAACCACTTTGGGAACTAGTTTAGCAGTTTTTATAAAGTCAAATATGTAGCCCTTTTAAGATCCCCCACATTTTATTTCTTGGTATTTATTCAAGGTGATAAAAATACATGGTTATGAAAATATTTTATAGAAATGTTTGTAGTAATTTTATCATACCAGGTAGTTGATGAACAAACAAAACCCATTCCTACAATGAAAGAAGAATCTGAATTAGCCAAACTCAACCTCGACTCATAAAAACATGAACAAACTTATATAATGAATAACTGCACTTAAACAGAGCATAGACAGGCAAAACTAGGACATTGTACTAGAAACTAACAAAGCTTGTCTCAGGAAGACCAGAGTGCCAAGGTCAACCGGGCGAGGTCAGCACTTTGAAGTGATTGAAGTATGCAGTGTTTTAGGGGGAGTCGTGGTGCACCATCAACAAGCATTCAGGTTCAGAGAATGAAACCAGATCTCATTTATATTCTGTTGTGATCTGAACGTGAAATGTCTCCTAGCAGCTCATATGGTTGGCTATTTGGTTCCTAGGAGGCATTGCTTTATATAGACATTGTGGAAGCCTTCGATTGTGGGTGAAGCCTCACTAGGCAATCACATGGGTGCAGAACTTGGGGTTCACTGCCTGGCTTTCCCAGACTCTCAGCTTCCTGATTCACTTCGTTTTGAGCAAGTTCCTGCTGCACAGTTGTAAGCTGCCCCTACCTCTCAGATACATCCCAATCCCTGAGCCATGCCAAGGCAGATTGTATCCACATCAACCATGAGAGAGAACAAATCCTTCCTGTCTTACATCTATACTTTAAAAAATTTGGGTAGACACTGATGTGGATGTCAGGAAGGGCATGCTGACAAGAGCCAGATATAGCTGTCTCCTTAGAGGTCTGTCAGAGTCTGACATATTCAGAGGTGGATACTCACAGATAACCATTGATCTGATCAAGGGGTTTCCAATGGAGGAGTTAGAGAGAAGACTGAAGGAGCTGAAAGGATTTGTGGCCCCATGAAGAGAGCAACAATACCAACCAAGCAGAGCTCCCCAGGATCTAAACCCCCAGTCTGGGAACACATAGGGAGGAACCCATGACTCCATCTGTATATGTAGGGGAGGATGGCCTTGTCGGGTATAAGTGGGAGAGGAGATCCTTGGTCCCATGAAGGCTGAACACCAAGTATGTGGGGGGGACTCGAGGGTGGGGAGGTAGGAGTTGGGGTATAAGTGAGGGCACATTTTCATAGAAGCAGGAGGAGGGGAGATAGGATAGGGGGTTCCTGACTGGTGGAGGAAATGGGGTAAGGGAATAAAATCTGAAATGTAAATATAATATTCAATTAAAAAATAAAATAAAAAATTTGATTTAGACCCAAACATTATAAGCCTCTCCACATTGACAAGATTATAAGAAATTTCCAACTATTAGACACAATGAGAAAGAACTGTTGATGTGATATTGAGCATCATTTGCCTGTTATTGTTTCATAATTTAATAGTACACAAATTTTTAATGAGTTTCAATTGACAGCCAATGAAGACTGAAGTCAAGGGTTAGCATACAGGTCTCAGATATTATGTGTTGTGTCATTCAAGGGCTCAATTCTCAACATTCCTAGCCTCACCAATCAGAAAAACAGTACTATATTTTGTTATTATAAATTTTACTAAAACATTTTTATTATATACTTTAAATATTTTAAAACCATTCTGACTGTACTATAATTTCATCTCTACCAAAACACACTTACTTAGACTTTTAGGACACTCACAAGCACTGCAGTTGTAGGGTTTATCTTTGTGATATTGAAAAATGGGGATACAAAAAAGCAAAAATAAACAGAAAAACAAAAGAAACAGTAAAGTACCATTGATACTTATTTTTTAATAAAAAAAAACCTCCTTCTTTATTATTGACATAAAAATGACTTAAAACAAACTTAAAAATTGTGAAAATCACTTAATCTTTGTGATAAATAACACATTCTATTCAAGCATTGATCTGTCTTAATTATTCTCTACTCAGCAATCTAAGCTAAACATTGGGAATCTTAATGTTTCCTGAAAGAAAATTCTGTCCTATATTTAAATCGTTGTTTCATGTCAAATCAGTTCACAAGATGGAATGATGGCATAATTACATATGTACAAAATGAGCTTAGTAAACCCATCACAAAAGTCCTGAAATGTTAAAAGGCAGATATTACATATGAGTCTTTTTTACTTTATCTTCTATCCTGGCACAAATTACAGATACTAAGATATTTTCCCCCAGATGAAGCTGTGTGAGTTCAGAGCTACTGATGGAGGTTATGAGACCTCATGGGTCTTGATGACATGAGCTGTACAGATACTTTGCTTCAAGCTCAGAAATTACAGAGTCCCAGCTGTTCAAATGTCGGATAGAACCAAGGGTTTGGATGTGTTCCATCTGGCTGAACTTTAACGGTATAAACAAGGATAAGGCAGCAGTCACAGGCAAGAATTTTGCATGACTAAATAATCCTCAAATGTAGGGAAAGGCATCCTTCTGTAAGGGCAAGGCAGATGAGATGTAATGATGGAACAGAAAATAAGAGCTAAGCATAAAGCATCAGCAGGATTATCCTGTAGCTCAGTGTTCCATCTAAAATAGTCCTGCATTTATTTATGTGCTAGCTATTCTTCCCCAAAGTGGGTATTTGTCATGATGAACTCCTTGGTCCTAAGAGTAGGAGTGAATTTATAAGAAGAATATCTTTTCTATGCTATTCATCCATGTTACTCCAGGGATTTGAATGGATACTTCATTTGAAAGCAATTTACAGGCAAAACTGTAGACTCTGGGCCACAATCACAGTGATGCTTGTAAGTGTGACATATGGGCAGGACCAAAGTCTAATTCCTTATTTTTTCTCTTCACCCCACTGTGTGCCTTTATTGCTGTCTCTTTTCTACTGCGCCTCTTCAGTAACTTTCTTCCTGATCTATCCTCCCAAACACTTAGTTCAGCTTAGAAATCTCTCTTCTTCAAACTTCCCCAGTGTAGGTCCTTCCATATTCAGGCAGAATAAATAATCCTTTCATCCATTCATGCCCATATGATGTTTCTTTTGTAAACAATGGTGCCATGTGCTGTGTAATATATAAAATAATTGAGAAATATTTCAAACATGATCTTTTTGGAGAACATTCCAGAAAATTACAAAATTTTTATTTCGATTAGTATTCTCCATTTTCTATTTCTAATGATTGTGCTTCTTTTGAATTGGGAACATTTTTTTTGTTTGTATTTGGCATGTTTAAAGGTCATTAATGAGAATTTATAAAACTCATCTCCTAGGGTAATCAGAATTTAGGGCGATTGAATATAAACAAGGAAGATAGCACTAAAGAAGAGCAGCAGGGCCAAGATGAGTCACTCTACAGAGTACTCAGGGTTACACTGGAGTAACCTGAGCACCCTAAAGGAGAGAAGGCAAGTACAGAGCATTGCGGCAGTGAGACAAGAAGGATACCAATGCCACTAACCAGAGCAGGTGCTACAACTGTAGTTGAGTCAAAACAGCAATATTCACCAGACATTAATGATGATCTCAAAGCACACAGCATCTAAAGTTGGTCAGGACAAGAGTATAGGCAATTATACAATCTGTTCATTGTCATGGTGATATCATGATAGGCTTTTCACTCATGCTTCTGGTAAGAAGAACTATAGCTACTAGAGTTTAGAGTTCTGCCCAGTTCTTAGTATAAGCCAGCTTTCATCTGAGGTTTTGTTGAAATGGGAGCCTTTTCCATCAGCTCCCCTCTACCATGTACTTCCCAGCTCAGATGGGAAACACCTGCATTAGTTGTTAGGACAGATGAGACCAGCCTGTGGTGTAGATCCATTGCCAGAGAGGTCAGTGAATAGCAATGTGGTTCTTGGGAAGAAGACATACAGCCCTCATAAATGCCTTTCTGAAGTATGTGATACATAAAAAAATGAGTCATTTATAACGACTACATTAACTTTCTCTGCTCTTGAAGAATGACCATTTATATATTTTAATATTAATTTTATTAAATTCCTGTGGAAAGATAATAATCATTGGTTTGGGGCAATAGGCTTTTCATTAGCCTCTAGTTATTCATTTCTGTTCTAATTCTTATCTGTACCATGTATGCTATGTAGAATAGCTAGTTTTCACAATGATAAGCCAATCATCAATATTAGCAGACTTTAACATTGTTTACTACTTAGGCATCACAAACAATACAGAGGTAAAAAGTGAAGTGGTATACATTGGTTGGTCTTTTTGCATCAAGGGTATCTAAAACACATTGCTTAGTTCAATATCTGTTTTTAATTTTAATAGGTACTATTTATTTCCACAAAGTACTACAAATTCATATTTGAGTTATTCCCTCTTACAATGCATGGCATCACTTTTTATTTTACTTAATTTGACAAGCTAAAAAGTGAACATTGATTTAATTATCCTCCCACTGATACTACTAAAACTTGGCATTTTAAAATATCTGTTGGCCATTTGATTTCTTTTCTTAAATCCTCATCCATGTCATTGAACATATTTCCACTACCCTGTGTCCTTTTTTTGCCATGATGAGATGAAGACCAAGAGTTCTTAATGTGAAGCATATATTAACCTAGCTCAATTAAAATGTTTTACCTGTTTTTTTTCCAAACTCTTTCTAAAGTCAGCAACATCTCTTACATGGTAACACTGGATTTTCCCACCTTAGAATACAGTTCTGTGAAATGAGAAACAAGAGGACCATCTACATTGTGGTAATTTCGTGGGAAACCCTCTAAGAATACTGCTCCAAGATAATGGTCCTTCACATCCAGTCAAGTAAAAGTCCTTCAGCTCATGCATGAATTTGTTACCATCCATTCTTTACATCCTTAGACACTGCAGCTCTGGCCAGCCTTTCAGATGGCCCTCAAGTGGGTCTTCTCATTATAAAATATAATAAATAAAGCACAGTGATTTTTACACACACACACACACACACACACACACACACACACACACACACACAAACTTTTAAGATCAGAAGAGAAAGTGAAATTCCACCTTACAGGTTGAATATGGTTTAGAGATGCACCAAGATTTTTTTTTTAAATTGATCCCAGTAGGAGCAAGAGAAGACAAAGACCCCTTCTGGGTTGAGTGACAGCACAGGCTATGCTAAGTGACCAGATCTAACTCTGCCTTTAGAAGCTTCTTTCAAAAACATTTAATGGAGACTGAAACCTTTGACTTTTATCAAAAATGTCAGAATATTCTGACCCTCTGACTTCTGCCAAAGGGAAATTTTATTATTTAATTGACAAGTTCCACCAAGAAAATGACTTTCTAGTAAATCCCAGATCTCATCTACCTTCAAGTGCAAACCATTCTCTAACTCCTTTAAAGTCTTTGTTGACTCTTCCACTCAGTTACTGATTTTAATAGAATCACAGTGTTGCTTCAGTGTCACTGACAGACAAAATGTCTCTAGTTGTCATGCCTCCTCCTGTCATGGCATCTCCCACTAAAGAGTTCAGGGATGTTTTAGAATATCTTTATTAAAAGCTGGTTCAAATTTCACAGGAACAGTTTCCTCAATATCAAGCATCTGGATCTATATCATTCATTTTTTTTAGACTAATCAAAGAATCAGAAAGGAGTAGTCTTTTCTAACACTTGTATTCATGAATGACGGCAGTGTGACTTACAGCACAAGAAACCATGTGCCGCTCACAGGTAGGTAGCTTGCCATTCTACTAATGGCAGACAGTAGAGAAAGTTTCTCTCAGTCTACGAAGTTGATTTCTGTGTGATGTTCATGCAGTCGATGTGTAGTTAGAGTCATGAAAGTAGAAACCTTTGGTGTCTATCCATTCTCCATTCTGATATTAAAGATTCCCTAAGTAATTTTACAAAAAGTAGAAGAAGCTCTCACTAATTGATATACTATATAGATTGATTAATTGTTGGCTGTTTTATAATAGTCCTTTGATAAAAGAGATTATTAATAATGAATTATATTTCTTTAAATAGTGTCTTTATGACTCTTTGAGGGTGGAAGGAGAATACCTTGTTTACTTTTAACTTTCTAAAACTGAAAGCTCACAGCAAATCAGCCACTGATTGCCTCTGGCATTGCTGAAACCAATAAAAACTATGCCACAACTATATGGAAGGACCCTCTTACCCTTAAATGGAATGGCCAGGACCCAGTTCCTATATGTGGCCGAGTATTGATATGACTGTTTGATACCACAGAAGGCACAACTAAATGGCCACCAAAATGATTAATGAATTAGATACCTCCACAAAACCAGGCCCAATTATAAATAAGATGAATAACAATTGACATCCAAGGAAGAGAAGTTTCCCTGAGAATTCCTTTCTTTTTTCTCTTCCAGGTAAAAATTAATCACCCGTGATGCCTGCTATTAGGAGTTCTAATACTGATGCTGACCTCTGGACTTATACTACTCAGACCTCCAATAGGCCTTTGACAACGATATCAAACAGCTATAGATTGACATCACTAATCTGAAGGAATCCCTCGTTTCGCTGTCTGATGGAATCCCCAAAAATTCCAAAAGACCTTATTGGACCTGATTTTCTCTTTACAATAGAAAAGACTGTGTAGAGCTCTAGACTGTGTACAGTCCTTAAAGAAGAATGCTGCTTTTACATAGACAAAACAGAAATGATTAAAAAGAGCATGAAAAAGGCCAGAGAAGGTCTTGAGAAAAGACAGAGAGAGAAAGAGAAAAAGGAAAGCTTGTAGAAGAATTGGTCTTCAACCTCTCCATGATTGTTAACCCTACTTTCTTCCATCTTGGGATTATTAATTGGGTTATTTTTGCTTATTTCCTTTGGTCCCTGGGCCTTCAATAGACTGACTAACTTTGTGAAACAACAGACAGATAATCTGATAGCAAAATCTATTCAAATACATTATCATATGTTAGCTTTGGAGGGCCATGAGACTCTAGATGAGGTTGTTACTCTATCCAGGGTGTTCCTAAGTCCCATCTCCACCCAACCTAAAAGAGGGGGCTTCTGCCCCTAGACCAAGCAGACAGGGGCCACCCAGAACCCCCCTGTCTGGTGATCTGAATTCTTGCTTAGGCTGCGAGGCTAAGCACTGCAAGGGAATATAAATAAAAGTTAAAAATATGTTTCTAGGTTTCCTGAGGGACAAGCCTGACTGCATAGGGGTAGATGTCAAAAGTATCCCCTCTCCAGGAAAAAGACATTGGGACAGGTATGGCCCTTATGCCTCACTGGACAACGACAGGAGGACTGGAGCCATTACAAGGTCCCCTTTAATTACTGGAGATCAGGCCTCTATCCCTGCCTTGGCAAGATTAGAATTGCCACAGCCCTTCTATACTTGGAGAAGGGAGGAGATGTCAGGGGCAGCCCTGCTTATACACTGAAGGCCTAAAATCAGCAATAGGCCTGACATACATGTCTGCTAACACAAAGACTTGGGTCTCTATGGAAAAACACTGAAACAGAGGGCTATAAACTATTGTAAACAGGCAGTTTTTGTTGAAATCTACCAGCCTGAGTAGTCATAGACCTTGTAAATAGGCAGCCTTTGGCAGATAGTATCAAATTAGATAAGGACAAGTGAATCATAGGAAGAGTCATAGTGACCTGACTCCTGAACCTTCACCCAGCTGATACCCTGTTCTGAAAGATATCTGTACTCCCCCTGAACACCTATGCTTCTGTGTCATCCCCTTCCCCACATCCTGCATTTTTGTGTTTATAACCCCTGTGTTAAAAAGTAAAAATTATGATTTCATATGAAAAAATTAACACACAGTGTACCCCTGGTTCTGCTGACTTAGCTCCTGACAATCTATTTTCTTGTTCTCAGAAATACTTTGAATTATAAAATGCTATTGTGGTTTGTGTTAGTATGCTAGGTAAAATAATTTTTATTGATCTCATTTTAAACTTCAAAGTTTGTAGTGAGTTAAAATGTCCTTCAATATAATTATAGGTCATATTTATCTTCATATTGTAAAATGCTAGTTGGACATTTTAAAAAACTGAATTCCTTTTTGAGAATTTCATATATGAGCATTGTATTTACATAATTTCCCCCTTTCTCTCCTTCCTCCCATTCTTCCCGACCCCCCATACATTTTAAATATATCTTATTATTTAATTATCATTTACATATGTATATATGTATACATGTATAAGTATATATGTTTATACAAATATTAATAAAGTGTTTTAAATTAAAAAAAAGAAAGAAAGAAAGATTCCCTAATCTGTCCCAACTCAGCCTCTGCCATGTCATTAGAAAATTTAAATGTGTTAGGCTTGCCCTTTTCGTTTTAATGAGCATGGCAGCAAAGTTCTTTGCTATAGCAAATCTGCAAGATGCTTATAATGAATTGGGGCTGCTAAGCAGACAGGGGTGTGAGAACACATTACAAAACACTGTTCCATCAGCCTTTTCCCTTCCTTTAGATGCTTATTGGTATCCTCACTTTCCCTCAAATGTATTCACTCAATTAAGATTAATATAATTAAGAATTTGGAATAATATGAGCCAATGTCTAAGTCTAAAGGATTTAAATCTAATGTTTAATCAGTGTTTAAATCTAAAATGTTATAAATCTATGAACCTGATTGTGTATTTTAATTTCAGACGGTCAACTACTCTTGTTTTACTTTTAGACATATGGTAATAATGACATTTACATATTCCATTGTATACCACTTTTTCTATAAGTAAATTCTTGACATATACAATGCCAATCTAATTGATTTATAGAATTTAAACTTAGAAGATAAAATCTGTTAATTTGTGTTCAATTCATATCCCCAAAATAAGTAACAATGATATTAATAGTATCTAGACGTAACATGAAATTGAATAAACAAAAGCACTGAAGGTAATTTTGCATTATTTTGGTCAACTATCATGGAAGACAATGTCCTTAGTGCATTATATGTCCTAGGAAGGTGAATTTCTAAACCAGAAACATCTGAGCCAGTGTCCAAAAACCATTGGAAAGTTATTTTCCCATTGTAACTCATGGCTTCCCCATTTATGAAGAAACAACAATGAAAGCTTGAGTTTGAAGACACTTGGAAACTAAGGAGATCTCTGCTGTCCAGTGTGCAGTCATTCCTTAGGTTAATTATGGAAGAAAATTGATCGAACCTGGTTATGCTATAGTTACATCTGTAGACAAGACACCACTCCTCTTGCCATTGATCTGTTTTGGTTCTTGACTTTACATTTATATTATCTTTATCTCTTAAAGAGACTTTATAGTAACATCCTGCTTCTGCTGGCCATCTCTTACTTCTGTTTTTAAATTGACCGCTTGCTGAACATCCACCCTTCATGTAACTTATAGTAAATTTCTCAGTTGATTTACCCATAGCAGGAGGATGAAAGATGCACTGAGGTTTTACTTTAGCCCCAGCTTCTTCCCAGATGACATAAGGGCTCAAAGGATGATGAACACTGCAATCTTTAGAGTGTACTAAGACCAGCTCCTATCAGCTGGTTGGAGTTTCTTGTACTTGTCTTTTCCCAAGTCCAGGACTTAGGAACCATAGGTTGCATCAATATAAACTGTTCTCATAAGGTAGAAATGACTGGGAGCAAGACATGTAGAAGTCAGACTTTCTGAAGATACAAACAGCTTTCATAGGATTTTATAAACTTATCTTTAAGTTTATAAAGATCTGCCAAACTTATCTTTAAGACTTTCTTTAAAAAGTCCAACCTCTACATTTCTTGCCCAGAGCCAGTTCTACCTTATGAGTACAGTTTATGGTCACGTTTATGTCCATGAATAAGTGCTATATGACTCTGAACTTAGACTCTAACTCAGCCATGTGTAATGTATATAAAATTCTATATTCTGATCTCTTCCTCTACCCTAGAACTCACATTAGATTTAAACTCCAAACAATAAACATGGAATGTCTATAAGCTTCAGAAACACTCTAGGTCATTAGGTCATTTCTGTAATGACTCATGGGAAAAATGAAGGAAGCCTTTTTTTTTTGTTACCAAAACCAGCACATAATAAAGAAGACCTACTATGAGGTCAACAAAAATACAGAAGGGAGTCAACAAAATACAAATAATAACAAGATTTAGTAATATAAAATTTGTATCAGCTAGTGCCAGTCATACACACAATAGCTAAGTTCAGTGGTGGTGTAATAATGGCTGAGAAAAGATGAAAATATCTACTACCCCTCTCCACATACACATGCGCGCACACACACACACACACACACACACACATGCACGCACACATGCACAGATATATGCATGCATGCATACACAAAATAGTACAATTGTTCGTGTTAATTGTCAACTTGAAAGGGTCTAGAATAACCTAAGAGATAGAGCTCCTGTCACGCCTGTGGGAGATCTTCTTGATTTGAGTTAGTTGATGTTCAATGCTCATCTTATCTGCAAATGAGACTTTCCCCTGGCAGGGCATCCTAGAGTATATAAAATAATAAATGTGAGCCAAGAGGTGGCATGGATTCATTCTTCTTCACTGACTGTGGATACAAAGTGACCAGCCAATTAAAGGTCCTCCCACCTTACCTTTATGCTGTGATTGACTGTATTTTTTAACTGTAAGCTGAAATAAATTGCATTGTCAGGTATTTTAACACTGCAACAGGAAAAAAAAGATGGAGGTTGATGCTAAGAAGTGGGGCTGTCATAACCTGGACCATGTGGCTCTTTGGCATTAGACTTGCTTTGCGTCTCTAATGAGCAAGCGTTTGGTTTAGAAAAGCCATTGGGTGTGCTAAGTAGAGTGTAATGGGTCATCTAAATGGAGCTTAGAAGATCATAACATTGAGAGAAATTCAGCCAGTTGTTTATTAGACTTCAGAGGACTCTATTAGGAACTGGGCTGGTGTCCCCTCATGAGACAGTTTAGAGAAGAATTTGGCTTCATTTTGTCCATGTCCTGAGAATCTAAGTGAAACTTAGAGGCACCATCTTTATTTCTTTGGCAGAAGGCATGTGTGTGAGAAAGCTTCAAGTTTCGGACATGAAAAATGTAGACAACAGAGCAGCTATTTTTTTTTTTAAAGAGAATAGTATTATTAAAGAAAAACCAACATGTGGTGCTGGAAAGATAGCATAGTGTCCTTAGGGCAAAACCTCACACATCAGAGGTTCAAGCTTGTGAAAACCTAAATTCACTGAAAGGAAGACAGCCTAAAGGTGTTTACTGATCCTCAAAATGAAGTGTTTCTTCACAGAGTACAGAGGCTGACACAGCTGTGGCCCAAGGGAAACAGGCACAACCTGAGCTGGCAGCAGAACTTGGCGGTGCCATCCCTGTGGTACTGGGTCTGTGGACATGGAAGTTCAGGATTGAGGAAATAAATGAAAGACCAAGCCATGTACAGTAATGTCTAAGACTTTACATGGAAACTCTGAGATGTCTGTGTGTGGAACTGTGAAGGTGAGGCATAGGTTACCATGGAGACTCCAGGATATTGATGATGCCAATGCCATGGGATGTGAGCTGAGAAGAGCTTAGAGAATGAAACAAACTTGTCCAACACATACTCAATGTGTGCTGTGAGCTTGAGGGAAAGGGCTAGTCTGTTTTTAATGAAAATAATATTAACAAAGTATGTGCTATGCAGTAAAGATGCTTATAATTTGTCAAATAGCACATTTCAATGTGCTGTTCAATTCCCTTGTGTGTATTACCCACCCTGCTCTCACTTCAACCTGACATGGTACTATTATTCTCTTCAATTTAAAGATGAGAAATTAATATTCAACCAGGCCCCAAATTCTAAAACCTTACACAGAATATTTTGATGAGATCCAGTCTTAAGCAGTTGAATATACTGAATTTATTCAGCAGTTTCCATCTTCAAAACAAATCCAAATGTGAAGTTCTGATTATCAATTTAAATTATTTTTAGATTTTCAGGCTCACAGTAAAAGAGTAGATTTCCAGTAAAGCCACCATTCCAAACTTAGTATGTGTCAGGACTGACTTTATTACTCATTCATGTGTCCTTTATTGAACAAGTATACAAGTATGTGCCATCAGCTGCTCATAGAACTCTGGCAAACACAAAGAAATAGAAAGTCCTTCCCTCAGCCATCCAGGAGGATTTCAGGAAACAAAGGGCCTTCAGTTTTCACCCAGACATAGCTACCCATAGATGACATTCAGCATTCCCTTCCACTGTATAATCTCCAAATATCCATTCAGTACTTGCTATAGCCTTGTCAGTTTGACATCACTGAGACTAGAGTTGAAGAATACTTTCATTATTTTTGCTTTGAAAATAGGTTGTTCACATGAAGCCATAAACGTAAAACACAAAGGGGAAGTCTTAAAGACAAGTTGGGCAGATATTTATAAAATCCTATGAAAGCTGTTCGTGTTTTGGGGTTTTGGTTTGGTTTGGTTTGGTTTGGTTTGATTTGGTTTGGTTTGGTTTGGTTTGGTTTGGTTTGGTTTGGTTCTAGGTTTAAGGAATTTTGCTTTTCTGTTTGTTTGTTTTGGCTTTGATTGAATTTAACAGTTACCACAAATCTCTGTAGTCACAAATGCTCAAAACCTGACACCTAAAACATATATATGTCTATTTTACTTAATATAAGTTTACATTGAGCAATCTTAAAAAGTTTTTCATTTTAAATATACAGTTCTTGTTGTATTTCTCCAACACATTTTATACAATATATTGGAAACAGATAATTTCACAACAACTTAAAAAATGTTTGGAGATACTATAAATAGTTTCAGTTATAAATGTAAAGGAATGCCCCCGAAGTATATCAAATATCCTATGTAGAATATAATGCTAATTGAAAAAATTATATATATATATATATGTATATATATAGTTTTTGCAAACATACTATATAATCCATGCATCATGCATACTATATACATACAATTTATGATAGCTAGATGATAGACTGATAGATGACAAATAAATAAAATTCAACAGTAATCACAATTGTTTAAAGGTAGGACCAACATAGGAATTTTTGGGAATATTTTATTGCTGAAATTATTTACAATTTCCAGCACATTATTATAAAAGAAATCATGTTTTAGTTGGTTATTACTACTGTTAAATTTTCTATTAACCATATTGTCAAATTTCTTCTATCTAGTTAATCTCATAGTCCCTCACACTTAGAATATTACTGCTTGGGCCAATAGGGCTTAGTCAACTAATTCATGGCAAATCATAATATTTAGTTTACTTGCCAATAAAAATCATCAACAATATGCAAATCCTCCCACTCTCATTCCCTCACACTATTTCCCTGTTGTTTAGGGACAATGTGGACTTCACATTAATTGTGTGACTTGGCAGGTGTAAGCTTGAATCTTATTAGTGATGAGACCCTTTTAAAAAGTGGCTAATGCATTTGAAATGAGTTTTCATATATGAAAAATTACTATAACATTTGAAAAGCCACTTTGTAAATGCTCATTCAGTGGTAGCTACCATAATTATTCCTTTGCAAAACTGAGATATGTGTACTTCTATCTGGTGTGGAATATATATTCACACACACACACTTTAGCATATATTACAGTTTTGAAAAGTTATACCTCTGTTTGTACCCATAAGTTATGTATTAGAATTCTGATTCTTGGGCTGGACAGATGGCTCAGCAGTAAGGAGCACTGGCTGCTCTTCCAGTAGGACTCGGGTTCAATTCCCAGCACCCATAACTGCATCTTACAACTGTCTGTAACTTCTGTTACAAGGGATTCAACACTCTCATGCAGACATTCATACAGGTAAAACGTCAAAATATGTAATAATAAAAACAAATTATTTTTAAAAAGTATTTCAAGTACTGTGAGGAAATTTGGTTGCTTCAACAGGACCTCCCTGGCTACAACAAACACATCTGTTAATGTTAATATCCTACAACACATGGGATCTCCCAGTCTACAACAAGACATACCTGCTAACGATAATATTCTGCAAAGCTAGGATCTCCCTGGCTACAACAGATGCATCTGCTAATCTTAATATCCTGCAATACATAGGACCTCCCCTCCTACAGCAGACATATCTGCTAATGGTAATATCCTACAATACACAGAACCTCACCTGCTACAACAGACACATCTGCCAAGGATAATATCCTACAATACATAGGTCCACACCCCCTGCAACAGACACATTTAGTACAAGCTTGTTGTGTTTAACTTGAGAAAGTTTGCTCCGAATTCTCATCAAACCTGGATAAATACTTTATTTTTCATTTACCTCTGTAGTAGTTCATGTGTATTTCCCTGGAAATTAGACATACTCATCTTAAATCCTGAAGCTTGGTTGTTAGGTAGCAGTCTAAGTTTTATATTCTAATCACTAACTAGCCATCAGCGATTAACCAATGTATTTAATGTCTTATAGTTGTTTGGAGTCTCACGAGATGTGTGTACATGTAAACAGCTGTAAGAGGACAGCGTTTAGAAAGCAGACCAAAACAGGGTAACGGTAAGTGACAAGGAAAGAAGAATGCAGGCTAAAGGGCCTGTGAGGTGTGAGGATACAGAAAGAAGATTGAGCGCTATGTGGCTTTCTAGTTTTGACTCTGTTATGGTCTTTTCTTTCTTTTATTTGTGGTGGATAAGTGAGAAGGTAAAACCCTAAATAAACTCCAGAGCTTCAGAGTGGCCATTCTTATGGTATAGCAGTTCACTGGAGTGGAGAAAGTGTGAGACTGGGCAAGTTTAGACTGCTCCTTAACCCAGCTGTGTGATGGCTTAGGAGCTCTCGACAACTGGATGATTCTTTAAAATGAAAGTGAGAAAGGCATAGACTCTTCCCTAACTTGATATCGTTGTAAGTTCACACTAAGGAGAAGCCGGACACGTATTGAAGCGTGAACTTCTTGAGAAATAGTCATAGAAATGTTCATTCTATGAATGAAGATCTATTGCTCTTAAAGTCCAAAAATAAGAAAAGTTTATTCTAGCTGAGCGTTGAAAACGCTCTCCTGAAGACAGTACAGAACTAGTGTTTGAAGCATTCGTAAAGACAGAGAATGGTGCTGGCAGGAGATTGACAGAAATGGGTGGAAACAGACAAAGCAGAAGAAACGATGCAGGTCCCAGAGAGACTGAGTCATCAAGAATTACTTAGGTGTTACAACAAAAGAAGTGGGTGAGATAGTAAAAAGCATTGCAAAGGCCATTATTCTTACTGTTTCACTTGGTAGAAATAAAGAGCATGAAGATTACAGAAGGCAGGAATGATTTAGCCAGGACAAAGCTTTAGATATGAATCTGAGAACTCAGGAAGCAAGGAACGATAGGGCTAGAAGTTAGAATCCTAGTCTGGAAAACACCATCAAATTGTCCAGAAGAAGGTTAAAGACTGACACCATCAGGCACAGAGAAGACAGGAGAGAAATACATTCTTTAAAGACAAAATTGGAAGAATATGACAATTGTTTTGTTATAGAAAACAAGAAATGAAAAGACATAAAAAATGAAATTTCAATGTCAAAAGGATGGACCATACAAGGCATTGTCTTAGCTTTTTGATAGCTCCCAACACAGTGATATAAAGAAGCTAGCTGTTCTCCTAAGCGCTGTGGCCTAACCAATAACCAGCTACAATCCTCATATGTTTACTCATATTTAGCATAAATAAAATTTACTGTCAATTATGGAAACTCATTGTTATATTTTTTTTCACTCCATATGTTTTTAGTATAAATACCAGGTTCAGGAAAATCTTGTACTGTGAATGTGTGTTCATATGCATGTGTGCATATTGATGTAAACTATCTCATGAGGGACCATCATATAGATTCATAAGGGATGTGCAGATGTGCTTTGAAATTGATTCTTGTAGAGTCTTTAGGTATAACAAAATGGATTTGTGTCAGACAGTCATCTAGTGAATAAATATGTATATCATAAATGAAAGGTACTATAAAATATATTATGAGTTGAGAACTTCAGGTGTCAACTTAGCAATCACTCACAGAGATAACAGCTGAGATGATGGGACATGTTCTTCTAGGGACTAAGAAGTTAATGAGAACAAACACAAGCATCAGACAGTCTCCAATGTAAAGACTAAGAAGTAAAAAGCACATTCAATTTTAAATTGACACAGCCAACAACCTAAGGGAAAATCATTTTAGAAGACACATTTCTAAGTAATGCAGTTTGTATGAAAATAACATCTGCCGGGTGGTGGTTGTGCACGCCTTTAATCCCAGCACTTGGGAGGCAGAGGCAGGTGGATTTCTGAGTTCGAGGCCAGCCTGATCTACAGAGTGAATTCCAGGACAGCCAAGACTACACAGAGAAACCCTGTCTCGAAAAACCAAAATATAGATAGATAGATAGATAGATAGATAGATAGATAGATAGATAGATAGATAGATATCACCTAAGAATTCTATTCTCAAATGATTCGTGAATGTGTAAATCCAGACTGTTCTTCAAAATGTCCCATTCACTAAGGAAAAATTGTAAAGCAACATCCCACATGTGGTTCCAGAGATCACGTTCTGCTCGGACATAGACTCATTAATCTAATGGGGCATTGAATGTTCTCGTAGTTAAGAGATATGAGCATAGCTCCTCCAAGCAGAATTCTCATCGTCAAAATCATTAATGTTATGAGATATTTTGATATCTGGCAAAAGAAAGGGAAATAAAAAAGGAAGCAGCTACTGGAAGCACCAACATCAGAGTGTTCCCTGTACTTTCAAATCAGGGGATGAGGTAGGAAAATTAAATGTAAACTAGTGTGCTTCACCAGCCGAGTGTGACAAAGAGTACAAGGATAGCCAAGTCAGTAACTGAGCCCATAGGGAAAGGAGAATCAATGTGCTGGGAGAGAGGAAGAAAAGTGGAGCATACAAAACTATCCAGATTGTACACCCTTCCACAGTTCCTCATCCCATTCTTCTTCCCCCTGTCTTCAAGAGTATGCTCCCTCCCCTCCAGCCCTCCCTACTTGCTGAGACCTCATTGAGAGTTAGGTGTGTTTTCTCCCACTGAGGTCAGACCAGGCAGTCCTCTGCTCTATGTCTTAGGGGCCTTGGACCAGCTAGTGTATGCTGCCTAGTTGGTGGCTTAGTGTCTGAGAATTCTCAGGGGTTTGGGTTAGTTGAGACTGCTGGTCTTCCTGTGGGGTCTCCTCCTCAGTTTCTTTTAGTCTTTCCCTAATTCAATCACAGAGGTTCCCGACTTCAATCCAAAGGTTGGGTGCAAGTATCTGTCCATGTCTCAGGCAGCTAGACATTCTTCGTATGACGTTTCAAAAAGTTTACAATAAGATAAACTCTTTAAGACAAATAAGCAGAAATCAAAACAAAACAAACATGGAACAGATTGGCTTCTTCCAAACTGTACTCGTTTCCATTAATGAAGTCATAATGCAACTGAGGATTGGGTTGCACATCCAGGAAGCCACAGGCTCCCATATGTCCAGGGTCTTTTCTGCTGCTTGGGAGACAGTTGTTTAGGTTATGATAGCAACAAATCTCTTCTGTTTAGGAACACTTTGAAAGCAAAAGCCTGAACTTTATTTTTTCCCCTCCTCCTTCTTTATCTGGAGACAGTACTCTGTGCCCTCTAGTTCCTAGTAGGTGCATCTTGTGTCCTGTAAAATCCACGTTTGCACAGTTATTGCAGGAAATCATGTGACTGTGGCATTTTGTTTGCCTCTTCATCCCTTCCTGAGAAAGCTTTCATGGAAATCAAGTGTATTACATAATTCAGAAAAGCAGAATTAGGTTTTGGTTTTAAGTCAAGTACTATCATTGGCTAGAAACAAAGAGGGAACATAACTCAGTGAAGAATAATATAGCTGTGTGTCACCTGTAAAAACTATTGACTCTGAGAATAAAGCCTGTAACTACAAACACACTTACCTATTTGCTCCCAATGTCATTGTCCCTTCCTCTAGTTTCCTGTGAGCCCCTGGACTTTTGCTTCTTCACCTCGAATCTGGAATCTTCACATTTCATGAAGATTGTTTGCAAACAAATAATAAATCAGGCATATAAATTTTTAATTACATACATTATATAGGAGTCTACACAATTTTAAGCTATTACTGCTCACACAGAATTAACTGCAGATTTTAAACTGTTCTCATTAAGTATGAATTTAAAGGTAGTTTTTGGGAAAAATATCTTTTCAGGCTGAAATAAGAGAAAAAAACTCAAGGTCCAGGTAACAGGCTGCCTACTTGGTATGCGGAGTGACAACTGGGTGGGACAGTCCCCATGCAACTCCCCTCCGTTACTTCTTCATTTATCCTCAGCTGTTTCAATAATGTGATATTGTTCACTGTTTCTCAGTCTTTTCAAAATATTTCTTCTTCCCCCCTTTTTTTTAAACTTTCCCCATCAGGGTTACATAATAAACATTCACAATTCTCCAGCTAGGCCACTGTGTTTCTCTGAGATGAGAGGAAAAATATTAGCTGTGGAAACATTTCTTGGGGTCAAACTATCTTCCAGATAATAAAAATAAAAAAAAAAAAAATTAGTTCAAGGAGAAAAGTAAAGGTGAGCGAGTTTCAGAAAACAGATCAAACATGTTTGGGAGAAATGTAGGGGTAACTCAAGTTTCTTCCAAATGCCACTATCTAAGAACATTAATGAGAACTATAAATTGAATACATTTTGAGAACTACCAAACATGACAAAAATAAAGTCCTCTGCAAAACTTCTAAAAGGAGAGTGAGTACAGCAAATAGCAAGAACAAACATAGAGTTTGTTCCTAGTGTGTCAGGGCAGTGGTGCCCTAGGACAAAAGGACATGGCATTCTAGAAATGCTGAGCCCGGTGCAGGCTTGACATCATATCAGTGGCAACATATCATAGAAGTGATAACGCACATCTATAGAATGCACGCCATCAATGTCAGCTACCTAGTCGGCTCCAAATTGTTATCCACTCTCCTCCACCTAGCGATGCTTACACAGCTCTAAGTGCTGGCTAGTCAAGTCTCCCAGTTAGAAAACTTTCTCGAACACTTTCCAGCCCCTGCCTTCACTCACTATCTCAGATTCTGGATGCCCTTTCCTCCTCCCATTTGGCTATCAGAAACCTATTCTTTCTTCAAAGGACATTCTTAAGTGGGCCACCTTCTTTTTTCTGTCACTGCATTTCCCATGTACCTCTTTTGAGGGCTAATGATATCAAGATTGACTACATAGAAGGAAAAGTAGAGAGTTTAAGAAGACATTGACTCCTATGTCTTATCCAGAATTTTTTACTTCCAGCACCTGCAAGGAAGATTAATGTTAACAACTTGACAGGGTCTAGAACCACATAGGAAACAAGGCACTGAGGATACTGATGAGGGATTATCTAGACTCTGTTAGCTTCTGGCCATGCCTGTGAGGTATTATCTTGGTTAGTTTTATTGAGGTTGGAACACTGGTCCTAAAAGTGTGTGCTATCGTTTACTGAGCCTGATTCCTGCATTCATTGTTGGCTGCTTCCTGACTGGATGAAAGTCCTGCAGGTGTCACAGGCTCTTGAAGCCAAGACTGCCTCTCCAGGAGGGACTATTCCTTTGAATTGTGAGCCAGAATAACCATGTCTTCCCTTTCACTAAGAAATTTTATCAATGCAACAGAAAAAGTAACTAAGACATTTATACATTTGGATTTTTCTTTCTGAGTCTCCAGTGATTTCAAGACCCCACTGCCAACTCTGAGAACTAATATATTGGAGTTCCTGCCAACCTGTGTAGATCTACATTATAAAAGCATATTTAAGAAGTTTTTAAGCTGAGAGGGCTTGGTAGATGATTCAGTGAATGCATTTGCCACGCAAGCATCAGAGTCTGAACTGAGATCCCTGTAAGTCACACAAAAGAAGAGACTCAGTAGTTCAACCATCTCTGAACTCAGCACCTCTATAGAGATAGGACATAGAGACAGGGAAGGACTAGAAACCCAATGTCAGCCATCCTAATATGTGCACCTAAAGAGCAACAGAGAGCCTGTTCACCCATGAGGTGAGCAATGAAGACTGACACCCAATGTTGTCCTCTGACCTCTACATACAGGCTATGGCACCTTCACACTCACCAGTACCAACACACACACACAGACACACAGACACACAAATACACATGCACACTAAGAGGCACACAAAAGAATTTCTAAGAGGAAAAAATAATAATCAGAGGTACTGAACCGAACAGATTTTTTTTTATTTAAAAAAAAAAATCTTTGAAAAAAATTCTTCTGTCAGGTTCACACAATGAAACACATGATTCTCCTGCCTTTACCTACTGGATACTAGAATTAGAGGTACATGTCACCAGCTCTGCTCAGACTTTTTTTTTTTTTTGGAAGGAGAAAAGAAAAAAGTGGCTTCAGTTTCCACTAATTTTCTGATGTTATTCAGCACATTTTTAGATGTTCCTTTTCTAGAGTGTATTAATCCTATCTTTCAAGGAAACAAGCCTGCATCAAGCTCTGAACTAACATGAACTTAGAGAGCTTTAGAAAAACATCAAAGCTTCTTATCCCAGGACTTGGTGAACCTGAGGCTGCTGCTGGAGGGCTCTTTTTGTTTCTGTTTTGTTTTGTGAGCTGTGATTCTGACAGTGGCAAAAACAGCTAGTCTGTGTGTCACTGATTCAAAACAGAGGTTATTAAGTGTATAGCTTTTACCAACACATCCTACATTTGCTTTCTGCAGTGATCTTTGGAACAGTTCAGAAACAGAAATCATTACCACAAGCCTATTGTATAAAGAATATATTTGAAAAAAGTACTAAACTTTAAAAGCAAGAAAAATGCACATTATGGCGGTGACTGTGCTACAAATAAAATGCATGTGAGAGAACTGTGTGTTTGTTGTGGTTTGCAAAACTTACTTCTCAGGTCACTGGATTGGTAGATTTAGAATTGAATTGCCTGAAATTATATAATTAATTCTGCAGCTTCTGTTAAAATAACTGATGTCATCAGGTTTATTATCAAGGTCCTTAATAAAGATCCATTTTCAAAAGGACCTGGGGAAACATGGGTAGTTGCTATCAGGATAATAACTACTGGTTTAGGCAATTAGGTGAGACTACTTTAAACTTTAAACCTATTAAAATGTTTTAACTAAGAATTTCAGGTATGTTGTCACCTGGGAGTCAGGCGCACCCCATCTGACCCAATACCCACCCAACACTGACCAGGATCACACTGCTCTGTTAATAATTTTTTTCCTGTCCTCAGGAATCACTAAGGCAACTCTACAGCCTAGAAGACTAGATGATCTATTATCCTTTCAGTGGATGAATAAGCTAAAGGTGGATTAAGGAAAAGAATAATCAGAGAAAGATAAGCACTTTCAGAAGCATACTTCACTAATTCACCCAATTCTGTGCACTTTCTTGTGTGTACTATCTGTTGGCATCATGGCCTCCTCCCTGAGCTTGTGATGTGACTTCTTGGTCTTCTCAGTGTGCAATGGTAACATGACTCAATAAGATTCATTTGGAGCCTACAAAAAAAAGAAATGCTTCCATTTATGCATCCTACATAAATGATGAGAATTTGCCCAGGCTATTCCATAGATAGCTGTTAAAGATGAAATGTAAAAAAGCCAAATCATGTAACCCAGGGTTCTTATACCAGCCACCGTGAGTAATGCTCCATTTGACTACAAGTACACAAGAAATCTCCCACTGAGTTCAAGTTTAGCCTTGTGAAATCAGTGGGACTCTTTGCTCCCTTACCTTACCTCTACTCCAAGATAAGAGTCATCTTAAACATTATATTTTGGGAATATTTACAAACAGTAATAGCTGATATCATCATCTTCAGTTATTGACTGACCTGGGTCCTTACATGCTGAGCTATCTCCCCAGCCCCCATTCAGTGATGATACTTTTTAATTTATATTATTCTCTATTTATGAGTGATTTGACTCTGCATATGTACATGCACTACATGCAGGCAGCACCCAAGGAGTTAAAGAGCATGCTAGATCCTCTGAAACTGAAATTATGAATGGCCATGAACCACCATGTGGGCGCTGAGGACCAAACACTGGTCCTCTGAAAAGCATCACAAGATCTTACACAATGAGCCATCTTTCTAGCCCCTCTTTAAGTATTTTTAAAAACAAGAAAGCAAATGTCTTGTTATTAATCAACACAAGTACTAGTTTACTTATTTGAAAGACTGTGCTGAATGCATTGATTTTAAATTTGAAGCCTTGGAGAAGTCCTTTCTTACTTATGATTCATGTTCTCCTAAAAGTTATGATAAATATTACAATTGACTCAATTTTGATTCTAGCCTTAGGAACCATATATATATATATATATATATATATATATATATATATATATATATGTTTTAGGAAAGCCAATCTCTCATTTACAGAATTATGATAGAACTTGGAGGAAAGGTGTAAAAAGGATGCAGATGAAAATGTCACAAGATCTTATGATTACAAACAGCCAGAATCAGCTCAACCAAATAACAAGTGCTGGGCTCTGGTCCTAGAAATCCGCAAGACTCCTTTGGTATGATGTGTATTATGAAAACCTCACTATTGGAGAAAATATAAGCATTAGGCATCTTCATTGGAGATCTCTACTAAGCAATTGCTCCCAGATTCTCACATGTGCCTAATTTAACCCAAGCTCTTGTTTAAATGATATTACTTAAAAGTGAGTTGAACTCGTAAGACTTTCTGTTCTCTCCTCAGTTGGAACCCATAAAATTGTCACTGTCCTGTGTTAATGATAGACACAACTTTACTCTTTCACTATTGTGGATTCATAATCAATTTGTTCCAAGCTCTTTGATCCTGAAAAAATCATCAAATTAAATTGTAAACTTTTTAAAGCTGAAATAATTTTATGCTAAAGCTCATAATTCTCTATGATCAGGAAATATATAACTAGTGAATGTCTATTTAAAATTTATTCTAGGACTGAGGAGATAGCTCAGTGAACATGAGAAGCCAAATTTGAATCCTCACATTATGGTAAAATCTCAAGGCTGACAGCCATGCTTGTAAGCCCAGCACTAGAGTGCTGAGGCAGGCAGAACCTTGGGTTCACTATCCAGCCAGCCTCTCCAAATAAATAAATAAATAAATAAATAAACAAACAAATGGTCTCTACATCTGCACCAAGGACAAGCACACCTACATATACACACATAAACTCTTTCTTTCTCTCACAAACATACACACACATATGTACATAGACAAGCACACCTACACACACACACACACACACACACACGTGCACACACACACGTGCACCTTTTCTAAAAATACCATCCTAAGATACCACCAGTCTTGTGTCATAAAAACACGAGAAATGGACACCAATTCAACTGAAAAAGTAAGGCTCTGGGAGGGCAGGAGTAGAAAGTGCATAGATAACCCACACAAAAGAGCAATTTGTTCCTTCTGATGCACTCACTGGGCTGCTTTCCACTTCCAGCAGCTCCGATTCAGGAAATGTTAGATTTTCCTCAATTAGAGCTCATGTCCAAGCAGCCGTAATCAAACTCATAAATAAACTAAAGCTTTCCCATGAGAACAAACTGTCAAAACTATGTTATGTCCAGGCACAGAACTGAAGAGGCTTGGTTTATAAATACTGCAGACATCTTTAAAGTTATCCCCCATCTACAGACCCATGGGTCATCTTTTAACAAGCGTCCATTGGTATGACTTTCTGCTCCTGATTTTTACTTAAACAAAATCCACAGAAGGCTAATTATTCAAAATGTAAGAATATCCAGATGATGTGAGACCATTAAATAGATTATTCTACGGGCATAATCTTGATTTTCCTCATTTCAAACATTCCAGATCTTTGAAAAGCCATTTCTTAAATCATACCAAACTCCCAAAATAACCTCAAGCGTCAGCAAGCTGTCTAGCCTGTGAAACAAGATGTGCACAGCTGAGTGGGAGACACTTTCCCATGCTTCAGTCTGCTCCTGGTTCTTGGCTCCATAGCTTAAATCAATCATTTCAAACGTCATCGCTATCATGGTATTGTCTAGAGTACTGCATGCATATAACTTCCCAACAGAGTATTGGATGATAGTTAGTTCTTACTATTAATCTTAAGGCCTCTGATGAAAACAGCAACTGCAAGTTAAAATACACAATACATTACAGTTTATCGACAGATAGTGGCCACTTAAAAATTAGAGCAACTTCCAGTATGACTAGGAAAATGAATAGGCACACGAATGTCCGATTATTTTTAATGATAACCATTACTTGTTTTGCTTTCCAATAAGCTTGTTTGGCTTTGACTTTTATGTTAAAGATCAATTTGTGTCAATCTCTTGTTCTCTAATACAATGACCTTTAGCTAACAGCCATAAAACCCTTGACCAACACAACAAGAAGATACGTTTTTAGTAAATATATCAGTTTTAGAAGAGATTTGTTTGGTTAAGTAGCATCATGCTCTACAGCAGTGGTTCTCAGCCTTCCTAATGCTATGACCCTTTGATAGAGTTCTCCATGTTATGGTGACACACATACACCCCCAGTGTAAAATTATTTCTTTTCTACTTCATAAGTGTATTTCCTACTGTTATGAATCCTAATGTAAATATGTAATATTCATGATTGTCTTAGGTTACCCCGGTGAAAAGGTTGTTCATCCCCCTAGACAGGGGTCACGACCCACAGGTTTAGAACTATTGTTCTCCAATGCTCTCAGCCTTACATTCATTTCTTGATGTTGTGGAGGTTTCTTATAACGTAAAGTGCTTACTGCACACGTGTGAAGATCTGAGTTTGGACCACCAGAACCCACATGAAAGCCAGTGTGTTGGCATATGCTTGTAATTCCACTACTGGTGGGCAGAAACAGTAGACTACAAGGGTTCACTGGTCACTGCGTCTAGCAAAAATGGTCAACTCTAGGGTCAGTGAGACACTCTGTCTCAAAATATAAGGTAGAGAGCTTTAGGAAAAAATAGCTTCAGACAACCTCTGTCTTCCACAAATGCACCAAGCTTGCCCAAGCAATCATACACACACACACACACACACACACACACACACACACACACACACACA